>OY757549.1:19370390-19589981 GCA_963584105.1 Alviniconcha strummeri
CATGTATCATGGTGACTAAGAGAGTGGCAGAGAATGTTTGGTTAACACCTGCATTAATGGATGACATCATGGAATAGAATATACTCAAGTTCAAAAGTTAAGCAACCTTTTACAAAAATGCACATATGTTCAAACCTCAATAAACTACTTCCACAAAACTGCTGCAGGTGCTGGCTTATTCACTGGTCTACCTCCGTTTAACCTGAAATCAGTTTCACAGTACTCTACATCCCGTGGAAGATAGGCAAGAAACATGTCAGTTTTGCCTTTGTTATGTCTGAGTAAAACAGTTTAGGTTTAGGAGCCATTAAACTGATGCCACCAGGTATCATCTCTGGTTTGGCTTAATTCAGCATGCAACTGCTGGACAGTTTCCTGTATCAGCTTGCAGTTAGCAGGCTCTTTGCTATTATGCCAAGAATATAGACGAACACCTAGGAAATGTCAAAGATATTCACAAAAGTGATTGTCCGCACTGTCAATGATTTGACAAATCATTAACTGACTTTCTGAAATTGTTATATGACTTTGATATAAAAAAAAATCATTAAATGCATTACTCTCCTTATTTCTTACTGTTTATTATTATAGCTTGAGTGTATTTTTCCTAGCCACAGGTACCAAAGCCAGTGCCATAGAAGGTTGCCAAACCTGAATGTCCCTTACTTTGAGTGACACTGAATGTCCAGCTCAGACATATATGTCAGCCTCAAACCTGAAGCCATCAAGATTCTCAAGCTCTGTGTATTCTTAATAGTCATCTTCCTTTTGGAGCTGCTCCACCTGTATTTCAACCAGGTCTTGACACATGAAGAAACAGTCTGTCCAGCATACCTCCCACTTTTCCATACACAGTATGCAAGCGATGGCCATCTGCTCGAGGAATGGTTCTACTTGCCTTAACTGCGGAGTATCAAGAGTGCTTGAAAGTTGGCCCTTTTGATGTGCATTATTAATGCATGGTGGCATTGTGACTGTTCAACAAGGATGAGGTGTGTTGACACATTTTGTTGACATCTATCACTTATTTACCTCTACAGAGAAGATGCATGGAATGTTCCTGTTCATAATTTTTCCTTAATGTGGTAATCTCTTTATCTCTAAACGATTCTGCCCATAACATACTGAACAATGTACTGAAAATGTATGGTCTTGTTGGAAGCTTGCTCTTCAATGGTTTTAGTGTCTTTGATGGTTTCCTGGTGTCTGTTATCCTCTCGAGAGTAATCTCTCCGACAGGTGGCATGGTAATGTGCTTCTCAAGCAGCCTAGTCAGTATCTTGCATCTTCAAAAGGATTTGCTGATCTTGTTTTCTTTGGCTGCTTCTTTGACAGAATCCTCAGCTGTTATTGTCATACATTTGACTAATCTTGTGATTCTTTTCACAAGAAAGACATCTGTCACCGGGCAACAGCTAGCATTGTGGTTGCCAATGGACTTGCTGTTCTCGCTTTTTTGAGGAGCTTACATCACAGGAACCAAAACGCAAGCAAAAAGCTGGCTCACTGTTTTACACAGAACACAATCAATAGCAAACATCCCAGCCAAAACAGTCAGTAATTAGCACATATCTCTATCTACAACTGCAAAAGATACTTCCAGATTCCCTGTAATGCATTCAGTACAAAATTAAAGAACAGTTGATCAGATCACAAGTATGTCTAAGTCACCTTTTTGAGGCACAGTAACACATGTTTTGGTGCCTCCTTATATTCTGCAGGCACTCAACATGAGAACCTGCTTAAATCAGTTGACTACGAGCAGTGTGACTATTTTATTTTGCAGACTAACACAGGAATTAGCTTCAGCCAAGACTAACGCGGTTGAAAAGCATGGAGAAGATTTGGAAAAAATTAAGATGAATGGACCGGGGAAGCGGAAATTAGCACAAGGAAGAAATTCTGACACTGACTAAGCATACTTGGCTATATTCTGACCTACTCCGTGCTTTTAAGGGAAAACATTCGTCAGCTCTAGGGTTTTAACAGAGGATACCTTAATATTTCTGCGTCCACAGTGCCCATTGACAAGGACACATTGAAGACAAAGAGAAATGGAAAGCTGCAACATATTAAACTGTTCAAACAATCAAATAATATTTGGAAATGGCCTTTTTTGTCATAATAAATGAGTTGCTAAGAGACAAGTCATCATAATTTGGAATTCCATATACTGATATAGTGCATTTATTAGAACCAGCACCACAGACACAAACAGCAACAGCTCGTTTGCAGACAACCTGAACTGTGTACTTTGATGGTCAAGGTACCCAGATGGGACCCATGTGGTAAAATCCCCCCTGAGGGGGGGGTGGGGGGGGGGAGTATAGGCTGGCTCATGGTCTATCAGTTTAGCTTCCCATTTTTCATGATGCTTGGGTTTAACCCATTCCTCTTCATGGTAGCAGAAGCCAGCAAATGGACCAACCACCTTATTTGTTAATGTGTGTGTGTGTGTGGGGGGGGGGGGGGGGGGGGGGGGGGAGGGGGTATGGCATACACTTCTCTATGTGGTGGAAAAGTCCAATTGGGACATACTGATGTCATGCACCCACTGATTTAAAAAACAAAACTTATGTGTGATCTGATGAATTGTTTCAAAGTTGACTGGGAGTTAAAATATCTAGAACAATCAATTTCTGTGACCTTCACATGGTTGGCAGGGTGTTAAATATATCAATTTCTGTGACCTTCACATGGTTGGCAGGGTGTTAAATATATCAATTTCTGTGACCTTCACATGGTTGGCAGGGTGTTAAATATATCAGTTTCTGTGACCTTCATGTATTTGGCAGGGTGTTAAATGTATCAATTTCTGTGACCTTCATGTGGTTGGCAGGGTGTTAAATATATCAGTTTCTGTGGTCTTCACGTGGTTGACAGGGTGTTAAATATATCAATTTCTGTGACCTTTACATGGTTGACAGGGTCCTGGGTGTTAAATATATCAATTTGTGTGACCTTCACGTGGTTGACTGTGTGTTAAACATTAAGTAATTCTTATTACTATTATGTGCAACAAGTACTATGTTACTGAATGACTGAGCCTGTAAACAACCTGTTAGTGTTCCAGTGTTAGTCTTAAAATATGTTGGAAACAGCAAACAAGGGAGTGAGTTAGTGCTTGAAAGATGTCACATGAACACAACAGCAAAGAGCTGAGATGCTTGCAGTAACTTTCACCTGTCATGTAAGTAAATAGAGGGTACATGAATTTCACCAAGTGTACAGCCCCTAATTTGTTCTTGTTGGAAACATGAACAGATTTCACCATCCATATTAATATCCTCATTTGTATCATATGACAGGAAGGAGGTGGTGGAAGAGAACGAGTTGCAGTGTCAGATTCGCAGGGATGTGTACAGCATTGTGTCCAGAATGGCATGCACACCAGCTGGTGGTCAGACGCTGTTGGACAATGGATATCCCTGTACGTTTGTTGAAATCCTCAAATATGACCCTGATGGTAAGTCAGTCACATTAGTAACTACTAAATTATTTTAAGACTGCTGCTTATGTAACATATTTTTGAATTCTGCATAGCTAGGCAAGATAATACATGACAAAAGAATTAACTCCCCCCCCCCCAAAAAAAAACAAAAAAACAACAAACACACCCAACAAAAACAGGGTTTCTGCTCTTTTGTGTTCTTTTGGCATTTGTGTGTGATGAAAACTCTGGAAAAGACTGTAAAGTCGTTCATTCTCTCTGCTGTTCAACCCAAGCTTGATCCACTAACGTTTGCATACAGGGCAGGAAGGGGTATTGAAGATGCCAAGCTGTTCCTTTTGGCTATGTTGTATGAGTACTTGGAGATGCTGCAGTTTCATGCTCAAGTCTTCTTTGCTGACTTCTCTTCTGTTTTTTAATACAATGCAGCCTCATATTTTAGCTCAGAAGCTGATTTCAAATGTTAGTCTTCAGCATGACCTGGTTTTGTGGATTGTTGATTTTTTAACAAACAGATGTCAGCAAGTGTTTGTGAACATGTCCTCAGCATGAGCTGTCACTTGTGCTGCATCCCCCCCCCCCCCCCCCCCCCGCCCCCCCTGGGGTGGGTGGGTGGGTCTTTCTTCCCTCCTCTACCTTCTGTATACAGATGACTGCTGCAGTAACCAAGAGAACAGTCACTTGGTTAAGTTTGCTGATTATAGTGCTTTACATTCTCTCCTTCAGGGAACACAAGATGGTGATGGTGCAGCCCTCAGTGACTTTACAGACTGGTGTGATGAGTTGTAACTTGACCTGAATGTGAACAAAACTAAAGAGATGATAGTTGATTTCATGAGACCGGGGGCACACTCACAGGTTGAACCAGATACATGATGAAAATGTGGAAATAGTCCATTCGTATAAGTGCCTTGGGACGACCTTTGGCTTTGGGAAGACCCTGAAATGGGATAATACCGAGGCCATCACTAAAAAAAGGACACCAGTGGCTCCATCTGCTGCAGAAGCTCAGATCTTTTAACATTGATCCAGCTATTCTTAAGCTGTTTTATAACTCTTTTATTGAGAACACTTTGACCTTTTATTTCATTTGCTGTTTTATAATCTTAACACTAAGCAAAGAAACTCATTACAGGGAATTGTGAATTTTAGCTCCAAAATAATCTGGGATCAAGTTAGGACTTGTTTTATGACCAACAGACCTGACCAATTGAATCTGTTTTAAGGAACGCTGAACATGCCCTGTTGGGGGAGTTCAAACCGTTGCCCCATGGGCACTGGTTCAGATCACTGGCAGTGGCACACAAAACCAACAGAAGAGGAAACTCTTTTGTTCCCACTGCAGTTTGACTCCTCAGCAGGGCATGATCAGCCCTCTGAACTGTCCAAACTATTTGGTATGGTTTTACCAGGGTAGCTGTTTGATTAGGATTGAGTGGTGTGTATCGATCCAGCCATGTGTAGTGTAGTTGATGATAGTAGTGGTGTTTATGTAGGCTGGGTGAGGAGCATGTGTGTGGGTGTCAGGGGAGGTAGGCTAGAGGAATATGTTTTTTGCTGTGATAATTTGTGTTGTGGATTTTTTTGAGTTGTTGTTGATTTCTCTTAAAATCCAATATATCTGTTTTATTATTATCAGTTTAAATGCTTTTGATGTTGCTCTGAAGTTCGTTTTCCTTTTCTTTTTTTTCTTTTTTGAGGGATGATTAATGTATATTGACTCGACTTAATTATTCAATAGCTGATGTGTGTTGATTCCTTCAGAAGTTTGCTTTTAACTCCTACATTGCTACTGTGCTAGGCAACAAAATGGCTTGAAATTGACTACGATGTAAACAGTACATGAAAAGTAATGCCATGAGTTTGATATATATGTAATGGAGCGGAGTGGTCAAAGGACAAGACACAGGCAGCGGAGTCAATAAAGTGGAGACCACAGCAGGCGTATGGCAGCAATCAGTTTTTACTTGTTCAGCCGCAGACAGTTTTCAGCACACACACAAAATCCTCACGCTCACGCATAGATAAGAGAACGGCGCGGGCCACAGGGAACACACGCTATCGCTACAGTAAAAACGCCCCTCTGGACCACAAAATGGCTGACAACTGTGTTTCCCTGGCCCGCACAAATACACTTTCCTCTACAATAACTAAACCAATTAAAACATGAAAAACATCAAATGAAAGCTACAGTTACAATCTTTTAAACCGTATAAACAAAATGTACACACATGACTTATTTTATTTACAACAAGAGTGGGAAGCGTGGCTTGCGCCTGTCTATATACAGATTCCTACAACTAAATCACAACTAACACAATGTACAAAATATAAACGTCACTAAAACTTACATCGGAATAAAGAGCACGCTCCCACGGTTAAAATGGTACATAACAATTACAATACAACGCTCTGTAAGAGAAGCAAGACAAACTCAAAGACTAGCATTAAAACAATCGGTGCGAACTTTCGCCTGGGGCGCGTAACCTTAGTCGCAGCAGTGCTGATAGTGAGATTAAGTAGTCTATGAATACAACTTAGCTTCTACAGTACACAATACTTAATAAGTTAATTTCAGCCCAAAATAAACACTAAACATGAAGTCAGCTAAGCAAAATACTATACGACAACGCATTGATCGACACAGAATTACTTTAATTGAATCAAAACAACATTTCACTACCATTTACTAGTACTAAACAAAGCGCGCCATGCAGACGACGGCTATAAAAGAATGGACCTAGAGAGGCATCGGCTACTAATTAAGCTCGATCCGGTGTCTGAATAAACGTTAAATAAACATTCTAAGATGCCAAAATATATTACTCATGGCTTGGTGCATAAAAAGGACTAAGTAAACAAAGAGTAGGTAAACAAACAAGCGGTCAAAATGTTAAGGGAGAAAAACAGATTTGAAAAAGGCGCGCACTGGCGGCTATCGCCGGTCGGCTGTGTGAAGGCCATGTGGCGTTACGCCACACGCCGCGCTTCAAAACAAACGCGTCGTCTGCTCCGGTTCCCGGGTTACTAAAGTACAGTAATGAAATTGCATTGATCCGTTAAGCGGGGCGGGATTATTGTAAAACGTACAAAGAGCACTTGCTCACATATATATTTTTGAAATTAACTGCAATGTAAACAGTACATGAAAAGCAATGCCATGAGTTTTTATATATATTTTTCACTTTTCTTATTCCTTTATGATACTACAAATTATGTCACACCAATACTGACCTAAGCCAACCTTGTTTTGTTTATAGAGGAAACAGTGGTGATGACTCTGGCTTTGCTGATTTTGCTGCAACAGCAGTTTGGGACAGCAGTGTGGAGAAGTGCTGTTCTTGCCTATGATGATCTGTTTGCATTCCTGGCTTACCACATTGCATTCAGTGAGGTTAGAGTGTGTTTTTTCTTCTTCTGTTATTAAGATATTTTTCCTATATGGGAAGTTCCAACTAAATGTATAGATATCAGGGTTCCTGTTAATGCACAGATGTGCATCTCAGATTCTCTACAGCCCAAAATGACGCACAATAATCATGGGTAGTGTGTAACCATAATGCACAACAATGTGTATATGTGCTAGTGTTGTGCACATGTTTCATCAAGCGGCGATCAGATGTAGCCTGAAGGGTTTCTGGTTATTTACACCATTCTCAGTGTTTCCATAACAACGTTAGGAGGGCCAGATGGGTGTGACAGGTGGTGGTCAAGCAATCCAGACTCATAAATGTTTCACCATTTATTTTGGTCGTGAAGACAGAACGCTGTAACCAACAATAAATGCTATTGTAGGTCCAGCTGAGCATGCATTATTTACACATAATGATAATATATATACATGTAATGTTTAGAAATCAGAATACAAAATTATAATACTAAGTCATTGTTATCACTGCAACATTTCATCAGAGCCTGTGAAACAACCACACAATGCTTTCATTGAAATGCATTCTATAATAAAATGCACTAACCACAACAAGCATAAATTGAAGAAATGTTGCAAAGTTGACGGAACAGCAGCTAGTGACACCATTTGGCATGTAAGGGACACATCACAGAACAACATCCATTGATAACATTTTGCAATTGTTGACAATGAAGCATACTAAGGGACTGAGGGGTAGGTTGCAGGGAACATATCATCAGAGTATATGAAACAACTACATAATACTCTCAATGAAATGCATTTAACTCCAAGAAAAGTGGCATAAGCACTAAGCTGGTAAAACAACATCATGAAATAAATTTCTAGAGCTTAGTAATTTGAAACAACTATAAAACTAAGTAACTGTGGTACTGACCGTGGGGGAGGGGGGGGGGACGTCACGAAACAATCCTGTCAGTTCACAATTATCACTTATTTTGACTCGGTCATACTCAGCAAGTTCATACTCACGTTAGCCACGCATTGGTTGTACACAAGTAAACAAATTAACAAAATTACTACATTGGCACACATTAGTGATACTTTTATTTATGCACCCAGACATACAAGGGCTATGGGGAAGGTTGCAGGGAGCATTTCATCAGAGTATATGATTATGAAACAACTACATAATACTCTCAGTGAAATACATTCACACCATGCCAGAGAGAGAATGTAAGAGACTACCAACATCATAGGTGTACACATACACATAGAAAACAAACAAGTCATCTAAAACAGATTACAGACAGACAGGGGCTGGGTCAATAATTACAACAGTAACCAAACACCAGTATGTTATAATGAGGGCGAATCATTGTTATATTTAGGGCATATATATATATGCAATGACTAGACTAACCAGTCAGAACAAAACAGAATAAGGACAGGTCATGAATGCTACACTGCCACTGAGTCAGTCAGCCAGGTGTGAATGCCAAAAAAAAAAAAAGAGAGAGCAAAAAATCCCAATGATTCTGATTGTTTGGTCAGCTTGCATACAGTATACTGACTCTTGACCTTGAAGAAAATACTTTATGAATAAGCAGTGATGCCTACATCCACAATTATCAACAACAAGGCACTCTACTCTTGTAAGATGGCACTTGGAGTGACCAATAATACAAACTGACAGTAGTCTATCACTGTAGCAGGCAACTTTCACTTATAGCAGCTGATAGTCTAGCCACCTCTCTATAGAGCATTGCAACTTAGCAATATACAATTGAACTTTTCCAAACTGTAACATCAGCTTCATAATGGATCAGTTCACAAACAAAACAACAAATGAGAGTGACTGTTGGAAAACCTGTCCTACTTTAGGAGCCTTGCTATTCACTTGGCAACAAAACCACAGTGTGGGTTGTACAAAAAGTAAGGACTGACGTACTGTTGGCTGATGTTGTTTGTTTTCAAGTTCTGTGTTTGAAAATTTTATCGAATTTGGTTTTACACATGAATCGAAAGCTGATGAATCAATATGCGTCACTTAGTTTTAGTAAAAAAACATTCACACAAAGTGAAAAGTAAGTTTTCAAGGTGGACGAATTTCCCCCGACATAAATTATGCTTGGGGGAACTTCGCCCACACCAGCTGGGGGAAATTCGCCCTCTTTGTTTACCCTTGCTTTTAGGCCTAACACATCGCTAGGCCTAACAGTAAGTGACATGAAGAAGAAGAAACAAACTGATAAATGGTAGCATCCAAAGAGGTGGTCAGAAATTCCAACTGTGACATTTTGTATGCCATAATTTGTGACAGGTCACAAATATTATCAGGATCGTCCAAACAGGGTTACATGAAGAGCATAAACCCAACATTTTCAGCAAAAAGTGAGTTTAATCATATTTGTGTCCTTCAGTAGGCATCTGCTCCTATCAGACCTAGATCTAATTTCTGAGTAACCATGCACGCTTCCTGTGTGCTGATGTCGGCAAAACAATTGATCAGGACTCACCCATTTACAGACTGAATCAGTCACTTTTGTTGCAAATGTTGGCTTCATTCTCTAGATCTTATATGACCCTGTTTGAGTGATTCTGATGATATTTGTGGCTCAAAATGGCATATAAAATCTCCCAGGAATTTTGGACCGTCTCCTTGGATATTACTGATAAACTATGAATGAAAGAACTTTGTCAACTCAGTTGAGGGACCAGAGTTAGGCTTTCAGAAATAAAGCATGTGTTGGTCAGGTTTATGCTGCTGAGTTTACTCCAGGTGTTCCACATTTATGCTGAAAAGGTTCACATTCAGTCTTTCTAAAAACACTGAGCTTCCTACTAGTTTGGACGTCTTTCTTAGCCTTTTCCTTTTGTTGCGTGTTTTTGTTGTTGTTGCTGTCCTATCATCTGTGCCGACCTCAGAGGCACTGCTCCCGCGCTGCTCCTCCCGGCATTCCCCACCTTCGGCCACACCCAGGGCTCATTCCGCATTGCAGCCCCACCGCTAGAGGTCCACAGGAGGAGACATCAGATCATTCGTAGGCTGCCATCCGAAGGAAACACTGCACTGCTGCTGAGTCACTTTGGTGGTGTTCAGTAGTGCCTGTTCTGATTGAACATACGCAGGACACCACCTACTGTGCCCCCTGCTGAAGCTGAGACTTTTTATTTTTATTTATGCAGCGATCGATGAGGATGAGGATGATAACTGAGGATGCTATGAAAGTCCATTTCGGTTTGAGACTACTTGACAGGGCCACAGATCACGTTTACTGTCATAATTATCCTGGTGTTAACCAGGCCCGGGAACTGCGGCACCTGCAGTGTTGGTCAAGTAATTAGAGCAACACCATCAAAGACGCATCCGTGAAGTGGATGAAGCTCAGCTGTGTTGTTCCAGCCTTCCCACTGGGCCCATAGCACTCCCAGCTCTGGGTAGGAGCCGGCCAGGGCTGAAAAATCCCACATGACTGATCGGATTCAAACCCCAGACCTTCCAACCCACAGTCCGCGTCGGACTAACCACTGTGCTATGGGGGCTGGTTTGTTGTGTGTGTTCTCTTTATGTTTGGACGAAGTTCCCCGAGATGCTGGATGAAGTTCCCCCAATGTGTTTGAAATTCCCCCAAATCACATACATCAGAAAAAGAATGTTTTCTTTCATATTCATGAGATTAACATGGGTAGTTGAGTTGTATACTAGTCTGCAGCTGGTTGAAGGTGTCTACAAACCACAGTGAGCTTGTGTTGGCTGAGCCATCATGATAGAATCGTGTCGCAAAGCATGCATGTGAATCAAATGTACCTGTTTGAATGAAGTTCCCCCAAGGCATCCTAGCAAATTTATTATATATATAAGTGCATTGAGATTGCAATTGCACAGTGGGGAGTAGTGCTCTAGAAAATGTATGTATTATTACAGTTCAGAGTTTTATTGAATGTTTCTCAATCCTTTATTTATTGCACCAATGATCACTTTAGAACAAAACTATGTATGTTGATGTACTATTAGTAGTATTACTAATAATCAGACCAGGTGCAAAGTGGGCATATATAGAGTACTGACAGTAACTCTCTGACATACATTATCAATGGGGGTATTTAGCCATGCAAGGTAGCAAACCTTGTTTTCTGTCTTTTTTGTTGTTGGTAGAAACCCATTGTTCGTTTTGTGTTTTACATGTGTCTGTGATCTTTTCATGACGATTATGATATGAAGCTTATTTGTGCTTAGTATTTAGTAACGACACATTCTTTTCATTTCTAACTTCTATGCTGGAAATCGCTTCAAATGTGTTTCAATCATGACCACACCATCTACACACATCCTGTCATAAACCCTGCACTCTTACAGTAGTATACTGTGACAGCTGAAATCTGCTTCAACAGTTTTGTGGAAAGCCAAACAAAGGCGGTTAATAGCACTGACATGATGATTTGTATGACAAGAGACAGGACAACAGAAACCTGAATTACCTACAGTAGTTATAATCTGGCATACAAGTAAATATAAAGTAAACAACCATGACCACAGTCACATCCTCAAATAATTTGTGAAAGGAATAGGACTTTACCAAAACCTTTGTCTTTCTCTGTGTGTGTGTGGATTTACTCTCTTTGAGGTCTTCCAGATTAATTACAATGCCTGAACAATAATTACTTGCTATTTTCCATACACTTTGCCCTCAGATAATTTGCTGGCATGATCAGAACTGAGTCCATGTAAATCATCCTTTTCTTTCCCCTGTCATACATTTCAGATTTCAAACAAGAAACAGTACAACAAAACTGAAGCATTGTCAGTCAGATTATGTGTTAGTGTGACACTGACAGTGACAGTACTCAGTTGGCAGTGGTACAGAATTTCCATCACAAGACATTGCTTCATGTTGGTAGAATGTAACATCCATTGACTGTTTGAGCTGACTAACATGCCCTGACAATGAAACTTGGCACATAAATGGGGGGGGGGGGGGGGTCTCCTAGTACTCAGACCCCCCCCCCCCCTTTTGTTTTTAGGTAAAGGATCTCAAAGCATTCCACAATATTACAGAAGGATAAACATGGGATGAATGTATTTCCACTGAGTAAAGGGTGACCATTTCACAGTACAGTTCATTGACTAATATGTATTCATCATCATAATTATTTTATTATTGTTGTTGACCTCATCTGTTCTTTCTGCTTTTTCTCTCTCACCAGGACAGGATGGTGTTTGGCATGTGTGAACTCCTTGCATACATTCTTTTCTTCGCCCCACAGGTATTTGTTTCTATTTTGACTCTAGTAAAAAAAATCATGAGTTATTGAAAGTGCAATGATGGGTGTTCATCTGGTGGTCAGTGCCAGTGCGGTGCCAAGTGTAGATTACATATTTGAAAGACAAGGCATGTGAGAATAAAGATGTCCCAAATTAAGGTTTATGTACCCTTATTTCTGGACTTCAAGCCTCTTTTGAATAAAAGGCTCACCCATGAACTTTGCTCCCCAAAAGATGAGAGGCATCATAAATGACAATCAGAACAAAGCAAAACCTGATAGATAGTAGCACACAAATGAAAGAGATGTGATGTGGGAAAGTGAAAACAATCAGTAAATTTGCAAAAACAAAACAAAATTAATTGACCAGTGCATTGTACGCAATATCATTTACCAGATGTGAATGGTGCAGGAAGTATTATTTCTCTCATATCATAGTGGAGGTAGACAGTGTTGGCCAAACAGGTTCATGTAGTTAATAAAACTACAGATGAAGTCTTTGTAATGTAAATTTCATTTCGGTTTGGTTAGTTTTTGCTCAGTTCATATGGAACTTATTAACATTTCTGTGGACAATTGTTTCCTTCTGGGTTTTGCATTTATAACTGTATCTGTTGCTAGATCAGCTGAATAAAGAAACAACACCTGTTTCTGTCTACCAGTTTCATTCAAAATTATATTTGTCTGTGTCACATTAAATGCTATCCAACTGGCAAATGTTTCCAGCATGGATCTATCTTCTTTGGAATGTGATAAAAGTGAAATTGATGTTGCACTAAAGTGTTTTATTCACAGAGATAATGTACATATTTGTCTTGCAGTTCTGAGGGGTAGAAATTTGAGTGTGAAGATGATGTCAATCAGTGGTAAAAAGTAAAAACTATCGCAATCATAACAAAGAATATCAAAAGCATACTTCGTGGACTCAGTAAGTGTGACTTTGGATACAAAATGTAGTCAAGCATCGCAAATGTTGAACAGTCCAAGCAATGCACACCAGGGCTCCCCATTTTTCACATTCTTGTGGGTGAACCTGTGAGCCAGTTTGGCCTAGCGGTAAGGCGTTATTGCCAGTTCTTAAGTGGGTGAACAAATGTTTGCGAACATAGTTGGGAGCATTTGGCGAATGTAGTTGGTTCTTAATTAGGCAAACTTTTGCTTTGTGAATATAGTTCAGAGTATTCATCTAACTGCAACAAAGCTATAATCAGGGTCAAAAGCTTTACTCAACATGTTTTGGGAACATTCACCCTATTCAAGGAACATTGCCTCTGATTGGCTGAGAGCAGAGCTCTCCTGTGGATGAGGAAGAAATAAAAATGGATGACGGTGTCACTAGGTTTTTCACTTGCTTTGGAGGGGGATTTTTTTTATTTGTTGACTTTTGGGAGGCGCAGCCTTGTCTCTAGGACCCAGAATGAGATAGTAGTTAGTTGAATTACCCTTTGAGGGATGATTAAAATATATTGACTTGATGTTAGCCTACATTTTTGATCATGCTTTCTGCTGCGCGTCAGCCACAAGTTCAGGCAGAAGCTTGCATCTCATTACAAGCCAGTTAAGAATGAAGTAAATTTCATTGAACTGTCCAAACCATGTTTGGTGAACTAAAAGTTCAGTTAAGAAACAAATCATAGTTCGTCGAACTGTCCGAAGTATGTTTGGCGAACAAACATTCGCCCGGTTAAGAACAGGCTTTAGGTTGGTAAGCGGAAGGACCTCGGTTTGATATCACTTTGGCTTTCCTTTCTCTTAAAAAATGTTGTGGTGTGTGGAGACTGTCCTGTGACTTTGTCCATCACTTCCTACTGAAACATTAAAATGGCTTTGATTGCTGCCCATCTTAATGCAGGAATCATTCTTGTGGTGACAATGTAGTGATAGGTTTATAATCTCCCTCTCCCCCCACCTCCATACCCCCTTCCCCCCCACCTTCTGCCCGCCCCTAATAAGCCTTATGGTTTCTGTGGATGTTAAGCACCATGTTCACTTACTTTGTGGGAACAGAGAGAGAGAGAATTTGCAATCACAACAAAAGCGTTGCAATTTAACCAAATTTGGAAATGTGTATGTAGTTACTTTATCCATGAAGTTTTGAATTCTGGAGATTGTACAAAAGTAAACGCAAGAAAAGGCCACTCCAAGCTGTGAGTAAAGCGCTGTTACAGATGTATCTACACTTTCTTCAGACAGATTTCTGCATATGTGACCCATTCTCATGAAATTTGGCAATTTGAGATACATGCATGTCTCAGTTCTACATGTTCTGCTTGTTATTTTGATACTTAAATCATGTTTCTACTCCAAACATTTTAGATGTGACGTGTTTCTGAAGGTTGCATGTGTGACGTTAAGAAAATCAGCTTTAAAGTTTTCACTGTGCATTGAGTAGTTTTTCCTTTAATTCTTAGCAACAGGAGGTTTAAATGTACCGTTACCAATTTTGGCACAGCAACATATTACACATTGGGGCACCTGAAGAGACTTGAAATTTCACTTTTAATATATTTTGTTAATGTTTTTAATCACATGCTCTCAGTTTAAAATGAGCAAAATTGATCCTGGGTAGGGTGAATAAAATGTGTTTTAAACATATTTATACAACCTTTCAGAGCATATCAGTGCAAACACACCAAAGTTTAACGCTTATAGACTTTAATTTTGCAATCTCTCACCTGCCCTTAACCTTGTCCCCCTCTCCACACCCCAGAAGGTGTTTGGTGTTTGTGTATGTATTTTATATTTTATATTTGTGTAGCTGAGTTGTAGTTCTGTTTAGTTGACTTGAAAAAGGGTTTACACATGGGAAGATTTTTATAATATGCATTTGCTAATGACAGAGTTTGATCATCCTGAGATGACTCTTTGTGGTTGACAGGACACTCAAATCCAATTGCTAACCAACTCTTTCTCTCCATTTTTGTAAATACATTGTATTATTGTTTCATAACCACATAGAGGAATATTGGGGAAACCATAATGTCATCCCAATGGCTCCCAAACAACATGGATAGTGTGTTTACATTGCCAACTGACTGGCATATACCGACAGCTGAGTGTCTCCGCAGGGCCCGTTGGCTCCATTGTGGTAAAAACCATGGAGGTGCAGTGGGGCCACTAAGTGAGCAGTCTGCTGTGTTGTCACAGGGCTGATGATCCCTCTGCCTTTTACATCTCAGTGGTTCAGAGGCTATTAATATTGGCATTATTGGCATCTTAATATCTCTAGGAAGAACCTCAGGGCTAAAGCAAGATTGTTTGGTGTGTTAAGACTGTAAAACTAAGAGTCCCATGTCAGGATTACTTTCAACTGTAGTCATCTTCATGACGTGACAAACTCCTTTACTATAAAGTCCATGGAGCCACTGGAGTGGTGGGTAACACTGCACTGGCACATCCAAGTTAATGTAACAGTATATATACAAGTGTGGGGAAATGGTTGCACACACTACCTTCTCACCCAACATTGGATGAATCTGAGGGGTTTAGCTGACCTGAGGAATGCAAACAAATAACAAATGAACAGAACTCTTGATGACTTACAGGCCTTCCAAATCATGTCATGTTTTGTCTCTGTGAGTATGATAAGTAGAAACTGGCAAGATCTGCTTTTTGATCAAATACAAAATTAGATGAAGATAATGTCTGTCAAGTATTTGTTATCTGTCTGTCTGAGTGTTCATCCATTTTTGCATGATGATCATGTCCTCTTGAAATTGGGCTGAGGTTGTGTTTGGTCTAGTGCACCACAGGGATGGGACAAGTTAAACTGAATTGGGCGAGTTGATCAAATGGATAGTATGAGCTGGTACTTGGGCATTAACTAAAACTAAGTATAATAGGATTCAACAAATTGACTTGGAAGTGGGGCAGGTTAACACTTGTTGACTTGGTTTCAGTTGATTATTTGTTAAGTTGACCATGGGGTATTTGTTAAGTTGACCATGGGGATTTGTCTTTCTGCACTATTCACACAACATTGTTACGAGTGCATCTTCATTGTTTACATTTTCAAAACTGAGTTTGTTTGTATGCTTGCTGTGCTGGGACCAAAAACTTATTCTTTTGTATTGTTTTGTTTTTGACAGACAAACAAACTGTCAAGTGCCATGTATGTGCAGCCACTGATGGAAAAGATGTCTTCTTTGCTCAGATCTAAACTGGGTAAATTATTTTGGAATTATATTAGTGTTCATTGCTTTGCCAGCCAGCTGTTTGTCTGCCTTACTGTTGTCACAACAGTTGTCTTTGGTAATATAAATGTGATTAGTGTCAAACTTTGCATAAGCTGGGATTTTTAGCAGCCTTCAGATCAACAGATTTGAAATTTATCAGTCTTGATCAGCATGCATTACTGCCATCAATCTTGGTGTGTATGAAAAAAATAACCACACCTTACACCCTCTTTTCAGCATTGTGAAATACAGCATTTTACAGTCCTGTAGAGATAACTTACAATGTATGCAATTCTGTTTTTGCATAATTACACAAACTCGGACAATGGTTACTGCTACACTCTGATGATATTCTTTTTTTCACATTTCCAGTTGCTGACATTTTTGTCTAATTCATTGACTGCCTTTTTTTAAGGCCTAAGTTGATGTCAAACTGTAATTGTTGTTCACACAGTGTGTGTGCAAATACAAAGATCATGAGAGGGACAGGTATGAGTGAAGATCCAAAGTCCCTCATGTCAACACAAATGCTTTCACTCAAGCTTCATTCGATCAGCCATTTGTCATGTCAACTCTGAATGTGTGATGGTCATGTTGCGAGGATCATAAGTTGTGAATGATGTAGCTGTGTGTGTTGTGTTTGTGAATGAGGGTGTGGCTCACAGTGACTGTGTATGAAAGAGAGAGAGTAATGGGGGGGGGGGGGGGGGGGTTGTGAGAGGGGACAGGGGATGCATGGAATGTAAAGGGCATCAAGAAGGGCTCCTGAAGGGGAGTCAAACATGTTGGACTATCAATGTCGTATAACTATTGTTTCTACTTTTCTAAGGACACATTTTTCTCACAGTACAAAGCTTTCTGTATTCTGAAGCATTCCTAATTAATAAAATTTGCGATGTTTAGCTTTTATTGTTTTAATGCTATCTACATATTATGAAGGAAGATATTTTAATACAAAAACTTGTCATTTGTTCTTTTCAGACTGACAGCATTTTCACTAGTTTTTCACCGGTAAATTTTGTGATGAACATGTGAAGACAGAGAAAACATCTGCTAATATCATAATATGGCCCAGGACAAAATTACCTGTGAAAAAAAACGGTCATTACCAGTTGAATGGAAATGCTGATAATAGCTTGTATATAAAACAACAAATTGCAGAATGTTTCTGAAAACTGCAATTCAGTAAGTCATCCATGAAATTCATATACAGTCAAAAATGGAACAGACTGATATAGGGGTAATATTAGTTTTTACAGTTTGTATTTTTTTGTTTTTGGTTAGCTATAAAACAAAAGTGCACATGTGAGATTGCTATTTTGCATTTTGTGCATTCATTTGTTCTTGATCAACAGGTGTGGTGCAACGTCAGCTTGTGTTAGCACTGATTGATCGCCTGGTTGTGTACCTTGGCCTGGCATGTCTGCAGCCACCTGTGGTCTCTGATAGCAAGTTTCTGCAGCTCGTCCTCAGTCTGACTTGTGTGGAAGTTCGGATTGCTGTGGAAAATTTCACTGTGGATCAGGTACTGGCTGGAAGTTTCTATATTATTGGCTGATCAGTATGAGAAATAAGAAGATGCTTTCCAGTCACAGCCATGGCATGAAGTGAGGTATGGTCACTTTCAGCTAATTAATGTGTGGCCAGGGGAGAGAAAGCTCCACCCACTGATGTAAGGTCCAACAAATGTGAAAGCAATGCCCATGTGCTTGAAAACGTTTTGAGATGACATTTTGGAGTTTTATTTGCCCTACCAGCTAGTTGCTTTGGCAAAAACAGGGGGTGGTTCTTTGTATTGTTGATTAAACCACTTGGCCCCAGGCTGCCTGTCACCTCCTGGTATCTCTTCTTACTGTGCTACCCCACACCACCCGGTAGCGGCTAGTAAATGCACTCTATTCTGGTATCCCATCTGATGCAAATGTGCTTGCTGATCTCTGCCAATCACTGAATCAGAGATGTGATTTATTGCTATTTTTAGCACAGATTTTGTCTCATGCTTGTAACACAAGCTTTGGCCAGCATCACTGGGTTCATACAATGCAGGTTTGTCATATTTGGTTCAATTGCCCAAACACAACAAAATGGTTGTTGGGGGGCTCACAGTGTACTCGATTTAGAAAAATTGCCAGTTCAAATCATAGGATGAATCTGTAATGCCATTGCCAACAGATGGGCCTTTGTTTATTTTCCCCTGTCTCCCCAGTGTTAATTGAGAAAAACACCAAAGATTACATGTTCAAAAAAATAATGCATATAATTATGACAACTGACATTATCAAACTTTCTTTTTTTAATGAGAAACAGCAATATACAAAAAAGGAAATAATCTTGCTACATTACTACCTACTCGTAATTCCACCCATAAGCGGCTCCCACCCCCCTACCCCAACACCCCTGCTCCCAAACACACATTTCACTGATATGTGACAGGCAGCAGCATGTACCAACCAGTCAGAAAGGTTGGTAGAAAAGATGTGTTTTCAGTTTACCTTTCAAAGTTTGGAGGGAGGGTGAAGCTCTCAGGTCAGATGGCAACAGCAGGCTTGTCTCTTACTGGATTTTGGTTTTGTATTCAACCCAGTTTTTTCTTGTTTGTTTTACCCTTTAGGCCTGTTATTCTTTGTAGTTGATCAGGTTAGATATTTTGTGGTCTCCCTGGGTTAGGATTTGGGTCAGTGAAAGGTTCTTAGTATTACACTCAAATTAGTTTTTCCTCTCTTTGCTTCCCTTTTGTTTCTTGAGTTTTGTTCTTTTTCAACATGGGAATGATAGGAGTAATCACAAGGTGCTTTGAGACAACTTGAGTTTTCATTGTATGGGTAGTTCATGAGCATCTGTTGCCCAGCAGCTGTTATCATCATTGTGTTGTTTGTATTGTTTACATGGATTATGTGTTTCCAGCCTTTGTCACATTGCTTGCTCTCCAAAAGGGAGGCCGGGGATGTCCAGTACCCCCCCCCCCCCCACCCCTGGCCTGGAATCTCAGGGCTGTCATTGATTCTTCATACCTCCCTGTCCTAACTCTCAGGGCTGTCATTTGATTCCCCTTTCCTATCTGCTCTCTTGTTCTTCTGCCTAGTCCTCTTACTCTTTTTGTCTTGTCATTTTTCTGCTAATGGTCCATTCTCCTGACTTTTTTGCAGAAAATTCTCAAACATTTTTTGATAAGAGATACGCTTTTTTGTATGGCTCTTGCTGGGCAGCTAGGAGATGGCACTAATATTTGCCATTATGCATTTATATAATGTTTTGATTTTTTTTAATTGTTTCTGTCGATTCCTTTTTTATATTTTTCTTTAATCTGGTATCATCAGTAAATTAGATGAAATGGTCAATGATACCAGCATGTTCTTTGTTGTGCGTTAATGTATAAGATCAAACAACAGCTATAATTTCCTGCTGGGATGAATAAAATATATTGTTATTGTTATGTCCCAGCCTTATGTGCTCTTTTAAGCAACTAACTCTTCAGATAGTTGTGTTTGATGTTTGTGTATGTACGTTTTATGTTTGTGTAGGGATTGGTTTGGGAAAGGGTTTATATATATATGACAGGTATTGAAGTGTGTGTTTGCTGTGACCAAGTTCGATTGTCCTGAAGTGACTGTGCAGTTGATAGAACCTTAAAATCCAATTACTAACTAGCATTGCTTGCTGTCAGCAGCAGTTACCATGTACAGTTTTAGATTTCTTCCATCCCTCTTTCTCCTTGATCTTTATTCATCTTTTGCACCCATCCTTTCTATCTTTTTTTCTTTGGCTTGTTGGCCATTTGGTTTCATTTGTTTGCTTGCCTTATTAGGGCAGCCATTTTTAATTTGCCACTGGCATTTGATGTTGTTGATCACTTTCAGCACTATTATCCACTCTTGAGCAGGCTCACTACACTCTTGTCGCATGTGATTCTAAATGAGTGACTGGAGCTTTTTCTATTGCATTTTGAATATCCATCCAAATGGTGGTGTTTGGTTGTTACATGGCTGGTGCCATGTGAAACTGCTGCTGTCTCAGTGCATTCTGTGTACACCATGCATCCATGCACTGTGTCATGTCACTTCATTCAAAGCCACATATGTAGGGTGTGTGTTTAGCTGTAATCTGCCACCTGCACTTTTGGCAGAATGACAGGGATCTTTTACGTGCTACTGCAGTAACGTGGGGGTGGAACAAATACCAAAATAAGAGCACAGAAGGTTGACCCTGGAGAGGACAATTCTCCTGCCGCAACCTTTCAATCACGAGTCCTGTGAGCTATCCCTTCTTGGGTTGCTTCTTTTTCCTTTATAATTTTGCCACAGGCTTTTGTGTTCAGTTTCTCTCTTGGCCTTTTTTGCCACAGGCTTCTGTGTTCAGTTTCTTTCTTTCTCTGTCTTTTTGCCACAGGCATTTGTGTTCAGTTTCTTCTATGCATTCTTGGCTCTTGTTTTGGTTTTTAAAGTGTCAATATGAAGCAGGCAGTGCATGGTGTGATTTTCTGTCTTACAATGTTCAGATCAAACGAAAAAACGAAAGTCCATGTGGAGCTTCATTCTTTTTCTTTGATCTGTAGCATTGGGCTGCCACTTGCAGGGTCACATCTCCTTTGTCACTTGGTTCAAACACTTTAATATCATCCAAAAAACATGAGAAGTATTTGTTCATGCCCCTATCTGTTGTGGTTTGGGAAATCTGAGTGCAAAGAAATGTATGTTATCTGGGACTGACTGCAGTGAATTGGTTGCTTTCCTAGTGGAAGCCATTTTGCCAACCATGTCATGTGATACCTCATGAAAACAGCAGGAACGGGATGGGGCTGTGGATGGGGCTGTAGGAATGCCTCACTGTGACTTTGACCTTGAAGATAGCATCCCAATTGTTTTGCAAGACACTCCGGCACATGACAGTACCAAGTTTGGTTACAAAAGGTTGAGCAGTTTAGAAGAGATCTTCTGAACAATCCTGGACACACTGACAGACAGAAAAACTTATAGACATGGTGATTCCAGTATACGCCCGTAACTTTGTCACAGGGTATAGAAGTGGCGAAAGGACTGCAGTGCAAAGCATTCACAAAGACTATATAAAAATATAAAAATAGGCTAAAACTGTAAAAGCACTCAACTGACCGGGGACAAATATCTGTCTAGAGTGTTACAGCCTTCAACACTAAAGACACCACAGTGCTTTCCCTTTTTTATGCAAATTATGCTCAGAGTAAAATGAGGTCAAAAGTTGCTGCCACAAGTAAGCTGATGATGGATTTGTACATTAGGGTAGGTCAGCAGTCAATGGTACTAACATAGAAAATGTGTGTGCACACACACATTGCACTATGTTTCACCACATAAACCACCCCTAAAGAAATGACTAATTTATTTTGTATCTACTCACATGTTATCAGCCAAGCAAAAAACAACAACAACAAGGGAAATGTGTTCATGTACTGTGCAGACAAAAAGAGAAAATTCTTTAGTTTCTGTTGTGAACATGTCATGATATTGTGACACACATTGAAAAGACACCATTGGTAACGTGAAACACTGATTCTGTTCTTTTGTAGGAAGCAACACACAATAGGTATTATTTTTATGTAAGAGCTGCCCTTCCTTATTTCTCATAAAATCTGTTTTTATTCAGTCATGAATGCTTTCAGGCAAATATCTGTGATCACCTTACCTTCCTTTGTTCATGTCACAAATGGTGGCCATAAAAAATTTGTGATGTGTACCGAAAAGGAATCACACTCACAGCACTACAAATAAAACGTATTTCTCCAAACATAGAAATATGGCAGGAGTTCAAAAGTGTTATGTTTTGAATTTGTTTTTATTTCATTGGGGAAGAGAAAATTCTTTGCTCCAGTTTTCAGGACATTGACCCATATACTGATGAACACTGAACACTGTGACCTGCAGTTTCTCCGCATACCATGGGGAGTATTTTGCCATGCAAGGCGAGAAACCTTTGCATAGTAATTATGGCCCTAGAATCCTGTAATTGTGGCTCTAGAATCCTGTTATGGAGTAAAATATGACTAGCGGTACTGCAGTGCGTGCTCTCAATAACTTCTTGTTAATTCACTTGTGCTTTCACCCACCATCCTCTTCTGTCACCACTAACCCTCTCTTTGATAAACTTTATTTAATGGTAATGTATGCATTTTGTTATAATTTTTTGAACAGCTCCAAAAGAATGCCAACAAGCTGTGCTGTTACTACAACTTGCTAGAGGTCATGCTTGACTTCCTGTGTCATCATGACGTTGACCAAGACCTGCCTCTGGAGGCCAACGCCTTCTGCCAGGTTCATGATGCAATACTCAGTGCCTCAAATGGCATTTTTTATCTGCTTATGCAGATTGACAGTGGGGCCATGGACATTGTGAGTGTCAGCTAGTTCATAAGTTAATTTTTTATCACATTAGCTTGAAACAGGGGTGCACCCTGAAACTGCATGCATGTTTCTGTGTTGTCTGATTAAAATATAAGCATTTGTTTTAACCTTTTATATGGTGTGATCTTTTGGTTCACATGTAAAATAATGCTAGTCCATTATGATGAGGATGATTGCTTTTATATAGCGCTATTCTCCGCTCTCGAGTAGACTCACTGCACTCACATGTGATTCTACATGAGCGACTAGCTTTTTATTGCACGTTTTGGAATATCCACCAAGGTGGTGTACTTACAGTGATGTACTTACATCATTATGTGATGATGAGTGTGTGTGGGGCTGGATGGGGCAAACATTCTGACTTGTTCTTAAAGAGTGAACATAGAATCAGAACATAATCAAAACAAACTAGTTCTTTCACTCTTGGCACACACAGACACAGTGTCAGCATGAAGATGTGAGACTTTACAGATGATTTGAAAGATGAGAGTGTGCTTGATGACCCATCTTCACACAGGAGAATGTCCCAGACAGACTGTGCAGCATACTGTAAAGATATCTGACCCAGAAAGTACATGCACACAGAGGGAAATCAAACAATGGTAGTATCAGAAGAAGAGGTTGGTGGGTTGGTTTGTAAACTTTAAGGAGTTCGGTGAAGTAGCCAGGAGTGATATGCCTTACTGTTTTGCGAAATATTTGAAACTCTACCTGATGATAACACTGTATTTGGGTGACATATATTTTACTGTTTAAAGTTTGGATTGACTCTGCATTTGCACTTTTTGTTTTGTTTTAGCCAATATTGGATCCTGTTGTTGTGGCATCTGTTCGAATGGTTGCTGCAGTCATGTGTCAGGCCTTCACAGAAGTCGAGGGCAGTGTGATTCAGGTCCTGCCTTTCCTTGTGAAGCTCTGGTCAGCGAAAGTGTATATATGTGTGTGCATGTATATATATATATATGTGTGTGTGTGTGTGTGTGTGTGTGTGTGTGTGTGTGTGTGTGTGTGTGTGTGTGTGTGCTAGGCAATAAATATAGATGAACTATGAACTAATTATATTCCTCATAATGATATTGCAGTGGGGTCCCATCTGCTGAGAAACCAGAACTTACAAGTGCTGTCTTTTAAACCTAGAGAAGTTGCATGTTTCACCAGGAATTTCAGAAATTCTAGATTATTATTTTTTCCTTCGTATTTTATTCAGCTTCATTTTTTTTTTTGGAATCCTCTCCCCACGTTTTAACTGTGTTAAGTCTAACACAGGTTACTGAGGGTGTCTGCATCAAAAAGAATTGAAGTACATCAGACTGTAAACTTGTCTAAGTTTAGTTTCACTTGTGATTTAATAAATTGTGTTTTGACTTTGCATTTAAGCACATATAATATTAATAATGTACATTTATCATGCACTCATCAACGCCCTGAGCGCTCACATGATACATATTAACCTAAATACGATATTCTATACACATAAAGTATTATTTTAAAAAAACACCCAAAAAACACACACTACACACACACACACACACACACACACACACACACACACACACACACACACACACACACACACACACACACACACACAAAAATCTCTCTGACTGTAGCAGAAACTGGGTTAGGAAGTTAGGATGGAAATACTGTGAGAAGAGGAAGGTTTTCAGTTTGGCTTTAAAAGATGACAGGGTATTCTTGAATACATCCTATGAATATGCCTCAGATGTTCTGGATCAGCTGTAAATAATCTAAATGTGGATACTGATATGTTTATTGAATCCTGTTTTTATAGGTGACGTGCTGTCAACTTTGTTGTGTGAGCTCACTCTTTACTTGTGATTTGGGAACTTGTCTTTCTCTCGGATGTGACCTTTTGCAGTTGACTTGTTATTAAGTATCAAAAATCAATCATTCACCAGGGCCCATATGCATGGTGAGCAAATAAGGTTAAAGGCAATTAGCTAAAGAGTCCATAAAGTCTGGCTTTCCCTTTACATGCACAAGTTGTCAAGAGGTTCAGAAAAGGCTTTTTGTTTATTTTTAGAATAGGAAAGTCGCTTGCTTTAGCGACAATGCAACACAAGTGAGAATATATGGCCACGCCCATTACCAGGAATATCTACCTTTCAAATTTCTGCATTCCTGGTCCATTCAGCTTCAAATCCATTCTGTCCACATTTCCTTCCATTACGTGTGTGTAATGCAGGTTTTTGTGTAGGCGATTGATGCAGATTCAGATTCAGATGCAGATTCTCATGTTACATGAATAGGCACCAGAACATGTGTCCTTGCATATTATGATAGTGAATCAGACATACTTGTTAAATAACTTGTTAAATTAAAGTACTTCCAGTTCAGCACCAAAACAAACAACAACAACAAAACAGCAACACATAACTAAATGCAATAATTAATACTGATGTGTGGCTTTGTAAAATAATTGATCACAAGACTGGTTTGTGTAGTAAAATTAACCAGTCGCCAAAGTATGACTGACATTAGCGATTAGCCAATCAGTGCATGCAGACCTGACGCACCTTCAGCTAATCCTTCAACAAACAAAGGGAGTTACAGGCCTATCCAGACCTTCAGACAGCAAATGGAGTGCAGCAATGGTGAAAATATGTGCATATGGGGGCTGTGAACTCAGACAAACAGTACCCAAATCCACTTGAAGTTGGGGTAAGATTTGTACCATTCTGTAAACCCCTTCAAAGTGGGGAGTAATTACTTTCTGATGGCTAACAACGTGCAATCATCCTCTTGAACAACTAAATGTAAACATCAGTGAAAATTACCATCTCTTTTAGTCTTAATTGTTTGTGCAATGGTCAGTTCAAGGGTATGCTCAGTGTTTGGCATTAAGGCTACAAAGTCAGCTATGTTGGATTCAGCTTTTGCTGTGGACACAACATGGCCACTGTTTCAGCTGTCGTGATAGTACTGTATCAGACACACTACCATCGCTTGACTTTCCCTACCATTCAGGTAGATGAAGATAGATTTTCTGAACCAACACATATCAAACACCAAAGGACGCTGTGAAATTTCCTGTTTCACAACATCTTGTTTCAAAACTGTTCTCTCAGATTGTCATCTGAAAGAAGATGGGTCAGATGATTCACTTCCTGTGTTGATGTGTCTTCATATTTCCAATGCCACTTACTTGATTCCAGCAGTATGCAGTACTAACCTGCTCTCTGTCACAGCGTTAGGGTTGTTTGATACGGCAAGTAAGATCGAAATATCATCATATAGATTCATCTTTCAAACATGCCAGTGCCACCATGCTTCCTAATCATAAATGTGTCAAAATATTTGAGCAGTGGGCATGTCCTGGTGACTGGTTAATGAAATACCTCACAAAATGAAGATAAAAAATTAGCACCTACTAAACTCATGAGAACATGTTACACACAAAACAGCTTAGAGTGACACTTAGACACATGAAATGCAGCAAAATTAGTTGTTAGCAGAGTATTGGTTTTTAAAACATTTTTATAACATCATGGTTTTTGTGGTAATGGAATTTTTTTTCCAGCCTGTGGATAAAGTTATGCACACTGATGGATTCATTCCAATTTCTGCTGGTTGTGCTAAAATAAAACATGTATTTGCTTCCAAAGCATTGATTTGGGTTGTTTGAAGTCAACAGCCTGTAAAATTAATGTGATCTTTTGATCAATTAAAAATGGTACATATGTAGCACATAATCATCTTAGTTCTGAGTTAACTAATAATAATTGTGGGCAGTATTAGCCCATGAGAATTTTCTCTGGGTGCATGTGTGTGAGTGTGTGCAAGCATGTGTGTGTGTGCGTGCGTGCATGTGCGTGCGTGCGCTTTGCTTGTGTGTGTGAAAGTTACATACTACCTGGATTTAATATGTTGTTCCATAAATGTTGCCTATATATGTTGTAGTTGATTTTAGTGTTTTGATGTTTAAGGAATGTTTGTTTTATTATAATATTTATTGAATGTTTTAAGTGATTGGTGAGCCAGAAGAGTAATGTATGTGTGTGTGTGTGTGTGTACGCACATTGTTATTGTTTAGTATTTTGTTTTTGTATTTGAGCAGTTTTTAGCTCTGTGTTTTATTGAATTGTTGATGTTTTATTGTAAAATGTATTGAATGTTTTATGTAAATGATGAGCCAGAAGGCAAATTTCACAGACACAATAAAGTTGTATTCTCTGATCTGCATATAAACTCACAGAAATTGCACTTTACAAATACCATTCTTGGACAGTAAAAATCAACAGTGAGTTAGAATAATATAATAAAAAATAATGTTCTCTGACAGTAAAATTAAGTATTGACCGGGTGTAAAAATAACCAGTACAGTTATATCAGGGTGAATTGACAGTAAATACCAAAAATGAATTGTAATAATTTATATAAAAAGTAATGATAAAAATTGATATACAAGAAAACAACACACATAGTAACTAACAGTAGACAAGAAATGAATATTTACTTTGAAAGTAACACTATTCTGTGTACATATATAACAAAATCATATTTTATTTTAAAAATTAGTCTAATATCACCTTGCTGTGAACAGACATAAACTAAAACACTGATTGATAATCATAATAAAAAAAAGGATAAGAAAAAGAAAAAGGCTGACCATTCAAATGAGTCTCAAACTTCCTGCCCACACTTCCCCCCTCCCCCAGCCTTAACTCCCCCACACACCTGCACTCACCAGGATGCACACCCTGTCAAATTCTGTCCTGGAAGACACTGACATATGCACACACTCACATATGTGGACTCACACTGGGATCTGAACAAAAACAGAGTTCTTTGCAGGTGTGGGTAGTGCAGGTTTTTTGGTGATTTTTTTTTTTTTTTTTTTTTTGTGGGGGAGGGGGGGTTACCCAAGAATTTGAGGAAAGTCTACAGAAGTGGTTGGTTGGCTAGGGGTCATGGGACAGGATTTGGAGTGGGTGGGAATGAACCCATGTCCTGTGTTATGTGACAGATCAGTACCACCAAACACTGAGCCCATTGCCATTAGTGATGAATCAGTCCTCTACGTAATTCTCAGCAGAAGCCAGCAAATAGACACTGTGTGAATGGTGTGTGTGTGGGGAGGGGGGGGGGGGGGCGGCAAGGTTTACGATACCCACTATTACTTGTGGTTGGAAGAGTCCAATTAAGACACATGCACTGATGTATGTGTACGGTAATGTCAAACTAGATGGAGTAATCCTTTGAATGTGAGTTGTCGGTGCTTGCTCTTCTTGTCTGATAATGCTTTGAATGTGAGTTGTCAGTGCTTGCTCTTCTTGTCTGATAATGTTTTCAGGTCATTTTAAAATGTCTTGAGAACAATAATAACAATATACTTTATTCATCCCAGTGAGAAATTAACGCTATCATTTAATCTTATGCATTAACGCATAACGAAGAATTGAATTACATATGTCTCAAAAATTCAAAGTCATGAAACACACGCATGTACACAAAGCATTGATGTGATGCTAATACCTAGCAAACCCAAAATTACCTGGAATAATGTTATATCTGACAAACCAAAACAAAAACTCAAAATAAAATCGTTAGGTACCCCCCCCCCCCCCCCCCACCTCCCTTGGAAAGTTATCATCCTCAGCGCACGTCCTGACACATGCGCACACACAGTTAATGACTGGTATAATTTTTATTAAAAACTGACAGAGCTGAGGGTAAAAATGAGGGTTTATGATGGTTTGTATTTGTTCTCAGGAGTAAAAATCATCTACTCCAGTAGCTGTGTCTGCTATCAAAGTAGTGTCTCACTGGATGTGTTGGATCAGTTAATATTTGCATTAGTTTTTTGTAGTCTCTTTTCATGTAGAGTCTGAAAATTGTCCAGTGGCTTTCCCACAACATAACCTGCTTTTTTTACAATCTTTTCCAACCTCCCTCTATCAAATTTTGAAATACTCCCACCCCGTCAAACAAACCAAACATAATAAGGCTACATATTACAGCATTATAAAAAGTTACTAGCATATCTGAATTGACTCCAAATGATCTCAGCTTTCTCATGCAATACATTCTCAAGTTCACTTTCTTCAGCGCAGAGTTGATGTTCTTTTTCCAGTTCAGTTTACTATCCAAAAAAATCCACCCAAGTACTTATATGTGTCTACCCTGTCCACTGCTTCTCCTTTAATGTATACTGGTTTGGGGCATCTTTGATGCTTCCTAAAATCAGTGCACATCTCTTTCATTTTGGAAATATTCAAATACAAGTACTTTTTATTACACCAATTCACAAGGTTTTCAATCTGCTTCTGGTATAGTGCATCTTCATCATTACTAATTTTTTCAACCAGTTCTGTATCATCTGCAAATTTTATTAGAAGACCAATTTCCTGGAAGTGTGATATATCACTGTATACAGCTGACTAGCTGTATACAGTGATATATATTACACTTTCAGGAAATGAGTTCTGTATTTTTTAACAGTCACCCAGAATCATGACTCATGCATGGTGTATTGTTGTTTATTTCAGTAAACTGGAAGTGGGTTTGCTGTCTGAATGCTGGACAAATGCTGCTGGCCCATTGAGTGGAGAGAAGCAAGCACCTTCTTTGGGAAACGATGGACCCTTTGTGTTTTCAACAGAGCTGACAGTAAATGCAGAACAGATACCTGGGTCAAATTATACAGAAGTAAAACTTGAGAGTAAGGTAGAAGATCCTTTAACGAAAGCGAGCAATACCTCCCACAAGGAAGGGAGTGAAAGTGATGCACTATCATGTGGGCATGACATTAGTGACAGACTGACACCTGATTGGGGTGATTGTGTGATTCAGTACAAAATACAAAAACAAGTAGGTGCAGACATGTGTGCTGGTACAGTTGATAATGCTTCTGTCAAATCAAGTAAATCTGATTTTGATGTTCCTGAAAAGGTTGACTATGAAAGGTCAGCCTCAGAAGCAACAGGTTGTGGTACACCATCTCCAGATACAGAGTCACCAGGGCAAATGTCCAGAGAATCAGATTCAACAAAATGTGATCCTGAAGAAGCTGAACAAGCCTTTTCAGACGGAATGTGGAGACTGAAAATAGACAGATCTGATAGTACTGCGCAAAGTGCATTTTTCCAGGATGTTCATCATAAAGCAGATGGCCCTGACACATCAAACTGGTCATCTTCAGTTGCTGCTGCAGAGGGAAAAAGTAAATTTAATGCTTCAGTTTCTGGAAATGTGGAAGGAAGTGTTGGTGATTTTGAGGACCCAGTACCTTTGGGAGAAGCTTCTGTGATGCCTGACATTGAGAAAACCAGCTTATCTGAAACAGAATTTTCTGTGTGGGGTGGTGATAGTGCAGCCCAAAATACATCTGTTAACAATATGTTTTGGAAGCCAGACACTAGAAAATCTACCATCCAAACTGGTGAGGATGAAAGAGGTTTTTGTGAGGGTTCAGATACTGCTTGTGATGATGAGTCAAGAAAAGATATGAAAGCTGTTGAATCTGCTGCCTCTGGTGATCTCTGGGGAGGAGCTAAACCCAAGACCAGGAAAACAGATTTACTTCCCAAAGGTTTGGATAATACACCTGACACCACAGACATGGCTTCTTGTGGGTTCATTTGTGAAGAGTTGGGACAAAGAAGTGCTGAAGAAGTCAAAGGGAGAGATAATGCCAGACCAGTGGATACCAGTGCATACATCTTGGAGGAAGAACAAGTCTTGCCCAGGACGTTTGACAGTTTACTGAAGTTGATGCACTGCAGGTGGGAGGTTCCGCATGCCACACTTCACTCTCTTGAAGTCATCAAGTAAGTTTTAACTTGCATCAGAAATTATGTTTGTTCAACCATCCACTCACTAAATATTATTGAAAGATTAACTTGAACAATATTTATTTATTCAAAGAAAACAAGTTTAAAATAACTACTTAAAGCACTGGTACTGGTATCAAAATGTTGTACACTGGTTTAAATCACATTTCAACCACTTTTTTTGTCTTTCCTTAGAGGATGTACCTCAGGTGGAGTTTATGTACCTTGTATTTACACACATGCCCAGTGAGACTTACTGTGGGTGACTCGGGTCTTTGTTGTAAATATATAAGTATTGAAATGTGCTAATTATTGACAGTTTCGCTTGGTTGTGTTTGTTATTGATTGTGTTGTGTGTAGAAGTGTGTGTTGTGTGTAGGCCTGCTTTTTACTCATTTTTGGTGACTTGCATTTTGGCCTGGTATGAACTAATGGACTTACGGGGTAACTGTGAATGTGTGATTGACTGATTCATCATGAGGTCACCTTGTCACACATGTGCAGATGATGGCACATAAATCCAAGAACTAAGTAACTGCTGGTCAAGAGGAAACTGTTAAATGTTGCCATATTTATTAAGGTACTTATTTATTGGAATACAGTTTGATGGAGTATTTGCTCTTATTTGTTTGTTTGCATAGATGGCTGATGCCAGCCTTTCACTTCATCTGCCAGGATGATGAAACCCGACAGGTGTTTGTGGAGCAGCAGGGATATGATGCTCTCATCCAGTTCCTGCTTCAGAGGCAGTCATTGCTGCTGGCTGATGTGGATAGTGGAATTGCACAGGAGCAGGTTTGTTGAGTACAGAAGCAGAAATGGCATGAAAGACACTTTGGTGGCTAAAAAATCAAGCAGAGGAAAAGAGGACAAAACACAGTAAAGAGTTTGTGAAATACGCGTCTGTGACGATGTCCCCAAATGTCACCATATAAAATTGGTATTAAACAACACTTAAATAGTGAAAAATGAAATGTAGGCTACTTACCTGCTTGTGGCTGTGGTATCTTTGTGTCCAGTGTATAAAAGAACCCTGGCGTGACAATCAGTCATGCCAACATTCTTTCAGTACCTCACCCTGTAGGCTATTTTTGACCAGATAAAAAGTACTTTTAAAAAGCACTGTTGGTCACATCCTCCAGTAGCATGACAGGCAGATTTCATGTCACAGAGTCACAGCACATTGCTGTCTGTTGGGTGAGTGCAGTATCTACTGACTCCCTCAGCTGAATGCAGTGATGGTACAATGTCAGTACTGTGTTTTGCCCTATGTATAACCTACATTGATAACAATATGATGAATTTTATTTATAATGCATGTGTCCCGGTTTTAAAAATGAGCTCCAAGCACAGTACAGCTTCACATGTCAGATTCATAATACACAGCTAAGAAATACATGCATTAAAAACAGGATCTAGGTAAAACAGTTGCATCTGACAAGACAAAGATTATGATGACCTGACATTCCAGATTGTGCATTATCTATCTGAAGAGACATGAATCACCTGTAGTGACTGTCAGGTGGCAAATAAGTAAACAAGGTACATGGACACCACAACACAGCTTACTCTGACTCAGTCTGAGACTATCATGTAAATGTATACTTATATGTTCAGCCAGTTTTGAATAAAAGAAGTATGTCTGATCTTAAATACAAATATTTGTTGTCTTATGTTAATGCACAGCTGTGTCGCCAAATGTGCCTGAAATGGAGGACATATATATGCCAGCTGGGGCATTGGGGATGTATCTTTAGTGGAGTTTTATGTACCTCGTAAGGTATTTACTTCTAGTTATATACCAGGAAACAGTGACTGAGGCAGTTCATGTTTGTTGTTGTGTCCCTTGTTATGTGAGTGTGGCTGGGTCAACCAGCCATAAACACTTTTTTATATGTTACTACTTACTGCATGTACAGTTGTGAAAAAAGTGCCAAGGTTGCCATGTACAGTTGTGAAAAAAGTGCCAAGGTTGCCATCATGGCCATGGAAAAATCAGAAGCAACCCAGAAATAGTGGGCGGAAGACCAGAACATGACTACAACAAAAATAAAACAGTTTGCAGATGCAACCCTTGTTGTAAAAAAATAAGAAAATTACATACCCAGAAGACATATGTAATTATTATTTTTATTGTAAAAAAGAATAGTCCCTTGACCCCATTTCAGCTTGAAATTGAACCTTTCACCCATTACCTGCTCACAGCCATAATCACTGAAATACAGTCCCTTTGCTTTTTTTCACTTGGATAAGACTTTCACAATTGACTGGGTGTTAAAGACTGAACATCAGTTAAACCCTTTGTCTTATTCTACTTTGGACTGAAGTCAGTAAATCTATTCAAACTTAACAGTACTGAGGGTGTGCTGATTTATGTTCATTTGACAGAGAAAAAAAGCATGCTGTGACAAAAACATTCGATCATGTCAGTCTAATCATGCTAGACTGATGAAAATGGCTAGCATGAGATGATCTTATATGAGCCTGCCTCTTTAAAAGGAGAGGTTTGTGCAGGCAAAGAGCCAAGAGCATAAAGAATTCAAGGATTTGCTGTTCTTTTTTCCAGGTGTTGGCATGTGATGTGTTGAAGGTCTTGCTGCAGCTGGTGATGCTGGATGAGACGCTGGGGCAGTCCAGCAAGTTTAAGGTGCTCATGGAGTTTGCACTTGTCACAGTACCTGAACTAGGTGAGTTAAGAAATAAATGGTGGGCATTAGAATCTAAAACTATACAATGTTTAAGTGAGTACCTTTATTTGTGGAGAATGTTGATGGTTTTATATGGATTTGAAGCAAATGATGCAGGTTCCTGTATTGAATGTCAGCAGAGTATAATGAGCAGGCTCCAAAACATCTTATTGTGTACCAGAATAGTGACTATATGTGTGATTTGATCAGTTGTACTTTGATCTTCTGCTCAATATCTCTTGAAGAGCTTGGTTCAGGGTACTTTTGTTAGTTGTAAAAAAGTGAACTGTAAATGTTGCAAAACCAGTTTTTCAAGCAACAGGCAGGCAGATAATACTGAAACAAATGAGAAGAATGGAATTCAATCCAATTAATTTTCAGCTGGTGAAAAAGTTGTTTTTTGATCATTCTCAGAAGTCCCAGAACCTTGCTGCAAGGATTTCTCCTCGATTGTTTGTGTTTGATGATGCTTCTGTGAAGTCTGCTGATGCCAAGTATTTTGAACCGGCAGTGCTGGGATGACTTAACTGAAGAGGGCAGCCAGAGTTGAGACTGGGAGCAGGAATGCTGGACTAGTTGAAATTGAGGGTGGGCAGTGCATCTCTGGCAACTGTGGGAGATTGCAAGGTGTATTCTGCCTGGTGTGAGGTGGCAGTGCTTAGCAACACAGTTGACAGGCCAGCAAAGTGATGCTGGACTGTGTTGCAGTGACTGTGACAGGATCAGTCCGGGTAGTTTTCCTTCACAGATGAGTCAGGGGGTCTGAAGACATGATATCTCTGCATAACTGTGAGTTACAAGGACCGGAATAGTTAGAAATGGCTGTGGGCTTTGTAATGTACCAGAATGACATGGCTGAAGACCAATGAAGAGAAGGGGCCAATCCTTTGTTGATTCAGGCACTAAAAGAACCAAAACAACCTTGCTGAGTTTGAAAAAGGGAGACATAGCAAATTTTGGCAGAGCAAAAAGTGACCAGAAAGCTTGTGGAACATTGCCAGGAAGCTTGCTAGGGGTCTCAAGGAAACTGATATTTCCTCGCAAATCAGGGAAGGTTTAGAATGGGAAACTGCAAAACTTAAGTTGCATTTGCATATGATGTGGATCAGAGATTATAGTGGCAATTAGTTTGCAGGATGCATATAGTATGGTCCTGTTCAAGTTCCTGTTCATGCAGTTATGGAGTATATTTGACTGTGACCTGATTGCTTGCAGAAGAACAGTGTTTGAAAGAACATGCAGCTTGGAAACTGGAGTTTACTTCATCACAATGAGCTTACCACAAGGCTTTTCACACTTGCCAGTCTTTTATGTTTACACCAAGGGCCTGGCAGATCTGAATGAGCCAGGTACCCATGCAAGCAGATGACAGACTTGTAGAAGTTGCACACAACAGGTGACACCCTGTGGGTGCATGCGTAGGTGTATTTGCAGAAGTTTGTTTTTACTGTTTTGGTCATTTGCTTTGTAATGGGCAATGTAAAGAGTACATACTATTAATTGTGATGTATATAAACAACTGTGTAATGAGATGGGCATTTTTCCTGGTGCTGTGGGTTTGTTCCCACTTTACTGACGGAACCCAGCAAGTCAGTAAACCAGGCATCTTCTAAAGACAGACCTTTGAGATGTGGAGTTTCTCCAGGCTCTTTGTTGGGCCTCATCCTCTCTTCTCTATATCACTCAGGATCCAAACACAAAAAGAGTTAAAACGAACACTAACAGGATCATACAAAACATGTGAATTTTGTGTTAAGCCCCTTTTTTTGAAGGCACAAAACACAGGTAAGCGACGATAAATGAAAATATTGTATTTCCAGTTGCAATAGTCGATCTTCGGAAATCCAGGGGACTGCACTCAGTAAATGCCTACAGGCATGGCCAGTATATATCAGTCCATGCCTGTGGGTGTAGCGCAGAGTAGGCACGCTTTTGTTGGGGGTACAGGGAGCACGTGGGGAAGATGACGGATACCCGTAAACAAAAGGCAGAAAAGACATCAGAAATGCTGATTAAGCGCTCACTGTTCATGGGGAACATGCAGATCAGATAGTAGGTTCCCCCAGCTGGTAGACTAGTATAAATTATAATAGGTCCATACCTGAAGATCTAAAATTGTTGTAGATCGGCTCTTCTCAGCTGCCGCCTCCATTCAGGGGACGTCACTCTCCCAGAGTAAGAAAACACTGTCAAATTATCTTTGCCTGATATTTCCGGAAATCGTCTATTTGTTAAATGCCTGGAGTGTCTGGAAGACTGTTGGCATCAAAGTCACAACGACTGGGAATGTTTGGAAGAATGTTGGCATATTGTCATTTTATAGCTTTGAAAAAGGGGCTTTCCTTGATGATAGTTGGGAGGTGATATGTGCAGCTTGCTGCCATATGGCACATGTCAAGTCAAGTCAGTATACTGTAATCATTCCTCACAGGGTAATTCAGCAAACTACAAAGGCTCATTAATTTAAGAAAAGTAAAAAGAACATCAGAGCAACATCAAAAGCATTTAAACTGATAATAATAAACAGACATGTTGGATTAAAAGAACTGAAGGGAAAAAAATCAAATCCATAATAGAAATTATCACAACAGAAAACATATCCCTCTAGCCCACCTCCCCAGACACCCACACACATACACACCCACACCCATATTCCTCACCCAACCCACATGCCCACACCACTATTATCATCAACCAGACACACTTGCACATCACACACAGCACTCAATTGTAATCAGACAGCTACCCTGGTAAAACTATATACAATGGTTAAGACAGTTCAGATGGCTGATCATGTGCTGTTGAGGAGTTGAACTGCTGTGGGTACAAAAGAGTTTCCTCTTCTGCTGGTTTTGTGTGCCAGTGATTGGAACTGGCGCCCACGGGACAAGCGTTCAAACTCCCCATGCAGGGCATGCTCATGGGTCCCTTTAAATAGATTGCACTTTGTGTAAAATCTGTTGGTCACAGAACAAGCATAAAGTCTTGACTTGATCACTGATTGTTTTAGAGCTAAAATTCGCAATTGATATTTGCCATTGTGCATATTTTTTTATGTTTCTGTCCATTCCTTTTTTTTTTCCTTTTTCTTTAATCTGGTGTCAGTAAATTAGAATGGTTAACAATAGCAAATATCCTAGCCTTATTTGCTCTTTTAAAAGGGGTAAACTAAAGGGACTAAGTCTTTGAAAATATGTATTATTTTTGTTTATTTATGTTTGTGTACAGATTGGCTTTGTGGACTGACTTGAGGAAGGGTTTATATATGAGAAGAGTTTGCTTATGTCAAAGTTAGATTGTCCTGAGATGACCCTGTGTGGTTGGCAGGATGTTGAAATCTAACTGATGATCTTTGGAAATAAAAGAGGGTGCAGTTTAGCTGTGTTTCCTTTACCGCAACAGAGTTGCACCCTCCTGATCCCTTGATCTTTACACTCTCTCCTCTGCTATATACTTACAAGATTGGTGACAGTCTGCGAAAAGACAAAGAAATTTTTGAAATTATCCACAGTGTGTGTGTGTGTGTAAGCCGGACAGAGCACATTGTAAGTGCACTCGAAAACAGCTGACCTGTCAATAAGGAGGACTTGGTAGGACATGGCGAATGTCGACGAGGCTAAATGTAGTATGGGGGAATATTGGCAACAACAACAAAAATGAGAACAAAACTGTTCACCCTAACTTGTGTTAGTATGATATGCCAGCGTCTGAATCTAGCTTGTGTTAGTATGATATGCCAGCGTCTTAATCTAGCTTAAAAACTGTTTTCAACACAGCAATTTAGTTTTTATTTGCCAAAATGTTGCTGCTGTATACTTGTAAATCATTATATTTTTGACAGTGGGTCCATTGATTGTTTGTACCTATATGTTCAGGCTTTTGATCAGGAGAACAGCATTTTGCATGCATCACTTTGCCACGAGCGTTATACACACAATCTATTTTGGTTCATTACTTTTAAACTATGTTCTCAAACTAAAATCTTTGCTGGAAAATCCAGCTTACATTTGTGTTTTTGAACCTGAAAACATCAAATTATTTGAAGAATCAGAATTCAAAATTTCACCTCTCGACATTCGCACTCTACCCCACTTGGAGAAATCCAAAATTAACCTAAACCTGATTGACGATGCTACGTCTTTGGACATTGCCCCTTGGACACTTTCTGATCCTACAGCAAAAAATGTTTTTTAAAACACAACTAACCCTGAAATCTATAAACAGTTCTATGTACAGCTTATTACCAAATATCATCTGTTGGAAAAAAAAAAAAAAAAAATCACAGATGGAAGGAGTCACTGTGGCTGTGTCTCCACCAAACATTCCTGGAAACCTTTTACTTGTCGGCTTCTGAGTTGCAGGCTATTCTTTTGGCCCTCAAGCGTGTTTATTGTTCTAGAGGGAGATCCTTTGTGATATTATGATTCACTATCGTTTTTACAAGCTATTTTTAACCTGATGTGGCCACCCTATTTTGGTGCAGATTTTGGAACTTGATATGAATCTGGCCAGAGATGGGGACAGATTGTGTTTATTTGGGTTCCTGGCCATGTGGGCGTTAGAGGTGATTTGGCTGCAGATTCTGCTGCTATGGATGCCCTTGTTGGTGACGTCTCGGTTGAGCTCATCCCCTTCTCAGACTTAAAATCACGTGCAAACAAACATATATTAGAACTGTGGCAGTCTGAGTGGGATGAGTTTCTGGAAAATAAATCACATAAAATATTTCCAGTTTTAAAAGAGTGTATTGTTTGTCCTTGAACAAACAGAAAAGAAAAGACAGTGATAACCCAATTGCACAGTTGTCATTCTTTTATCACTCATTCCTTTTTATTGAATGGTGAGGAACCGCCTATGTGCATTGGATGTGATAAAAGATTAACAATTGAACATATTCTATTTGCTTGTTCGGATTTTATCTGAATGAGAGAGAGACACTTTACAGCTCAATCACTGTGTGTATTTGTTCAGAACACTTCGCCAGAGAAGATTTTTAACTGTTTGAGGGAGGTCATTATCTTTGGAAAAATTTAAACCCTGAAATAAATTTTGGTTGTGTTTGCTTTTTACCCACTTTTTAAGTCTGTTTAAAAAAAAAAATCTGTTTTAGCTCTGAATCTTGGAATGACAAGATTAGCTTTACATCACTGTAATTTAGTGTAAAGAAGATGTTTGAGAAAAAAGGTGTATGTGACATAGCCTGTTACACTGACTGGTGGTGCCATTTCTGAAAGAAGTATGCAGAGACCAAAACATCAACAGGCACATGCTGATGCACACTAGTGTTCACAATGATACACGCTAGCGCACACACTGATGCGCTGCAGCATAGTACACAAATACATGCACGCACACACATGCACACACACACACACACACACACACACACACACACACACACACACACACACACACACACACACACACACACACACACACACAATGCATAAAGAGTGTGTGCAGTAGCCATCTTCTCTGAGAGAGTGTGCAGTAGCCATCTTCTCTGAGAGAGTGTGCTGTAGCCGTCTTCTCTGAGAGAGTGTGCAGTAGCTCAGAGGAAGCTAACACGAAAAACATGAAGGCCTGCCTGTTCTCAGAATTATTTTCTTTAACTGTGTACCAAATGAGATTTTGTAGCAGATTGTTTCAATTTTCTGTCAGTCTTTTGTAGTATGCACCATAACCACTGCAACAATTGAGTGGACATGAGAACTTCCATGGAGCTCCTGGAGCCGTGTCTGTGTGTTTCTTAAGAACCAAAATGTTTACAAATACTAGTCATAAACATTATTGATTATTTCTGACATTCCTGCTGATTGTTTGCATATATTTTATTAATTGCAGATAGTGCCTTAAAAAATAATCAAACAAATTGATTTAAGAAAAATAACCTCCTCATGTCTGTGCAGGTGACACCCCCAGAGTGTACATCTACAAGGGATTCTTGATTGCTGTTGGTCTGGCTCTAACCCAGGCACAAGTCAACCAAAGCAGCTGCTGTAAGTGAAACCCTGGTATAATATCACATGCTGCTAAACCTGCCATGAATTAATCTCTTATTTGAGACTTTTGTGGCCTCAGTGATAACATGGATATTTATTTGCTAGTGACATTAAAATGTGCAGAGGATGTACCTCAGGTGGAGTTTATGTACCTTGTGAAAGTTACTGTAGGTGACTCCAGTCTTTGTTGGCACTAATTAACTCCTTTGTATGTTGATTCTGCACAGGAATGTTTTAATGATGTTCAAGACACAATAAATAAATGACCATACTGAATAAATAGTTTGCAAGTCTATGAAAAAAACACCCCCAAAAAACACACCTTATGATTAAGTGATAATTTCTTGGGGGTCATGACAGGTTCCACTGTGCACCTAACTGTAGTGATTGATCAGTATCATGCATGTTTCTATTAATGTCATTTTGCCAAGACATGTTTAAATGTTATGAAATCTGAAAGGTCATTGGACAGAATGTGTTGATGTACATAGGTGAGATATGTGCTATTCATCATGTAGTTCAGGATTGTGCCTTCTTTTTTTTTCTTCTTTTTTTTTGGTTTTGTTTCTGTTTTTTGTTTTTTCTCTTTTAACTAGCTGGCATTTCTTTTTGCTCTTTTTTACCTATGGTTTTAGTAGTACAGCAACTATTTTCGGATACAGGACTAGGTAGAAGAACAAAAAAGGAGATAGGAAAGAGACATTGTTAGCAACTGTGCATGTTAATGCAAAAATGCCTTCTAATCAGAGGAAAATGCTATGATATGACTTGCTTGCAGGATATTAAAGTGCCTGTCTGTTTCCTTAATCCTTGTTTATTATTTAGCTATTATTTACTATTACCACTTTAAGCGTTTAATTAAATTATCTTGTAACAAAATCCCGAAGGGAGGCCAGAGATGTCTGATGTATTGCTGTTGTCTGGAATCTCAAGGCTGTCATTTGATTTCACTTTCCTATCTCCTTTCTTGTTCTTCTGCCAAATCCTGTTGCTCTTTCTGTCTTGTCATTTTCTGCTAAGGGTCCATTCTCCTGTTCTCCAAAAAATTCTCCAATATATTTTGTTAAGAGATGGACTTTTTTTTTTTTTAGCTCCACAGAGTAGCTAGGAGATGATAGATGGTAGGTGGTAAAATTTGCTGCCACATGGAACTTGGTATTTGCCATTATGTATTTATCTCCTGCTAAAAACTCTCAACTGACCATGACATATTTTAACACTCAGTCAGTTTGTCAAAGAGCAGGTGAGATCTGCGACTTCATTGTTGACAATAAACTGGATGCACTGATCCTGATGGAGACATGGCTCCAGGAAGTAGGAGATGAACCCTGCTCCCCGGATTACCTTATCCATTCCTTCCCTCATGCTGGATGTGTGTGTGGAGGGGGGGGGGGGGTAGTATCGCTTTCCTTATGAGCAAGTGCCAACCCAAGGTTACTTTTTGGTGCGTGTCTTACACCTCATTTGAAGCTGTCACGATGTGTTTGTCAGCTGAGAAAATAGTCCATGTGACTGTTGTCTGCCAGCCGTCCCCAAGTAAACAAAATAAGCTCATGACAAAAATGTTTTTGCTGAACTTTGAGTTGTTTTAGACGAAACACTTACAGAGAGGAACAAAATTGTCATCATTGGGGATTTCAGTCTCCACTCTGATATACAAACCAACCCTGATGTCCAGAAACTCTATTCCTTGCTCTCTGAGCACAGCTTTGCCCAGATCGTTAACTAGCCAACTCACAGGCGTGGTCAACTCGCTGGCTTGTCACCGCTGAAGGCTGTACACCCATCCATGATGTGTCCGTATCAGAGAACCACAAGTCGCTCTTTTTCTTTCTGAGCCTGTCAAGACCTCTGGGAAAAAAGCATTCTGTGACCTCCCAGAACATCCGGCATATCAATCTTAAGAAGTTCCAGTCTGAGGTGAAGGCAAGCTGCAGCATGGTGTTGGCTGACTGCCGAGAGGAAGAACTGGCAGAGAAGTATAATGACTCAATGGAGCAGCTCCTCAACCTCCATGCCCCGATCAAGACCACGTCTGCCACTGGGTGCTTTTCTGCTCCTTGGATCAACAACATCCGTGCAGCCAAACAGGAGTTGCGACATGCTGAAAGAACTGCACACCACACCAAACTCACTGTCAGCAGAGAGATTTTTGTGAAGCAGTGCAACGCCTTGAAGGCCCTTCACTGGGCAGTCAAAAGAGACTGTGCAGCAAAAACATCACTGCTTATCCAGTAGACTCCTGTAGGGTGTCACTAATCACATTAGCTCTGTCTGTCTTGAGTTGTGCAGAATCAGTGCCAGCCGTCCATTCCTCACTACAAGTGTGACTGCAACTCTTGTCTGTTCTGGAGTTTTATCTCAGATTGATTACTGCAATTCCATCCTGGCAGATAACACTTCCAATCAAATTGCCCAACTTCGAAGAATACAGAACAACTCAGCTTGGTTGATCTTTCGTAAGAAGCATAGTGAGCATATAACTCCTATGTTTATATCACTTCACTGCCTCCCCATCAAACAGCACACTGAATACAAATTAGCTACATTGGCTTTCCGCTACTTTGATGGTACATTGCCCTCTTACCTCTCACATTGTCTCTCCTCATACATACCCCACAGATGATAATAATGGAAATTTGTAAAGCACCTACCCCTTGACTCAAAGCGCTGAACAAACATAATATGACACACTTAATGTGCATTGAGATAGAGAATGTTACCCACAATTTAACAAAAGCTAACAAATAATGTACACATTAACAAAGGTTCAAAACATAACTATGTACAATATGCACACACGCACATGCATGCACGCACGCACGCACAGACGCACGCACACACACACACATTGTACAGACTGATAGGGGTGAAAGACGATGTTGCTTAACTGAAATATTCTGAGGAGAGAAATGTCTTGAGTTTGCTTTTGAAGGAAGAAAGAGTAGTGCCTGATGTCTTGAGGGAGTTTTTTTCCATATGTGGGGGCTGAAGTGTGAGAAAGTGTGAAAGTCATGGGTTTTGTGGTTGAAGCTTTGGAGTTTGAGAATGCATGTTTTTAACGAAGAGCGGAGAGAGCAGGAAGGACTGTAAAGATGTAGTTAATTGCAATAGTTTAATCTAGACAACTCACAAGAGGTCACCAGTTGTTTTGCTGCATCTTCTGTGAGGTACCTTTGAGATGCATTTTAGTTCATAGGCTGTTTCGCAGATTTTGATCACATGTTGCTTCATTGTGAGGATAGAGCCTAAGTTCCTGACTTTGTCTGCAAAAAACAATTTCCTGTGTATCAACCATGATTGACGATGGTAAAGAGTAACAAGAGGACAGAGAAGATGTTGAGAAGAGAATGGCTTCAGTTTTATCCTCATTGAGCTGGTTGTTGCACATTCATGCCTTTGTGTCATCTGTACACGACTGCATGTCACCTGTAAGGCCTTACACGTCATTTGGTGAAGTTGATTTTTGAAGTTGGGTGTCGTCTGCAAAAAGCTGATGGTTGACTGAGTGATTGGCTATGATGTCCTAAAGTAGAGTAGTGTACATCACAAAGAGTACAGGTCCCAGCACTGAGCCGTGTGGAACACTAAACATGAGAGGAGAAGAAGAGGAAGCAGAATTGTTGACAACCACACACTGGTTTCTGTCCAGAAAATATGACTGAAACCAATGAAATGTGGTAGAGCGGACGCCAAAGACAGTTTCGAGACTGGAAAGAACTTGGTGATCGATAGTATCAAACGAAGATCCTTTCAATTTTCTTCTGACAAACTGCTCTCTGTCCCATGTGTTAACTTGAAAAGTGCCGATGCAAGGTCTTTTCAGTATCAAGTGCCTTGTGTGTGGAACTCCATTTTTCTCTACATCTTCTCACCATCTGTAAAATCCAACCTTAAAAATTAAATGCACCTGTTCTGTGCTGCCTTCACCTGAGATGCTGAAATTAATGGGGGGGGGGGGGCTGCAAAGCATAGGCCTAACAGGAGAGCCTGCTGCTGCTGCTGCCACTTTTTCAGCTGCTCTGTGTGTGGTGATGGAGGGGGGGGGGGGGTGAGTGTGTATGTGGAGGCGTGCATGTATTGTGTGGGTGGGTGGGTGTGAGTGTGTAGGTGTCTGCATGTAATCATGTTGTGGGTGATTGGGTGTAAAATGCTTGAGTGTTGATATATATATATCATGCTTGAGTGTTAATGTATGCATTTACAGTACTTGTGCTTTTTTTTTAAATTGTCATGCAGATGTTGATGATGATGTACAGTGTTGCGAGCTCGTAAATTTTTAAGGGGTATAGCACTGTATAAGAGTTACTATTATTGTATAATATTTGTGTGTTTTGGTTTGTGTTGGTTTTTTTTGTCCATTCCTTTTTTATACTTTAATTTGGTATCAGTAAATAATGCGCAAAGGTCAAGTCCTACCTTTAATTTTTTTAATTTTTTTAAACTAAGGCAATATTCAAAGAGACTAAATCTTTGAATTACAACAATATGCACAGATGTGGGAGAAGTTGAATGATTTCAACCTTCTTGCCAAACAAATGTTATCAATACACAAGGGAGTTAATTAGCACTCAAAATATGTAACAAATACAACAACAAAGTCATGAGTTGCCTGTGGTAACTACAAGGTAGATGTACCTGAGCTGGAGTTTATGCATCTTGCATTTACATGCATGCCAGGTGAGAGTTACCTTAGGCAACTCAGGTTTTCGTTGTACTTGTGTCACATATTTTGAGCACTGATTAACTTCCTTGTGTGTTGATTCTGCACGAGCACTCTGTGTCTCATTCTGTTTCAGATTTGAAACAAATGTAATGTTTATGATTTTTAGACTTTCAAGGACAGATGCAGACCAGATTCATGCACAGTGCTGTAGTGTATATGTGCCAGGCACCCACTGGCATGTTCCAGTCAGACTCCACAAAAGCAGAACTTCTGACCAAATACTGGCATGATATTCTGGATGTCTGGGTATTGTCCCTTGAGTGTAAGTAAATTTAAAAAATGTAATTTTATATTTACATGTTATCGAAAGTGTCTTTTGGAACTGTTGTTTTAACTATAATCATACTTATGCATTTAAGGTGGCTAACAGAGTTACAGTTTTAAAAAAAAAATATAAAAAAATGAATCTGCTGTAATCATGTTGGGGAAAAAATCTTGTTGGTTTTGACTTTAATAAAGGTCTAACCTCTTCGGGAAGTCTGTCTCCCTCATCTCCCTTCCCAGACTCCATGACTATAGGTGGTACATTTGTGTCAGAAACTGTGTCAGAAACACTTGGTGTTATACTTGACGGTGAAAACTCATATCTCAGATCTTCTGTGGTCAGCTAATTTTGATTATTTGCATCACATTAGTTTTAGTCCACAGATGCCACCAAAAACACACACACACACAAAAACAAAAAAACACTCTTGTTTCTGTGTTTGTTCCTTTGTGTGTTGACTACTGCAACTCTCTCTTGTCTGGCAGTCCTCTGTATCTCTTAAGCTAACTGTAAAAAGTTCAGAATAGTGAACCTGTCCTGAGAGTTCCCAAAACTGATCATATTTTTCTTCATCTTACTTCTCTCCCATGGATACCCGCTGACTCATGAATAAATACAGTATAAATTCTCTTCTGTGTGCTACAACTGCCTCAGCATGACTGCTTCTGGCCACTTGACTGAGGAAACGAGTAGTAGTGAGATTGGGGGGGGGGGGAGGGGGGGGGGGGGAATTTGGGCTAGGATGAACTACTGGCCCACACAGATTTGACCAAAAAAACATTTTTTTGTGGAATTTTTATTTGTTTATGTACAATTTTTCTGTAGCATTAATTTCTGCTTTGGTCCTTTTGAAATACACCAATTTAAGACTAACTGTAGTGTTTTAAAAATAGATTGGGGATCTTCCCACATGGTGCAACTTTTTACGGAAGGCGTATTATGTCATTACATTTTGTTGTTTTACACACATTTTCGTAGACTCGGCCTGCAAACAGTTGACAGTGGCCTCATCTCAGGCACCTAATCTGCTCAGGCCTAATAATTTGTTGGGTGACTTAACTGATGGTTTTGTGAATCATGTTATGTCTTTCTTTGAATAAATCTCCCCATCATGCACTGTGCACCTGACTACAGTGGATAAGGCCAGCTGCCGTTTACTAAGGTGCACGGTGTTGGGTGATGAATGTTCTCTCAGCATATTGATCCAGTGCTGTTATAGGAAGTATTTCAAACACCATTTTCTAACAATGGTTATAAAAAGAATAGAAAAGAAAGACCTACCGGCCGATGGCACGCCAGAAACACACGTGTTACGCAAACAGATAGTAGCAGAATATTTAAATGTATGATCCTGGTAGGCTACTTGTATCAATCAAAAAAGAAGTATCCGGAACCTTTCCTTTCACTTGTCTAGTAACAGCCTTGCCAGTTTTCTATCACAGACCTTGTGCACAGCTCTCTCCACCTGGTCACCCAGGTTTACCAGCCACAACCTGTATCTGCGTTGTCTGTCTCTTGCCAGTCAAGCCAAACATTCTTTTTATTTTGGTCCTCTGAAGATAAACGGTACTAACTCCAAATCTATCTGACCTTTGATTGCATAATCTTGAAAAAAATGAAACAAGAACTGTGAAATATAAATACCATGCACTGTTTCATTCTCAGCTCTTCATTGCTTTCATTCAACGGGCTGTTTGCTCCATATAACAGCACATGAAAGAATGCATTTATTATCTGTTAACACAAATGAAGGCAGCACACAAAACACATGTCCCGTCCCATGTTCTCTTGTTGTGTACATATTCCTAGTGATTCTTGCCATCATAGAAGGTTCGAAACAAAGAACGCTTTTTAGGGTGGCATAGGGGAAAGTCCAGACAGGCATGTATGATGTACATGCACACTTTGAGGCATTATTCTGTCATTTTGACTCAGCCAACACAAACTGGTTTTGGTTTGTAGACACCTTCGACCAGTCGCAGACTAGTTTACAGCATTGTGATCTCATGAGTATGTAATAGAATTTTCTTTTTCAGATGCCGTATGATTCAGGGCAATTTTGACCAGGGTGGGGGAATTTCGTCCTGCATCTCAGGGGAACTTTGTCCAAACGAAAAGAGAACACACTCAACAAAAGGAAAGGCTAAAGAATGATACCCCAAACCAGTAATTGTTTAGTGTTTTCAGAAAGACTAAATATGAACTTTTTCAGCATGAACATGGAATTAGAGTCAACTCCGTACAAATAGTGTGAACCTGACCAAAGTGCTTTATTTCTGAAGGCCTAACTGGTCCTACAACGTTGGCAAATTTCTTTGGTTTCATTGTTTATCCCGCCCTCCTTTCGGCTGAGATCAACATTTCCCCATTCCTTTCAATTGTCAGCAAGTCCCACTCCTTTATGTTACTGTTAGCAATGTATTAAAAGCGATGTGTAAACAAAAAAGGTGAATTTCCCCCTGGTGGTGTGGGTGAACTTCCCCCAAGCATAATTTATGTTGGCGGAAGTTTGTCCATCTTGAAAATTTTGTTTTTACTTTGTGTGAATGTCTTTTTGCTGAAAATAAGTGACATATATCGAGTCATAACTTTTGATGATTGTGTGAAAAGTAAATTCAATAGACTTTTCAAGCCCTGAACTTCAAAACAGACAACATCAGCTAACAGCGTGCCTGACTTGCGTATAACCCACGCTATGGTTTGTTGCCAAGCAATCAACATGGCCCCCAGAATATATATAGCACAGTTTTTCCCACTTGTAAAATCACTCTCATTGGTCGTTTTGTTTGTGGACTGATCCATTATACAGCTGATGTCACAGTTTGGAAAAGTCCACTTGTAGGGGTTGATGCGTACTGTTGAGTGCAGTTTAGAGGGTGTTTTGGTGGGCGAAGTTCCCCCAACTGAGTGAGTGGACAAATTTCCCCCAGGCCACCGTACTTCATTGTTCGTCATGGCAGTTTCAAACAGTATCAATTTATTTCCATGTGTTTTATGTTGTTTCAACCTGCAAAATGAAATTATTTCACACACAACATCCAGATAAAATTAAAATAAACATTAACAAAAATAATTTACACGTGACATGTACACAAAACTGAGAAGTTCCGGTATCCTATCAATGATGTCATACAAAAATGCAGGAAAGAGCCTGTGAAAACAGTGATAGTAACACTGCCTGGGAAAGTCCTCTTCTAAAATCATTATAAAATCAACGGCACATTCAATCACAAAATGTTTAATGCAGATCATGTTCATTTAACCTCCTCTAAGCACACAAGAAGTTTAGCCTCCAAAGGAGAATTCCTTTAATGCATAATTAAATGAAGTTGTGTACTGTTGTAATATTTCATGTATAGCTCTTTGAGCCTCACACATAGAGGGATTCAGTGAATTAAAGATGCATTTATTGTTATTACTTAGCAGTTTTCTTTCATTAATATTGGGCTGATATCCTCTAATTGTAGTTATGTGCTAGTGGTCACTGATGAGCTACTTGGGCAATGAAACACATGTCGGACAGGCAACCAACATTATAATGGTCTTCACTAGGATCAGATTTTGGATATCCCCTCTGCTCTTTGTTTGGCTTTGGGGAAGCAAAAATCTGAATCAGCTCCAGGAGAGACATGCACCCAGTAGGCTCTTTGTGAAGGGAGTGGGCCTCTCCTCTCTTTAGATTTTTGATCCTGATCTTACTCCTTTTAAGGTCCTCCAGACCTAAGCATAACGCCTCAATTACTTGCTTGCTGTTGTTTGTTTGGGTTTTATTCTACATTTCAACCACAAAGACACAAAATGTTCAAAAGTGAGTGGGACAAAAACAAACTTGTATTGTCCAGTTACTGATGTGTTCTTAATCTTTGGTGTGTTTTGATAGCTCTACAGTACATCTTAGTCTTTTTCAAGTCTTGGTTTGGAACAAGAAGAAAAAACTGTCTTCGTGCACAGCACTGTCAATGAGAGACTGTTTCATATCACAACTTTGATAGACTTTCTCAGCTTTGTTGTGTGATACAGAAGTCATGCAGAAGTTGACTTAAAAGCATTTTAAAGGACAGTTGTAAATGATGTGACCTTGGCTCTGATTGTATCTGTCTGCCTGTTTTGTAAGGAGTTTAAAATTTTGGTTAGTATTTGCCACAGAGACAGTAATGAAAATGTTGGTTGTCACACAGTATGGGATGTATTTTGGCACAGCGTATTTACGCTTGGAACAGGTTGGAACATCACCTTGCAGTTGCTTGCTTCACTTGCTGCGAGGACACCTTCCTTACTCATTTCTGCCTGACCGGTTCATTGAACGTCATTTTTTAATGTCCTCTTTGACCTTAGTGTGACTTGTGATTAATGCAGTTTCCTGTGTGGACCTGCTGAATCAGATAGGTCATCCTGCTTACAGGTGATTGATGCATTGATACTGTGTCTTGAAGATCATGGTAAGCAACTGTTATCGTGTTTCAGTGCTGACGTCACTGGTTTCCCAGTTTCCTGGCATCATTGACATGTTCCTTGAATTGGAGTTCATCCAGAATGCTACAAGGATTATCTTACAGTACCAAGGTGAAGATACATGCAGTTGCACTAGTTTACTGGAACAGTCATTAAAATCCAGTTACTAAGTTATAACCAAACTTGGTATCAAGGACTGAAGTGTTATTTAAAACACACTGGGTTGCTGTTATAACAAATGGCCAAGAAATATTGTTGTAAACTTATTGTAACTTCATCTGAGGAATGCTGGTGCTACAGGCTAATACTGCCTGAAGGTTAGTAAGAGGAAGTAAGCAGACATTGGGCAAACACTTATGTTGTTTGCAGAATAAACTTGTTATGCATACAGGTAAATTGTTGTTTGTATGAAGCATGCTTGTTTTGAAATTTGTGAAAGCTTGTGCCTGATGTCATTACTCTACCTCACCAATATGTGTGGAAATTTCCACTTGCATTGTTGGTTGCTCTACTCAACTCTTTGTAGTGAGTTCTTACTCTTTCAGTTAATTGGTTTGTGCTCTAAAACAAGCTCCAAATATACAGATGGTTAAAGACCACAATAGCTTTAATGGGACAGTACAAAACATGTGCTTACCCTGAAAATTCTCACATGTTTTGTATTGTCCCATTAAAATTAGCTTTCTTTTCCCCCCTTTTTTTGTGTGATTATTTCGAAATAACTTGAGCATGAAAATTGTGCTATTTTTTTTTTTTTTTTAGAGAACTTTGACAAGATGGAAGCAGTGGTGGTAGACAGTTTGAGGGGTCTGTTGTTGGAAATATCAACAAATTCAGACTTGGAAAGTGTGTGGTTCAATAACTGGATGGTGAAGGTGGTGATCTCTTGATAGAATGATTGCTCCATTGAACAACCACAACTTGATAGGACTAACTGACTGAATTTTTGATTGAACATGATGCTTTAAAAAAAAATGAGTACTAAATTTCATCAAGTTTTCATTTCCCTTTTACCGATGGAAGATTTTTAGAGTTTGGAAGCACAAAGCACTTAAAAAAAAAAATCTGAAACAAAGGTGACTGCTAGCATTCTGAAATAACATCAAAACACACAAAAGGTCTTAAAAACAACAACACTGAGTGTAATTAGAATACACAAAATATGTACTTGCGTGTGTTTTGTGTCGTTTTATAAAACTTGGCTTTCTTTTTAACCATTTGTGTGTTTTGACAAAACCCCATCTCCCTCTCCCTTGGTTGCCTAGGACAGAGTGTTTTACTACCTGACAAACCCCATCTCCCTCTCCCTTGGTTGCCTAGGTCAGACAATGTTTTACTACCTGACAAAATCCCATCTCCCTCTCCCTTGGTTGCCTAGGTCAGACAGTGTTTTACTACCTGACAAAACCCCATCTCCCTCTCCCTTGGTTGCCTAGGTCAGACAGTGTTTTACTACCTGACAAAACCCCATCTCCCTCTCCCTTGGTTGCCTAGGACAGACAGTGTTTTGCTACCTGAGTAGCTCATCAGTGACCACCGGCACATAATGGTGAAGTAAGTAAACATGGTACTTACAGAAACAAGTCCACAGAAACCAGAAGGCTTATTAGGGATGGGGAGAAGGGGTGGAAGGGTGCATGGAGATGAGGGAAGAGGGAGATTATGTACCGATTGCTACACTGTCACCCCCAGAATGACTCCTGCATTAGGATGGGCCATTTTAATGTTTCATTGTGAGGGACAAAGTCACAAGGCAGTGTCCACACACCACAACTTTTGAAGAGACAGGAGAGAGAAATTCTTAGGTCCCCCCTGAAAACACAGAAATTGCTGATGGCACAAAATGTTTGCTGATGGCACAAACAATGTTTTCTTAATGAATTGTTCTGTGGATGGGACAGCACTAGTTGCAGCCTTCCATTTCCATTCAACTGCTGTCAGAATACAGACGATGTGTGGAATCACTTAAACCAGGGTTTGTATGGTCCTTAGACTGTTACAGGTGCTTGCAGGTGCTCATGTTTAATGACCAGGTACTTATAGATTGACCAGAGGTCTTTACGAGAAATACAAAATGATTAAAAGAGCTTAATTCTGCAGAAACACTAAGGTTTCTGTGTCAATCAAAAAAAGAAAATACAAAACGCTGTGAATTTTAATATAATTTTAGGTCCAAGTGTAGAAAAAAACAAGCGAGCAATTGATTGTTGAGGCATATTTAGATCTGGAAGACCTAAAAGGGAGTAAATCTGATGGGTGGAGGGGGGGAAGGTGTCCTCTCATTCCACAAAACCAATCCCTATATACACAAACATCAAACACAAATATTTGAAGAGTTAGTCCATGCAGTATTACCCCTGTTAAAAGAGCACATAAGGCTAGGACACTGTGCTAGGACATAGACCATTCCATCTAATTTATTGATACCAGATTAAATAAAAATAAAAAGGAATGGCCAGAAACAATGAAAAAATTAAAGAGAGTATAAATGCATAATGGCAAATACTAGTGCCATGTGGCAGCAAGCTGCACACACCACAAGCCAACTGTCATCTTCTAGCTGTTCAACAAGTGCCATACAAAAAAGCTTAACTCTTAATGAAAAATGTGTCAGAATTTTGTGGAAAAAAGTCAGGAGAATGGACCATTAGCAGAAAATGACAGGACAGAAAGAGCAAGAGGACTAAGGCAGAAAAACAAGAGAGGTGATAGGAAAAAGGAATCAGGTGACAGCCCTGGTATTCCAGACAGGGGGATGACATCAAACATAACCCAGCCACCCTTTGGGACAAGATAATCTGACAGTGAATGAGAGAGAGAGAGAGTCGAGTAAGGTAATCAAATGAGACAGCGAATGAGAGCGAGAGAGACAGAATGAGATAATGAGACAGAATGAACAAGAGAACAAGAACAAGAGAGAGACAGAGTGAGGTAATGAAACTGAATGAACAAGAGAACATAAACAAGAGAGAGACAGAGTGAGGTAATGAGACAGAGCAAAGAGAACAAAGAGAGAGAGTGAGATAATGAGACAGAGCAAATGAGAGAGAGAGAGTGTAAAAGCAGTAAAGATCAAAAAAACAAAATAATGTATAGTACTTAAAATGTTTAGCAAGTTGCAAGTTAGTGAATTTCAGAAGCAGTAAATTAGACCTCTCCACAGACTGCTCACAGTTCTTTTGAAAACTTGATGAATCCATTGAATAATAAACAAGTAATGCTGCTTTGCTCTTCCTTGCTTCCTTGCTTTGCGACTCTGTCATTGATGCTGAGTACCTTGTATGTTCACGTGCCAAGTCAAAGATAGAGTAGGCAGCTCAGGCCTGGAACGCCTGGAGAGAGTTCCCATGTTGTGGCTGTGCGGTGTCTTCCAAACACTAATTAACTTCTTTGTTGGTTATATAATAATAATACCAAACACGTTACACACATCTTATGCTGTAAACTTCACTAGGTGCTGTTCAATAAAACAGTGATAAAAAAGCAGTCATGGCACCCAAAGTCAGTCCACAGTTGTTAAAAAAAAGATGATGGTGTATACAAAGTACCCAGCCCAGCTGTGCTCTGGATTGGATACATTATGAATGTGTGGTAGGTGATTTCATCTTGTCTCTGTGAATCAGTTCTGGTCTTACTGATCTTGCTTTCTAAAAACTGTTGGTCTGTAAGTGTAACATTTCTTCTTCTTCTTTTTTTTTTTTTTTTTTTTTTGAAAGGCCTAAAATTGTGTGCCTCCATTTAGTTAATATGCAGTGAAATGCATTGGGGTTTGTGATAGACTGAGCAGATGTGAGAGTGTATGCAGCTGACTGCAGACTTGACTAACACTGTTAGTGATACATTGGTAGAGGTATTCCATGATGCCATCACACAGATCACTCACTCAGATTAATGTGATTATTACCCCCCCCCCCCACCCCTCACCACCCACCCACACTTTGTATAATAATACAAAATGTGTACATTGCTACTGGCAATTCCGAGCACTTTACAACTTAAGTACACAAAAATATGAACTGCATCATGCTCACAATAAGTGATCTGCTGTCCATGTATTTTGAGATCGACCGGCAGCAGTACAAGAAGAAAAGGGCACAAGTCTGCCCAACAGGAAATTGCCCCAAGTTTCAGGTACTGGGTCTGACAAATTACAGCCTTGTCAGACAACCTAAATAAGCAGAAGTCAAATTCTGAATTTCAGTTCATGCATACATAGTCTGGAGACATGTTCAGTACTTTGGTGGAATGCGAGAAGATTTGCAGTCTTGTCTGCGTAACAATATTTCATAGAAATTTGCTTTTATGATGACTGATTATATGAGTGTTATGTGTCTTTAGGAAGCATGATAGACACAGAAGACATCCCTGTCGTGATAGACTTTCTGGAAACTTTGGTGCTAGCAGACGAAAGGGCCAAGATGATCTTGAGGAAGAACAGAGGCATTGAACTTGCAAGGTAACGTAATTTGTTTATTTCTTTTTGTGACATTAACACAAGATACTGACTGATTTAACACCCCACTCCAGTTGGCAAATTGCTTAAAAAGCTTTTATGTTTTTACTTTGTTTAACCTTCGCACTTTTTTCTTCTTTTTTCCTTTTTGTGCGAGTGCGTGGGACCTACAAGTTTAAAGACCCAGCATAGAATCACAAGAGATAAAATATATGTGTGTTTGCACATACATAGTTTTTAGCAATTCAAGTTCCACTTGTACAGTAATATCCATTCAGTATACATGCTTATTCATTTCATAAATAAATTTCATTATTTATAAAGTCTTCAGGTGTGGGGAAGTTTGTTCGGTCTGCATTTATGAACAAAACATTAGCATGCAATCAAATCAAATAAAAACCTTCATCTGTTTTTGTTTTTTTCATTATGTCCCAAAAGAATGAGTGTGGAATTTATTGAAAATTAATTGCAATGAAAAAATTATGTTTACCATGGTGTGCATGTTTTAACTACGTATGTGACGTTGTGCCACTTTTACCAAGGTTGATAAATCATCCCATTATACTCTCCCAACCTGCACATATTTTGCTTTTAATATTATATACCGCAACTGACACATGATTGCTCTTCCACTGTCTTTGGTTGGCCATATTGACCACTTCTTTTGTTATTGCAAAATATACTAACACTTCATTTGTTCTTTAAAAACATTTTCTTGCACCTTCAAGGGCTTGATCCTTCCTCTATGCTTGTGTTTGATACTTGTTGAATTTGATTGTGGTGCTGGACAGCACTCGGGCAGGTAGCCAGTCGGTGGGATGTCACTCTTTTTTTTTTTAACAGGGCTCAAAATTTTGTCATTTCTAGCAAGGCCCAACCAAGGTGCCAAGAGTGCAAATTGGGGTAGGAATTTTTTCCAGCATTTAGTTTGCAGTGGTTTGGGGATATCAGTGGCTACCATGGTTTGAGAGTCATAGCTGCAAATACTAGTTGCAACTGCACATTTTGCAGCTGCCGCTCTTTGTTTGTCGACTGCAAATGTGCTGTTTACAGTTTTAGTTTTGCAGCTGTCTTCTGAAGCCAACTTTGAAAGGATACCAGGTCACTTTGACATCACCAGTAACTTTGATGTCACAGGTCACTATTGTCCTTACAAAGGCAAAGGACAGAACTTTTAGGTGATTTATCACTGGCAAAATCAGCTTTGTGGCCATGAAACTCCCTTTCACTTTTCACTGCTAAAGCAGAAAGGAGTTTTATGGCCACAAAGCTGATTTTGCCAGTATTAAATTGCTCAAGATTCTGTCTTCTTCATCAGATGATGATGAGCCACAACATCACAGCCTAGATACAGTTGTTTTGCAGATGACACCATCCTCTACCATCAAATTTGCAATGCATCCTCTGCCATCAGTTCCAGCAGGGTGATCTAGATGACCTTGAGAAATGAGAAAGAAAATGTAAGATGAACTTCAGTGCTGGCATGTGTCACAAATTTAATTACCATCTTCAAGAAAAAACAACCAGCCACACACTCCACACACCCTTAGAGCAAGCAGCACAAAATACTTCATATGTTGAGCTAGCAAAAGACTGCCTGTGCTTAAAAATGTCTGCAAAGGCAAACAAGGTCAGTACCTTCATGTACAAGGCATCAATGTTCACACCAACTGCTTCAAACGAAGGCCTCGTCCAACCCATAACAGACTGTGCTGTCCAACAGTCTTGGTGTCAGACTATCTGGAACCCAGAACAGAGCTGCCAGGTAGACCATGCAGGATTTCAGCCCCACAAGTGCCTCTTGGCTGGTTTTTAAACTGGACCTCCAACCGCTCAGCAGCATCATTATCAGGACAGTAGCTGAGGTCATGACAATGTATATCAGTGATCTTGTCAACATCGAACCCCAAGAAGGCACCCTGCAACCCAATATGACACCTGACCATCAAGAGGGTGACCAGGAAAGCTGATAGCCCATCACACCTTCTGGCACACCATGTTCCCCTCTGCCATCCACATCTGATACTGCATTCTTACCCTGATGCCTTCAAACATTGTATTGAGGGCTGGGTAAGCGCCCCCTCCCTCCACTCACCCACCCCCCCATCCCCCACCTCAGCTTACTACAGAAAAAAAAGGACAAAAAAGATGCAACCATTGTCATGCTAGACTGTGGCATCAGCAAAAGTGATGGCAGAACTTCCAGCACTGGCTATTTCTTTATCTGTGCACAACATCATTGAATGTGTGCTATGAGAAATAGCCTGCCCCCCACCCCACCCCTCATAAAAATTACCCTGAAAGTCATCACTCTCTTTAGTTGTAGACATTCATGCTGGTTTTGGTTATCGTGATCCATTTCATGAATAACTGGAAGAGTTTGAGAAAAGTGTTTATTTCTTGCATATGCACTTTTTTTGTATGTTTGCTGGTGGTAACATTTGTTGTGCTTAGTGACAAAATGTGTCAAATTTGATGCACTGCCTGCACATTTTGTCACTCCAGCACATTTGGTGACAAAACATGCTGAAAGGTCCACTCCCTGCATGTTTTGTCACCCCTTTGCCAGCAACACTATAATCTGTCTTTCCCTTCCCTCGTGTGTGTGTGTGTGTGTCTGTGCGTGCGTGCGCATGCATGTGTTTGTGTGTGCGTGCACGCACTTGTGCTTGCGAGCACACGTGTGTGTGTGTGTGTGTTGATGTGCATTTGTCAAAAGAACTGCGCGCTTCCACGTGTGTGTTGTTGTGTATTGTGTTCATTATCCCCGCCTCAGTCAGCGCTAAACTGAAATTCTGTATTGCTTTGTGTATATATAGACTACGAGGCTACAGCTGCCTGTAGCTCTGTGAGCTGTGTGAAATATGACTATAGATATAGAGACTGGGTGAAAATGTGGTTTGATTGCGTCTTGTGGATGTCCTTGTTTGATTGAATGGCTGGTATGGCTTGATAGGGTAAAAGGCAATGTCGTGATGTTTCATTCCATGCAGAGTCTTACATTTTGTAGCATAATATGTGCCTAACATGTTTTTTTCTCCCTCTCTCACTTTCTTTCTATCACTCTTTTCTCTCACTATCTTTCTTTCTCTTTTTTCTCTGTCTGTTTCTCTCTTCTCCTTCTGTCTTTCATTCTTCCCTGTGTGTGTGTCTCTCTCTCTCCACCCCCACCCCCCTCTCATTCTGTCTCACACATTCTCACTATCGCCCTCTCTGTGTGTGACTTTCTCTCTTTCCTTCTCTGTCTGTCCGTCTCTCTTTGATGTACCCGCAAACACACACACACATACACTCTGTCTCTGTCTTTCTCTTCTCCTTCTTTCACATTTGTTCTCTCTCTCTCACTGTTGCTGTCTCTTTCTTTCTTTTCCTTCTCTGTCTCTCTCTCTTTGATGCACGCACACACTCACACACAATATCAGATGTACTGATATCCAAGTAAAAAAAAAGGTGCAATGCCTGCATGATTTGTCACTACCTCGTTAGCAACATATGACAAAATAGTGTCAACTTAGTGACAAAACGTGCTGCAACAGCATTTTTTGCTTTGTTGTGATTTTTTTGTGTTGTTGGGGGAGGATTTGTTGTTTTAATGACTAATTTTTTATGAACTTTTCTTCTTTACAGAGTTCATGGACGGCAGAAGTTGGAAAAGTGTTTGCAAAAGAGATGAAGCAACAGCTGTTAAACCAGTGACCAATCAATGCATGTCCAAGCCTTTATATTCTTGTTTTATCAAACCAGTTTTCTTGAATGAAATCAAAGAACAGTATGACAAAGCTGCACTTGATTGCTGTAAAAAAGCGGAAATGACCTGTAAACTACTAATGTACATTAGTACGAAATAAGATTTGTATAGTGCATTGTTTAACTTGCAAGAATCATTTTGGCAATTTTATTAACAGTGCTTGTGTTAAACAGTTAGTGACCAGTTAAATTCACGTAGCTCCTTTTTTTTATTTTTATTTTTTTAATAAATACAAGAAGCTTAAAAATTCAGATTTATTCAGAAAGTCTGTGTTATTGGGTGTGCCTGAGATGGAGGATGGGCATCAGTATGCCACTGATGGGCAATTGTGTATTCGCATGATGCCATTTATGTACTTGCTGCCATGTGAGAGTTGCTACAGCAACTTGGTCTTTGTTGTTGTGTTTAACTCCCTTGTTTATTGATCCTGCATGAAAGGAGGCCATGGGTGTCAGATGTCTGGAATATCAGGCCTGTCATTTGATTTCCCTTTCCTGTCTCCTCTCTCATATTTCAGCCTAGTAATCTTGCTCTTTCTTTCTGTTTTTATGCTAATAGTCTATTTTCCAGACTTTTTTCTCTCCAGATTTTTTGTTAAGAGATTATATCACTTGTTGAGCATCTAGATGTTAGCTGGTAAGTGATATGTGCAGCATGCCGCCATATGGCACTGGTATTTGCCATTGTACATTTATCAAATGTTTTTAATATTTTTTCTGACCATTCTTTTTTCTTTTTTTCTTTTTAAAAAAAAAATCTGGTATTGAACAATTAGATGAATGGTCAACAATACCAGCATGTCTTGACTTTGTTTTTGTTTTAAGAAGGTTGGTATTGAAGGAACCAACTTCACAAATTTGTGTTTGATGTCTGTGTATGTAGTTTTTGTTTTGGGGTTTGACTGTCAAAGAGAAAGATTTTACGTATGAGAAGAGTTTTGAAATATGCATTTGCTTCTAATCATCCTGAGGTGACCACACATGGTTGACAGGGCATTAAAATCCAATTACTAACAAACTAACTCCATTCAGCCTTGCTCTGTTTCAAATTGTCACAATTCATCCTGAGACTAACACATAAATTTTGTGTGTATTGAGCCAGTGTTCAGATCAAAGGCCCCTGTTTGAAAAAAATAAAATAAAATAAAAATTGGTCGTCTTATCCTTGTACACACCTGTGTTACTGAGTGTGCCTGAAATGCCACTGGGGTGCATCCTTTTTTTTCAGGCACTAATTACCTCCCTTGTTTGTTGATTCTTTCTTCTGACACATACATGTCAGCCTGGTGCTAGCATTCTTCACCACAGTCCAGCACAAACTAAGACCAGTTTAAGAACAGTTGCTTAAAAAAAAGGTTTACCATCAAAATATGTGCCTGTAAAACCAGTGTAACCTTTTGTGTGTTTTAGTCTTATTTCAAAACTCTAATCATCAACTTTGTTTCTTTTATTTTTTTATTTTTTTTATTTATTCAAAATATGTCCATTTTTTTCACAAAATGTCATTTGTTGAATTACAAGCCATATGATACATGTTTGATAACCATCAGCCCACATTAGACCTCACATTGATCATCAGTCATGTGTGTGGCGGAGTTCAGGAGGTGGCCGTCCTGGGCTTTTCCGGTGAGCCTTACGGTTTCTGGAGACGTAAATCAACACTGAACCATGCTTCGGCATTGGTCACAATTTGTCCCTAATATGTGAACCGACATCTGAGGACATGAAGCTCTACTTCATCATCATCAGTCATGTCGGATGGATGTAGCGATATTCTCAAAAAGAGATGAACAAGGGTCTGTTCATGTACAGTGAGGCCCAAGAATATAAGGCATGCCCTCCCTCACGCTATTCCAGCTCTAAAAAACAAACAAAAAAACTCAGACAAGGCAGACATGTTTAAAACAAGCCTTTCTAAGGAACAACCTAACAATAGGATCTTGTCACTCTCTCAGCCTTCAAGCAAAAACTTTGTGTACAGGACAGAAAACTGCTACAGGACAGAAGGGGAGAGACAGAGACAGAGAAAGAGACAATGCGGTTTTCGAGAGCATTGCCGTTGCAGTGATTACATTTGAGGAACTATTCCCCATTCAGTTTCACCCAGTCCTGACATTCCAACTACTGTGTGTGTGAGTGTGTGTGTCCTGTGTCTGAAGTGTGTTTTGTGTGACTTATTATTTAATAATGGCTTGTATGAATCTGTAACTGAGTGATCTATGCATTGCATGCGCATGTGCGCTGTGAACATGCAAGTTTTGTATGGAGGCTTTTATGCTTCACGTATATTATCCGTTAGTAGCATACCAAGGACTAGTTATCCATGTCTGGACTGAACCTAACAACAGTTCTTGTAAAATAAAGTTTTGGAGTTCAAGTTGTTGTTTTCTCTCTCTTTTTCTCATGCAACATCACTAAGTTATGTTCCCATCTAATTATATATAATGTGTTTGGCTGGTTATCTGGCCACACACCCCTGGGGCCCACCACTTGAGCCATTCTCGCCGACCTTCTGAGACATGTTAATTATATGTTTGTATTTATGTACGTACACAACATAACCCATACAATGCATGCATGCACAAGCAATTCGCAAATTGTTTGGTGTTTATGTGCTCTACGCGTCCTTTTTGAGCGTATGTGTGTATTTTCCGTATGTGGTGCCGCATGTTGTGTATGCGTAGTGTTTTTGCGTGTGTGTTCTATTTCAAATAAAAGCATTGTGTCTACACCACCTCTAGGGAAAGTCGAGGCCCCAATGACATGCATTTTCAACTGGTGTTTGCCCTACCAAATCACAGAAACAGCAAAAGGTCGCATTGCATTACTTTCGTGAGAAAAATAAACAACATTACTGGACCTTCAGCTCTTTAGTGTCATGCCGGTCTTCCCTTCTCTATGCGTAAACTTCACCCAACTCCAGCCATGTGAACTAATCCTAGTCTCAAGCCATTTCTGCTGATGATCATCTATGATCAACCATCCCCAATCTGTGCCCAGCACTGGCATGACTCCAGCAACGCCAGGTTTCATTCATCTGGAGAGTTCCCCTGACACAAGTCATGCACCTACCATGTCCCTTATATCTCCTTCATGTCAAGCAACAGTTGATTTAATTCCATACTTCTTCCTAAAAAAGCCAGTACTGTTTTCTCACCTTGGCACATTTTCTCACCACATGGTGCCAAATGGTTCACTTGACATGTGTGTGTGTGTGTGTGTGCTAAAGATGACACATATCTGTGTGCGTATGTGTGTGTGCGTGCTGTGTCTCCGTGTCATTCAGTGCTCGACTGAAATTCTGTATTGCTTTGTGTGTAGACTGCGAGTCTACTGCTGCTCTGTGATTGATAATATCGTCAAATTGTTAACACAGATTCTGAGTGATCGCGTTTCCATTTCTGTAGATGTTCCACGATTGACAAGGTTCGATGAGGTTGAAGTGGGTCTGATGATTTTTGTTCAGATTTTTTATCAGAATACTCCATTGCACAGCAATTAAAAGTGGAAACAGTCTTTTTTGTGTGTTTTTGCTTTAACACTGGCCGTAAAGTACAGGATGGCATGTAGATTTGTAAAAGGTCAGCGAGGTACTGAGGGGTGGAGGCAGTGACAGAGTTGTAACACATGCAGGACAGTTTGTATGTTATACGGTCAGAGATTAGTAACCAATGTAGTGATTTGAGGAGTGGTTTAGTGCGTTTTTGTCCGGAAGACTTAAGGATATACAAAACTTCCAAAGACTTTTGCGTCACCAAACAGTACCAAGTTTTCTGTCAGTTTCATATTTAGAGGTACTGAGGGGTGGAAGCAGTGACAGAGTTGTAACACATGCAGGACAGTTTGTATGTTACACAGTCAGAGATTGGTAACCAATGTAGTGATTTGAGGAGTGGTTTAGTGCGTTCTTGTCTGGAAGACTTAAGGATATACAAAACTTCCAAAGACTTTTGCATCACCAAACAGTACAGTCTTCTGTCAGTTTTATATTTATCATATTGATGCACTTTTAATTGATATATTCCTCTATTTTGTATCTGCATAACGATTTTTTTTTAAATATATTAATGTTCAGAAGATGTTTTTGCATCTATATAGATACTATTTTGCTAGTAGTAGAATCAAATCAAAAACGTACTGTGTTTTCATGTCATCATCGAGACCAAATAATATTAGACATTCAGACAGTCTTAATCTGTAGCAGGAGGTAACAGTTTCAGTAGGACCAAAAACCGTGTCCAGAACTGTTGTCTGTGTTTATATTCGCAGAAAATGTGTTGTATAGTGTCTTTAGTAATTAGACAAAAGCTGCACTTACTGTTGTTGGTCACACCCATCTCTCTAAGGATCACATTTGTTCAAATTATTCTGCGCATAATTCTCGTCTGAAACCATTTTATATTAACATCATGAATTCTAATTAACTGATGAAAACAGGACTTCCATGGTATTTTTCTTTCAAGTTTATCTTCCCATTTTTTAGCAGCAGTTGGGTTTTACACGATTTTGGTTTAATACCTCATAATATAGTAAGAGACTTTTGTTTGACAGAATTTCTGAACATTACTACAAAATTTGAAACTCCTGTTATGCAAAAAAGGCTTTATTCCAAGTTTATATCTATCAATTGGTTGTTTTGATCTAAATATTGTTTCTCCTTTAGCAGAGACTCATTAAATTTCTATATAAAAACAAACAAAAAAGATGTGCTCAATTCTCATCTTAGCTGTATCACTGAATAATCAGTGCTATATCCACAGTTGGTATCAGAATCCTCAGGAAGAGACATAATTGAATTAGTTTTGAGAAAAAGTCATGTCTAGCCTGCTGCAATGGAGCTATTCTCCGCCATGTGTAACACTGACAATCTGGATTCAAATCTCTACATATATCACACAGGTTGAGGTTGGTAACAACTTCTCTTGCTTTAGGGTTATTTACATGCTTATAGTTCTGCTAGTCTTTTAAAGTAAAAAGGACCATACTGCAGTCTCCAGCCAGTATTACATTAGGATTATCTCTTCTTTTTTTTCTCTTTTTTTTCTCTTTAGTATGTTATAAAATTGACGTTCTCTCTGCTTTTGAGCTGAAACACCTTGAGAGTTGAAAGATAATTTCCATTTTGGACTGCAAATGGGTGTCTTGCAAAAACAAACGATGGAATATTTCTTATTTCTTAAATAATGGAATACCTCCTTTCATTTTTGCCTATTACCAAGATCGTGACAATTTACAGAAACTATCACACAATCATCCTCTGGGTTTCAAAAAAAAAACTGTGACATTTGCACAGTATCCTTCTGCGCCCATATTGGAAGTAATTTCCAGACAAACACAAAAAGCATTAACCAACAGACAAACAGGTGACTTTTGGGCGAAAACCCCTCATGGAACCCAGTGCAGGTTGTTTAGTCAGTACGATTCATGAAAGGAGAGAGAGAGAAATGTTCACTTAATATATTGATAAGCAAAATCCTTTATTCAATCAATATCCGCTTAAAGATGAGCTGGCCTGAGTTTTTGTTTTTAATTTTTAACCTAACGATGTGAGGAAGATAAATGGTCAGTGGACCAATTGTGTTGCGCTGCTATCCAGTTCCACGGGTTCTGCGTGCATTTAGGTGTTGTCAGATGCCCGTCAGGTATGTAAGTGTGTGGTAGAGGGAATACACGTGTTAACTTGAAAAGCGCCGGTGCAAGGTCTTTCCAATATCAGGCGCCTTGTGTGTGGAACTCTGTCCCGATACAAACCCGATTGTCTCCATCTCTCACATCTTTTAAATCCAGCCTCAAAACGCACCTCTTCCGCAATGCCTTCACCTGAGTTTCTGAAATTGTCACCTTAGGCATGGGTTGGTGGAGGGGTGGTGGTGGGGGGGGGGGGGGGGGGGGGCGCTGCAAAGCATGGGACTAACAGGAGAGCCTGCTGTTGCCGCCACTCTTTCATCTGCTGGGTGTGTATGTTTGTGTGTGTGGTGTGTCTTACTATGTGTGTGTGCGTGTGCGTGCGTGTGTGTGTGTGTGTGTGTGCATGGGTGAGTGTGTGCGCGCGCGCTCGAGTGCTTGTGAGGGGGTGACTGAGTGTTCAGGTGTCTGTGTGCATTTATATAGTAGGTGGATGTGTGTGAAATTGTTTTTAGTGTTGATGTATGTATTTACAGTATTACTTTTGTGCTTTTCTGATTGTCATGAAAGTACTTGTGCTTTCTGATTGTCATGTTGATAGTAATATATTTTATAGGACTTGTGATTATTTCAGTGTATGTGAAATGCTTTAATATCGATGTACGCATTTACGGTACTTTGCTCATCCTGGCTTTTTTGTCATTTTGATATTGATGTATGTATTTATAGTACTTGTACCTTTTTGATTGTCTAGCGGATTTTGATGTACAGCGCCGCGAGCTTGTAAATTTTTACGGGGTATAGCGCTATATAAAAGTTATTATTATTATTATAATACACACTTGTCCCTAACATGTCATCTGACATCCGAAGACATTAAGAATCAAAGAACGGGAATACACTATGTTCATAGTTCAGGAGCTTTGTGAGAGTGGAGGTGGCCACCCTAGGCTGTCCAATCTAACGAGCCTTGTGGTTTCTGTGGATGTAAAGCTATACTGAACCATGTTCACGCACTGGTCTCAGCTTGTCCCTGATTAGCTTCCTCAACTGATAGTGCTGGAATTGTATGTACAATTCTTGAATTTCAAAATCTTCAACAATCTTTTTTTCACATAATTTTCTTTAGTTGCTCTCTGTGCTTTCTTTTCTAAGGGTTTAATGTTTTCTTCCAGTTCTTTTTCTCGTTAAACTATTAAATTTCCAGAATGTTTTTCGTTTCATTACTTCTTTTTTAAATAACAATTTCAAAATAATCACAGAACAGTCTGACTGGTATATATACTGAATATCCATTTGCTCAACATACATACCTGTCAACCCATACAGTTTACCAGTATAAAATACTTTTTTTTCATTATTTTGGGGAGATATGGCCATACTGGAAAAATGGATACAGGAAAATATGATTTTCATGAGATTTTGTTGTTGTTTTAAACTGAGCAAAAAGACTGAAAAACTGTTGAACGAGCAGCCAACACATGCCATTGCCAAATGCACACTGACTGGCCTAGTGCAATAGGCTAAAATGTCAGAAGTGAGATTTGAAGTCGTGCATGCATATTTAGCACAACACTGCTTCTTCCTTCCACTGCCACGCATGCCAGTTGGAATTGAAAATGCCACTGCTACCAGTGAAAAAACAACAGACCCCAGCCTGCATAAGGGCAATACAGGTTCACAGACTCTGGACTAAGGTTTACTCCCCAAGGGGGTTGACACCTATGAACATACGGAATCCTGGATTCATAAATGAGAAGAAAGAAAAGAAAAAAATCCAGACAGCTTTGTTGTAGCGGGGTTGGCCTACGCCAAGTAAATCTCCTACACTCCTGCAATTCAGCTCTCGCCATATGTCCGTTAGGTCCAAGTTAAAAATAATATCTCCTACTCTGTCTCTGGCTAAAGGGTTATTAACATGTTTATAATTACAATAATCCATATTCGGATCAAGTACTAAATTCCAGTCTCCTCCCATTATAAGGCCCATCTCACTGACATGATCTTCCATTTATCATTAAAACCTCAGAACTGTTAGGACCGTAAACATTAATAACATGTCCATAGTTGTGAGAGAGATAAACATAAAGTTACCAACTACATCTTTATACACTTTTTGCACTTTCAACTCAAAATTATTATTGAACAGTATAGCAACACCCCTGGACTGAACTAAATGATGCAAAATAACAAGTGTATCCCCACTGAGAGCAGACATCATTTTCTAATTTTGGGTCAAAATCTGCATATTGTAAAAAGTAGATGTACTTTTTCTCTCTAACATAATAAAAACATATCTTCTTTTTGGGGAGCTACCAAGGCCCTGACAGTTTTCAGATACAATGCTGATACCCTCTATATAATACGAGGATGTTGGTTTTATCATACTAAGCCTGTCAATGCACAAGCACAAGAATTCAACATTCAGATAACATCCAAAAATTACTCCTTTATCCACTGTCAAAAAGATGTACAGGCACTGTGCGACTACAGTGCGTACAGATTTTGAATAAAGTACTGGTAATGGTAACCATGGCAGTTGGAAACAGAGACATCAAACCAATCAGGTAAAAACAGAATATGTAGGTCATAGAAACAGTTTGGAAAAGGTAACCAATCAAATATTTAAGCCAATGTCCACTTAAAGATGCTGTGACCTAAAATCTAAATTTAGGACAATTATTTGCTGAAAGATGCTCTCACAGAAAATCCACTGCTCAATATCCACTAAAACAACTTGAAACAGTTGATTTTAGTTGTTTTGTTTTTGATTGTAAAAACAAAACAAAAAAACCTAATATCTGCTGAAAGATGCTGTTACCTATGATCAAATTCTGTGCATAAAGATGCTGTTACCTAAAATATGATGTCAGCCGAAATCCACTGCTCTGCATCCACTTAAAGGTCAGGTCAGATGAAAGAATTTATGGAAACAACTGTAACACAATCATCTACTGGTTTAAAAAAAAAAAAATTTAATTGTGACATTTGCACAATATATCCCTCTGCGCCCAGCGCATGCCATATTGCAAGTAATTTCCAGACAAACACAAAAATCATTAACCAACAGACAAACGGTATGGAAAAACAAAGAAAAAAAAAGGTGACTGGGTGAAAACCCCTCACGGAACCTAGCGCAGGTCGTTCAGTATGACATTGTGAAAGGAGTGAAAGAGAGAGAGAAACAAAATCAACCAGAACCCCCGCCCCCCCAAAAAAAACACACACACATTAGAACGACGTGTTTTAGACCAAATTTTTATGAGGAAGTCCAAAAGACTGATCAGAAATCTAAAATTGTCTTTTATTTCTGGGTATTTATAATCTTTGCTTTTAGTTGAAACACACAGCAACCGATCCAAGGGATCAGGACGCATGCACGCTGGAGTGGGCGGGCCTTAGCTAACTAAAAATAAAGCGCTACATGTGGTTATGAAGAGGAAAAACAAAACAACACAACTTGCAAACGTTCAACAGAATTAATTTCCATCACCTATCAGACCTGTCGGTCCAAGCTATACTGTCACAATGTATGCTGGAAATATTTTGCCGAATGAAGTTCATTATGCTGTTGACATGCTTCCTTAATGTGCAGTATACTTGTAATTACATTTGTTGTAATAAAAATTATTATTGTGGATGAAAAACATTCTTATACCCCTCTAAGGAACTGGGCTTTCCCACCATTTGTTTATAGAACTTTTGCCCTCATCACAACCTAGTGGGAAGGTCTGTTTATGTTGCTAGGGGCTTTTAACTTCGCAAACGTCCACCTGAACATCACTGCAGAGTGGTGGCGCCAAAATATACCAGCGCCTTTCGGATGGACCAATTCATTATGATTTTATCCTGGGGCCCTGCAGAGGTTTAGTTTGATGAACAAAAACGCCACCACAGCGAGAAAGCAACTTTGATTGGACTGGGCAGAACGCAATTATCTTTGGTACACCCCTAACGGTTCCCCATACAAGAATCGTGATGTGACTGGCCTACATTCCATTGCATGAGACGCATTTCAAACACAGTTGTTTTCCACTGCTGAGATGTAGACACAATGCTATTCCTGGGAAATGGACAGACTGACTGTTTGGGCCTGACCGTGAGCAAGAAGCAATGATAAAAGAACTGTTTGAAGCATGTGGATGGGATTATGTTCATGAAATTTCTCTTCCTTTCCTGGATTTCATTGAGACATTTCTTGCGAGGAACAGCTATTTTTCGCCACAGACGATACCACTGTAGTGAATATCGAGTCAGAAAGTGATAGTTGTGCCAGTGCCATCAATGTAACTGCAGGTGTTGATGTGGGCCATTCAGGTCAAGGAAACGAGACCTCTGAACTGAATGGCAGTGACAGACAGGAATGTCTTTTGTTTTTGTTCCCATGTGTAACCTGTGGTTGGGCTATGGGCAGGATGTTCACAAGAGAAATTGTAGGATCAGGAAGAAACTGTAAAGGAAATGTTGGTCTATGATGAACATGCGTGGAGCATGGCGGCATCCTTTGTGTTCGTAAAAAGGAGACTGCGATCTTCCACACTGATGGAATTCGAGTATATATCACGATGCATGTTAAAGAGGCAACAGGGGTGTATAAGGAGTGAAGCCATTAGACAACCAGTGCGTTTCAAACATTTGAGAGGTACGGAACGTCCCGTTGCTCCAGATCTGATTATCTTCAGACAGAGGGCATAACAGAGTCCAAAACTTGGCACTGAAGTAACTTACTGTTGCATCTAATGAACACAGTATTCACTAGACCAAGACACACAATAACAGAAGCGGAAAAGAAAATGTTGCCTACCTTTACCACCACCTGTGTCCAAGGTATGGAGTGTCGGGCGGATAGGGATAGAGCTCTAACTAATTTTAGGACACACTCCGGCATGATCTCTTTAACTAAGCACATGCACAAGTGCCACAACAGTTCAATCAGTGTGGTCTTGACACATCACAGTCTGCTTTTTAGAAACATATAAAGGATGCCACCATGCTCCACGCATGTTCGTCATAGACCAACATTTCCTATACAGTTTCTTCCTATCCTACAATTTCTCTTGTGAACATCCTGCCCAACCATAGCTGCCAAGCACAGGTTACACACGGGGAACAAAAACAAAAGACATAGCACACACACACTCACACACAAACAAACAAAAAACATACGCACTAACACACAGAAAAAAAGGTACAACGTCTGCACAATTTATCATTACCTTGTCATCACCTTTGTTACCAGACAAAAGGTGCACAAAATCGCATGGTGACAAAACGTGCTGGAACAGGGAGTCTCGGTTGTCATACTTAAGGATCAGGATGCTATCGTCAAGGTCACAATGAGGGCTTATCTAATGACAAGATGACAGTTTTAACTATATACCAACCAGTTAGTTTGATCAACGGAGCCTTGATTCAAAATTTAGTTGGTTTGTCTGGACGGCTGAACCGAGCTACATTGTCATAGACTGCATTCACCAATTTCTGATGGAATGATAGCTTTGTTCTGTTCAAAGTCAAGGTCACCGCAAAAGTTCATGACATCACGTACTATTGGTGCGGATGATCGTCTGAATGATTGAACTTTTTTGTAGCCAAACGTAATATGGCGATCCGTCATGATGAAATAGAGTGTTACACAAAACAAGATCATGATCACAGTCCGGCTCATTCAATCAAGGTATGGTCTTTTCAGCTATGTCTTGAGAACTATTTGTAACCAAAATCAGTTTGATGGTACATCATCATAAGATACCCTGAAAGACTGTATGTTTGTGTTCAAGGTCAAGGACACAGTAATGGTTCTGCTTGTCACTGAATGTTTGGCAATCCAATATTGTTTCTGTACCACTGATATTTGCAATCAAACTAGGTGTGTTGATGTACTATTACTACTAACAAGATCCAGTAAAAAGGGGACATTTATATTGACAGTAACAATGACATGCATCTTGGTACACAACTGGGGAAATTTTGCATTGCAAGGCGACAGACCTTGTTGATATCCTAATCTGTTCATGTTTTCACCTTCCTGAGGATAGAAACTTCATGGTAAAACGTGCGAAGTAGACGTTCAACTAAATAAACCCAGACCAAAATCAGTAGTGGCTCAGGATAGAAAGGTGGTGGCATCATTTGCACCATGAAAACGCCATCATCAAGAGAAGTGCAAACCAGTCGATATGAATACAAACAACAGAGGAAGGAGGTGGCATGTTAAGACAGATGAGGACAACCCTGAAGAACTTGTTTGATAGAAATGTATCATAGGACATGTGAAGCACTGTAATCACAGATCTTGCTAGTAGGTAGTCCAAAGTGCTCTCGGCTGCATTCCGCTTAACTAAGTTGGTCTAGTTTTAGCAATTTTCACTGGCGGATTTTGTGTGTTTTTGATCCAATCTCAATTAAAAAAATTACTGTTGAGAAAAGCTTTATGTCTCGTTTTCGTAACTGTGTTATGTTTATTAGGCTTTGAAAAAGAATGTGAAAATTCACCCCGATCTCAGTACCCCTAAGCGCTGCCTTCTGTCAGCGATGCGCATAGGCTGCGAACATTCTCACTGTAAGCAGTTTTCAGACACGGAGTGACTATATCAATCAAAAGTGGCTGCCTTCGACAAGGTCAGAGCTCAGGAGCTGTGTGGAATTCGAGGTGGCCGTCCTGGGCTCCCCGTCCCTAACAGTCCTTATGGTCTCTGTGGATGTAAAGCAGCACTGAACTCAAACCTCTGACAAGCAGAAGTCCTGAATAAAGTTGTCTGAAATGTGTTTAACAGATTTTGTACTATTTTTAGACCACAGACATTCTCATAAAAAATATCAGTAGAAAGATAATCTTTCTTCTTCAGTTATACTAAAATAAGAGTTCAAAACTATTCATACTCAGCCGCCAAAACGTGATACCAAAGTGATTTTATTACCACAGCTGGACGGTCAGCCATGGCCGCGGTCGTGCGTGCCAAGTTGGTGGATTCTCCTACATTGCGTGTAAACAATCTTGTTGATGAGTAAACAATTTTTTTTCTTGCAAGCCAGATTAAGCTGTCAAACGAATGCTTCTGTCAGTAAAACTGAAAAATGAAAGGTCTGTGAACAATCGCAAACATGGGCAGTTTTGGTGTCAATGGGATGATCGACAAATTGATTTATAAACAGCAATTCTAGCAAACATTTCTACTAATGACAGTCTAGGAGAGGCTTTACTGGTAATATCCAAGGAGATAGTCAGAAATTCTCCTTGGGAAATTTAAAGCGCCATTTTGGGCCACAAATATTATCAGAATCACTCAAACAGATCTAGTGAATGGTGCCAGTCTGATTCAGTCTGTAAATGGGTGAGTGGATTTTTTGTTTTACTGACATCAGCACTCAGGAAGTGCACAGTTACTCAGAAATTAGATCTAGATCAAATGTCTGAAAGAAGCATAGGCATACTGAAGGACACATATATATGATTACACTCACTTTCTGTTGCAAATTTTGGGTTTATTCATTTGGTATATATTAGGTAAATGGCTGCAAAAAGAAGACAAAGCTGAGACTGCTGTGCACTTTGTTTTCAAATGGTTGTTTGAAGTCAATCCAGTTAGCAACAATTCCAGGATGCTGCAGACAAAGGATTTTGGGGATATCCCTTCTGCATATATGCCCTTGAAACGGGGCCTGCAAGGTGATGCAAGGTCAGCCTGAAGAAAAAAAAAAAGGACTTTTAAATTTTCTCTGTGATCTATCAGAAAAGTATGGCATTACATAGAGTTCTAAACTGTGGTTATTTTGGTACAAAAGGTAAGGTGACAGGACAAGTAGAAGAGGAGTTATGATTTTTTTAAAACCATTTTTAAGATTGATGGATGACATTTTTTATGAATTTAGCAAATTTCGTGTGAAATATTTGGAAGAATAATCAAAATGAAGGTCTGCCAAAAATTGGGCCTATTATCTGTACTGTGGAGAATGAGATTCCTAAATATTAGACAGGTTATATGCAAAATAGCTTCTAGATGGGACCTTAAATCTCAGGATTTCTCTACTTTGCATTTTGTGGGCAAATTGGGGCAAACAATTAAATATTAAGAAAATCATAACTTGGGAACTACCTCTGTGCCTTATATAGTACAGTGTAGTACTCTACTATAATCACCTAGCAAACAGCTTTTTTTCTCTCCACAAATGCAATACACCCCCCCCCCCCCCCCCCCCCCCCCCCCCCCCACCCCCCCCCCCCCCCCCCCCCCCCCCCCCCCCCCCCCCCCCCCCCCCCCCCCCCCCCCTATAAGTACAGTGTAGTACTCTACCATAATCACCTAGCAAACAACTATACATAAACTTACACCCACACTCCCATCCCCACACAAGGAAACATGCACCAGTCTCCCATCACCCCCTCAAATGCACATTACAATTAGTAAATTACCAGTACTCCCAAATACGTAATGCATAAATAGTGCGTGAAGACATCAAATATCAAGCAACTCTGTGACCACACAAGTAAGCAGGCTTGCAGGTTGAGTCTGTCTGGTTAATTAATTGCACATACATTCATACACTCATGCGCTCTGGGCTCTTGTTAGGTTTAAGCATCTCATAAATACTTTTACATCACATTACAATCATCCATTCACAGAACTTACTTATTCTTGCTGAACTTCCACCCCTCTTTTAACACAAACTGGAGCACGCAAGTTCCAAATATTATTCAATCAGAATTTTTATTTATAAACATGTCATGAATTCTCCATCAAACAATGAGGTTACAAAGGCGCAAAGGTACGTCAAGCCAGAATAGCTACACTGCTCGTCTCATTCGTACTGCTGAGGATTAACAAAAACATGCAGTGAACAAAAGGAGTGTCACAAAGGAGTGTCACAAAAAACACAGCTTCGTTTGATTATTTGAAAGACTGGTTTCACACAGAAAAACAACAACAAACAAACAGGGGTGTTGACAGTGTTAGACAGCCTCAATGTGTGCGTGTGTGAACATGATATTGATGGAAAATTTGAACCAAAGCTAACTACGGACTATCGTGGAGCTGGCATAATATGAAGTAGAGAAGTTGCACTTTTTTAACCAGACATTAAAGGAATTGTTGAGGAATGTTTTGTCATCATGTGGAAAGGTTCACTCACACATTTTGTCACTCCTTCACTAGAAAATTATAGTCTTTTTTCTTCCCTCGATGTGTGTGCGCACGTGTGTGTGACTGTGTGTGTGTGTGTGCACACGTGTACATTGTATTGTATCATCCCCGTGATAATGAATGTTCAACTGGAATCGTGTATTGCTTTGAGCAGACAACAAAACACTGCTACTTGTAGTTCTGTAAGTGCATCAAAATATGATTGTAGAGAGACTGAGTGATGGTGCGGTCTGATCATGTGGTGTGTAAACGTGTCATACTGTGGTATTTTATGAAATGACTGGTATTAGACTGGACTGACTGGCTGTGATGACTGCTTGTTTTTATCCAAATGTCTTATTGTATGGTGCCTAGGTACGTTTATCGTATATGTACCTAAAAAGTTTTTATTGTAACATCAATCACACAACGTCTTGAAGCAAGGAACATGAAAGCAGCAGCATTTTAGTTGACTATTCAACAGATTGATTAAGTTTTCAAAAGAAGTGAAAGCAGCCTGCGGAGAAAAGTTGATTTACAGTTTCTGAAGTTGAACGGCTTGCACACAAGCTCAGCATGCTTTCTCTCTCTCCTTCCCCCTGCCCCCATTCCCTTGCCTTTCTCTGTCACTCTTCTGAATCTTGTCACATAATATTCATTACATCACACCTATTACACGTCATTCTCATGCCAACATTCCTCCAAGCACTGGACAAGAAAAGAACCAACAAAGATGTTATTTCGGTTCTCATTTTTCACCAGTTAACTGTTGTTTGAGTGTCCTTTGTAGCTTGACAAAGGGATTACCCTGAAAATGTGCAGATTGTTTCCTAATAAATAAGTGTTGTTTTGAACCTTTTATGTCTTTGGATCTTGTTGCTAGCAGTCATTCTTGTTTCAGATTTTTTTTTTCATTTTTTTTTTCCTCCAGTTAATTGTGAAATCACTCATTACTCCTTTGTGATTTTAGGTCAAGTGGTTAGAACATGGCTGCTACAGGTTCGTGTTGCATCATCAAAAACCTGTTGTTATTTTCTGGATATCTGACAGCAGGCTACCATGGAGCTGGCCCCTTCACACAATTGTTACAAGCAAACATTCAAAAATAGTGTTAGCAATCAAACTGTAAAAAAACAAAAAACCCAGCTAAAACATAAAAACCAGAAATGTAATGATGGAAACCTGTACAATGTACAGTAGCTTGACTCGCAAATGGCAGATTTTAATTTACCCCAAAATATCAAAACAAAGAAAAAAAATGGCTTCGTAGCTGGAAACTCAAGACTTGGCATGGACTGTCAACAACTGGGAGAGGGCACTGTTGCGGCACGTTTTGTTACTACGGCACGGCACTACAGCACGTTTTGTCACTAACGAGGTAGTCACAAATCGTGCAGGCATTGCACTTTTTTCACTTGGATATCAGTACATCTAATATTGTGTGCACGCACGTGTGCATCAAAGAGAGACAGACAGAGAAGGAAAGAAAGTCACACAGAGAGAACGAATGTGTGAGACAGAACGAGATAGGGGGTGAGGGGCGGGGGGGGGGGGGGGGAGAGACACACAGGGAAGAACGAAAGACAGGAGAAGAGAAAGAGACAGAGAGAGAGAGAGTGTGTGTGTGTGTGTGTGTGTGTGTGTGCGTGCGTGCGTGCGTGCGTGCGTGCGTGCATGTGTGTGTGCGTGCATGCACGCACTTGTGTGCATGTGTCAAAGAGAGACAGATAGAGAAGGAAAGAGACAAAGTCAGAGAGAGAGAGAGAGAGCAGTAGTGAGAGAGAGAACAAATGTGTGAGACAGAACGAAGGAATGAATAAATAACTTTTATTTTATGAGGGTAGTGGAGAAGACTCAAGATCTTTTTACATCCAGCCCTCCCGAGACAGAATGAGTGAGAGAGAGGTGGGGGGTTGGGGGGGGAGAGACACACAGGGAAGAATGAAAGACAGAAGCAGAACAAAGCGAGAGAAAGAGAGACAGAGAGAACAATAAGAAAATCAGACAGACAGAGACAGCGAGAGAAAGAGTGATAGCAAGAGAGAAAGAGAGAGAGGGAGGGAGAGAGGGAGAAAAAAACATGTTAGGCACATATGCTACAAAATGTACAAGACTTTGCATGGAATGAAACATCACACCTGAAGTCTGTCCACATTATCTTTTACCTTATCAAACCATACCAGCCAACAACACACGTGGGAGCGCGTGGTGCTATGGACAATGCACATCAACACACACACGTGCGTGCACACAGGCACACACAGACACATACATGTGCGCACGCACACACACACACAACGAGGGAAGGTAAAGACAGATTATAGTTTTGCTGGCGAAGGAGTGACAAAACGTGCAGGGAGTGGACCTTTTGGCACATTTTGTCACCACGTCATGACAAAACGTGCCGGAGTGACAAAATGTACCGGAGTGACAAAACGTACAGGCAGTGCATCAAATTTGACACGTTTTGTCACCTTAGTGATACAACGTGCCGCAACAGGCACTACTCAGAACTCCAAAAGAGTGGGTCCGTCTCAAGAATTAAAATGGAAGGCCAGAGTTTCCGGCAAAAGAAGAGATCAGTAATGAAGATGAGAAGGTAGTTCTTCCATGATGTGCATCAACAAGGGAGGCACAGCACTGACCGGCACTAATTTGAAAGATGGCTTGGTCTGTGGTTCACACAGGGAAAATACTGCACTCCATGACTGAATTAGGACCAAGCACCATGAACCCGTTATTAAGCTGAAAACTTGACAAAAACTTCCACCAAAAGTTTTACGGAATATGTAAAAAAGCATGGTCATTTAAAAAAAAAAACTTTTTAAATCAGTAAACCGATGTACTTGAGTTTTTTCTTCTCTTTATGAGTTTCTCCATAAATGCACTTTAGTGCCTTTTCAATCAGTGCATGTATTTGTCCAAGTGCATGTATTTGTCCAACTCCAAACTGACTACCCTTTTGTGTGTGGTTCTTATCTGACCTTGTTTACAAGATCTTAGTAGTTTTACTGGGACTCCCACAGCCAAATTCATCTTCAGATTCAAAGTCAAAGTCAAACAGCCGTTTTTTGGGCTCTGGAAAAGGTAAATCAGAATCCTTTGAATCCATATTGGTGCCTTCCAAGGATGATGCATTCGAGATGTAACTGTAATTTCTATTGGCAAACTTTTCTCTTGAACACGGTTTTCCTTGGTCAATTGCAACATCACAGGTACTTCCCACATCGCTTTGTCCTACAAAACGATGAGATAGAACACTGTCAACATTTCTGGCTTGCATGTTTAGGACCTCAGGACTGAGGCCAGCAGATATGGAGGACACTGACGGCAGAGATGACTCTGTGTAAGCACCACCTGCAGAGGAAAAGGCCAGAGAGAACTGAGGCAATGTCTGTGTTTGGGATGACACTGCAGAATGGTGATGACCAGCAGATGATGAGGCTGTTGAGGATGGTGTCCAAGTCTTCAACAGTGGTCTTGTGTGGCAGAGGACAGCAAGTGTGGACCCTGTTATGGATGGAGGCAATACTGATGCCATGGACGACTGATTTGATCCTGCTGGCTGTAGTAAGGCTGCTCTGCCATATTCTCCTGCAAAAAAATAAAATATATAAAATTGCAAAGACAGCAGTGTACCATTCTTCTACAAATATTCATTTATATGATTAGGAGCTGCCTGTCACCTCAACTCCATACACCCTTGGTTTCTATGCATCGATTGTCCCTTGCTGGCAATAGGCCATTTGCCACGGTGCTATTTCCCCTGGCTTTGGGGCAAAGTATCCATGCCTGTCACAGTAACCAATGGCAATGCTGTAACATGCAATTTTTTAATTTTTTAACTGGACTGTGACAGCCTTCAGCAATATCTTTGAAAACGAGGAATTAGTACAACAGGATTGAGGAAGCAATGCTTTGTTAGGTTACTACCTATGTGAACAATATTTGAATTGAACTCAAAGCATCACACAAGCAAACAGCTGAAGAAGCCAAAGAGAAAAAGAAGGAAATAATGGTGGAAAAGAACTTAGAAGTTGGGATGGGGGTAGGGGGTGGGGGCAGCGGATGGAGAAGCAAATGAGCTGAATATTCTGGCAATTGCTATCCATGCCAAACAAATCAAAACTCAAAAGAAAAATATCAAAATACCTGCTTAGTCAGATAAGAAAATACTGCCCGAAGCCAATGCCACCAAACTAAATGACTACAAGAGGTCACTGAAAAATAAACGAATAATCTGAGACCACCGACAAGCAAAAATTATTGGTATTTTGTGAATTATTCAAATGGAACAACAATCAATGATAACCCAGGGACAGTAATGTAAAGACGAAGATATACCAATGTAGCCAGACCCCTGCCTAGGGACTGATTCCTCACTGAGGATCTCAAAAAGAACCAGTCTATGTCAAATCTGAGATCAAACTGAAATTAACTTTGATGACATGTTACAATTATATATTATAATGGAAACAGTCAACCCTTTTATACAGAAATCTGATTTAGTAATCATAATTATAATACTAATATTAGTAGCAAAAACACGTGTATTTTTAAATAGAAATAGAATCATGTGGAAATTGAATTTCTTTTCCATCCTGAAACCAAGAAGATTAAAATAAAAGCAGAGAAATCTATGAAGATCGTAGACAACAAAGACAATGTATGGAAAAAACGACAGCATGCCAAGAGACATTTTTTTAAAGTTTACTGTTAATATTGCTGCCTATCAGTAACAACACAGGCATAAATACACACGCACACACCAAGAATTTATTTGGTTACTGCAAAAGAATTTAGTGTAAACATATTTTATGATCATTTGTGTTTCCAGAGCATAGATAGGTATTCAGTGACTGCCCCCAGCTGAATTTTTCTTTCTTCTCATGTTAGAAAAATTGTCAGTTGAGAAATTTGTCAGTGCTGTTACCAAAATCCAAATGTGCGCTACATAATAACCGCTTCATATTTATAAACAAAAATATGGAAAAATGCACCATGTGGAAAAGCAATCAACTTTTTTTCGTAATGTAAGAAATGGTGTTCAGAAAACAAGTCATTGTATTTTTTTTATCGACTATACTTTTATCAAAACATCTACATTATCTTTTAATGTAAATGATTAACTGTAAACAAAAGTAGACTATTTGGGGAACAATTTTATTTTTTTACAAAAATCTCTTTGCTTCAAGGATGTTAACTAAAAGCTTTTCTGTATATGCATGCGCACACACAAGCACAAACAAACACTGACACACAACACCTTGGATGAAAGAATGAATACACTGTATTTTATACAAATTATAGATGTCTTTATGAACACCTGAAACAATAACAAATGGGTGTACTGTAATGGGTGTCTTACATAAGAGACAAAAGACAGAATGTTTGAAATTAAATATTCATATTGCTGATTGTTAGTAGCAAAACATGCACACACACACACACACACACACACACACACACACACACACACACACACACACACAAATGTGTATGTGCACACTCACAAACACACATTGACACACACAGGCAGACATGTACATAAGTACCTATACTGGCACACAAACATACACACCCACATTGACACACACACATACACACACATTACATGAAAGAATAATTACACTGTATTAGAATATGACATCAATATTTGAAACTGTAACGGGTGGATGCAATACGATATAGAATATGCACAAGTGCTTCAGGAAAAGAAATTGGAATGAGTGTGAAAGCCGTCATTATTGTAGAGGATGGATGCATGTTATACAAACAAATGCCTCACAACGATGTACCTGGCAAATTTAAAACAAAAAAAGTTCAAACAAAAACACACCAAATCTGCCTGATTGAACGGGAAATGCTGCTAAGTCAGTTACCCTGTGGGCATCCAGACAAAATGGCCCTTAATGCCCTGAATCTTTGTTGCTTATACCCTGTGTACAAAGTTAGCTGACCATACGAACACTCAGTCAATAGTACAAACAATGTGTCTTTACCCAATGCACAAAGCCAAGGTCAAGGTTGCAGCTCCGTGGCAAATGGCCCATTTGGATTACTTCAGGGAAAGTCAGAAGCTATAGTTAATACTACTACCACACCTGCTTTTTGATCTAAGAAGACAAATCATCTGCTGACCAACATAACAGTAAACATAGGTCATGTGCCAGTGAAATCTGACCTAGGGACTTTCAACCCATGTTCTGAGATATTGTTTTAAAATAAAGTCAATGTCACTGAACTCAGTCCTGCAGTGTCCAAAAATGTAATTAAAAAAAATAAATGTTTAGCTTCCCCCCTTTTTTCTGTGCATATGGACTAATTTTGCAGAAAATTTCTGCGGTTTTCCTTTTTTTTTCTTTTCTTTTTTGGCAACCAGTATGAATAGAGGCTACCAGTCTGCAAGTTTGAAAGACCTTGCAATTAAAGCATTTGAAAAAAAACATTAGTCTCCATTTTCATTTACAGTCTGAACACATAAGTACAGTTTCTATTAAACACACACTAACTTGTCTGTGTACATGTATATGAGTCATTCTGAAAACTGGTCAAAATGGGGGTAAAAACTCAAAGCATGTTTTATGCTCTTCTTTGGAAATAAAAGCATGACATCTCCTGTGTACATAAAAATAAGACATAAACTGACAGTGTGTCAGGAACTTTGTTAGTTGTTCATTATGTTATGTAAATAGTGTATTACATGTTACTGAAGACACCAGAAATGCATGAAGAAGACTCAGTGGCCAGTCTGACGATTGCCTTTATAAATATGCAATATTTAATCATTAATGGAGTACCTGTCAGTTCTTACTTTCTGTAAAAAACACACACAACTGTTATGCCCTTTTAATGATTTTATGTTAATTTCTTCTTCAAAGCAGACTTTTATGAAATACAACACACATTTCTTTTTCCTTGTTTTTCTTTTCTTTTGCAAAGTAATTTCAGGGGTGGGGGTAGTACGTGTTGCACTAACTTGTTCTAACCTTACATATATATATATGTTTCTTGCTTTCTAAAGTTACCAACCGATCACAATTAATTAGTAATCTGTTAACATGTTACAAAGACGCAATGACAAGTACAAAACCACACTTGAACTATTGAATGATAAATTTAATAAACAAGTATATTCATTGCAAAAACAATGTTCTTTCCATATTTTATTTTGAGATATCAGGATGTCCAAGAGTGGCAATAATCCGGTCTACAGTCACTCACCCAAGCCATGGGATTTGTCTCACACCCTGAGTAAAAGCAATAAATTAAGTCTTTTCATGAAGCACCATCAAACTAATTTGGCTGCAAAAGGTCCAGTATTTCTAAAGATATAGTAGAAATAATCATATTTTGATCATCTGAACCCAGAATGTGGGCTTTGGCCTTGATGATAGCAAAATAATGTTTCTGTATGACACACTGGCTCATGATGATACATCACCATACTAAGTTAAACTTGTCAGAAGATACTGTCTGGCCAAACAGTCAACGGCATTCTGAACTTCACTGTGACTTTGAGTTTGACCTTGAAAACAGCAATCTTTTAACAAGACACTCCAGTTGGTCACAAAACAATCAGCACTTCAGAACATTAACAGCAAGTCATGATTTGATCATATGAGCCCATATTCAGTTACTGTGACTCTGACCTTGAAGACAGCAACCCATTTTTTGCATGTGACGCTCTGGCTTATAATGATGGATCATCATACCAGGTTTTGGTTACAAAAAGTTCAGTGATTCAGAAGATATCATCCAAACTAATGAACTGAAATGTTTAACCTTGGCTGTGACATTGAGATTGAACACAGTCTGGTTGCCAAAGAATTGATAGTTCAAAAGATACAGCAGAAACAGTAATATTTTGAGCCTCACTGTGACCTTGACCTTGAAGATAGCAAACCAACTTTTCTACATATTTTAGCTCATGAGGAGGCACCATCATGCCAAGTTTGGTTCATCTGAACAAGCTCTGGGGAAAGTTATTCCATATAAAACATACAGGTGAGCGCACACACATACACAATCAGCATATAAACAGCAGCAGGGCCATTTAGAGGGCACAAAGGGAGTTTGGGGGCCTGTAAGATTGCTGCAAAGGAGTGCTGGGGGTTGAAAACTTCTTCTTTTCCAACAGCCCCTTTCCTCTGCAAGTGCAGTAAGATTCATACAGCATGAAAAAAAAACCTCTGAAACTAGGAGGGTCTGGGGCATGCCCCCGTGGGATATATATATTTGTTTTAAAGACTACATTCAAATCGACGCAGTATGGGGCCATTTGACTGCATAAAATCAGGTTGTTCTAAAGAGGAAAAGTCCCAAGTCCCAACTTTTATTTTCAAAATTTACACACCAAAGAAGTGGCCATATTCCAAGGGTAAGATTCTGTAAATATTTACTTGTAGATCTCTTAACCAGTCAGCATGTCTGTTTCAGCTATTTCGCCTTGATTTTCAGTCCTTTACCTATTTCGATATTTTATATATTTTATCATGGACTCTGTGCTTACCAGGGTTGTGTGACTGGTCTGAATCTGTATTAAAAGGCAGTAAAAAGCACTATTCTGCACATACAAAACATAAAGAAGCTACTGTTCAAACTGGCATATCCCTCCCATTTCCCGGCAATCAAAAACTGCCCCAATACACTCAACATTTTAGACACTCTAGTAACCTCAGGGCAAAACCACAATCATTTTGCCCTGATATAACTGTCATGGTTCACTGTGTTAAAAGTAACTATCTACCTAACGTCCATCTTATATATATTAAAACTCTGATCAGGTCATGTCACTTTATGTGTGAAGAGGACCAGAAAGCTAATGAAGTTCAATGGACTGGCCAGGGGAAGTCAATATTTTGAATTACTCCATGCTTAACAGGGTGAATCTCTACAATGCAGAGGGTAATATATCTATACTTCCTAATTTGTATACAAACAAGATCATGTCTTACCATCTGGTTCATTTGAAGTCAACAGCATTTTCTCATGATCAGTACTCAAAGCCTGACTGGCCTGAAAAACCGTTCCAATGACCTCATCTGTGGGTTTAGTAGCTGCCAACGGTGCAAGCGGGGATGCTCGCTTGTAGGGGTTCACCCGCAGGCTGCTAAAAAACCCATGTTCCCAGCCACTCATGGTCCCTGTTGTACCTGGTACATATGTCTGAGAAAAATGTGCGTGCATATGAACATCTCCCTTTCCCAACCCTATTCCAGCAGCATGCACAGTACCCTCACCCTTATTTACAATCATTTCTGTATTTTCCACTTCCACTTTATTTTGGCAATTACAAACTCTCCTGGAGTTCAAGGTACCTGCATATGTGGTGTGGGTAGGACAGGCGATGTTGTAGATTTTTTTCTCTGCACGATTTAGAAGTTTCAAGCAGTCAGAGAGTTCTGGAGTCACAGATATGTCAAGGTCATTTAGTTCTGTTTGGATTGTTTGAGTGTCATCGAGACTTGGGCCTTCTAAATCAATGGAAACATTTTTTTCTTGAGCATTACTGTTTCTGCTTTTTGCTGGAAGGGGGCCTCTCTTTGTAAATCCTGCAATGTCAGCTTCTGAGAGAGATGCTTTTTTGTCAAAGCCAGTCACAGACTGTGGGGTCAAGCAGTCTGGTTCACTAAGGCAACTGCTGCTGTTATGTTCAAAGAATTGTCCTTTCTGACCTGCATCAACCTTCCACTTTTGCAAAAAGGATTTTGATGAAAGGTTGTTGGGCAATAATGGCATTTTCTCAGCTTCAGTATTTGCATTTTCTTTTCTTGTGAAACTGTCCATGCACGAGTCTCTTTGAGATCCTTGATGGCTTGACATTGCCCAATGAAACTTCTCTGATGCTTCTGGAAGACATTTGCTGCTGCTATCAACACACATCTTCTTTACTGACAATTTGTCAATGGACACATTACATTCCAGAGATGAAGGTGCAAGAGGGCTAGGCATGTCCAAATCAAATGATGATGTATTGCTTGATTTTCCACCCGCAAGACTGAACTGCACTTTCTTTGCTGGTGTTTTCCCTTTGCCAGTGGAATCAAGTCTGAAAGAATTGTCAACTTTTTTCATGGTAGGTTCTTCTGGTATTACTTCAGAACAGGGTTTAATCCCAAAGCTTGTGTCAGTTTTGGGAGAAGAAACTGTGTCATGGATGTCAACCATTCTCTTTGTGTCAGAATATCTTGATTGAACGTCATCTTTAGCTGTAGTGAATTCCATTCCCCTGAGAGATTCTGATTTAAACAGCTGACGCTTCACTTGATGTTTCTGATCAGGAACAGAATCTGCATTCCCTTCCTTCACCTGATCCGCAGGCAGTTCAGGAAAATCTTGATTTAATAGCCTGGTATCAGAGTGATACTTCTGATCCTTTGCAGTGCTTCCATCAGTTACACCCAAATCATTTATGTAGTGTGGCAATGCTGCAGTGTGGACAGATGTGGCTTGGTTGTGTGTCTTATTCTTGGTAAAGTCCTGATCCCCTTGTAGTTGTTGAAGGAGTCCCTCAATGTACTTGTCACTGCGTTCCAGTGCCATGGTGAGACGCTGCACCTCTTTGCGCTGTGCCTCCAACTGTGACTCCAGTGTTGCAACAGTTATCCGACCATATCTGAAGATAAGATCCAAACATAGAAGGTTAAAAGGAACACTAATTTAACATGATGATACAAAACATATGCACATTTTTGGGTAAGCCCTTTTTTCAACTGAAAAAAACAACAGTTAAATGGTGAAAAATGAAAATGCATTTATCTGGTTTCAGTTGTGAAGTGTTCAAAGCCTGGAGTGTTTGGAAGAATGTTGGCATGACACATACACTGAATGAGTGATGTATAGTGAAATAGGCATGATGTAACAGCAAAATGAATATTATGATGTCAAAACTAGAAGATGCAGAAGGGGGGAAGCAAAGCTTTGTAGTATGACTGGAAAAGAGCACACCCTGAAGATGACCAAATACAATTTAAAATTCAGAACTGATCTTTGCCAAATATATGATGATGTTGATCGCACTGTGTAAGCTGAACTCAAACAAATCCATGATGATGGCAGAAAGGAATCTGCTGCGTGACGCATTTGCATTGCGTAATTTTTATGCAAAAAATAATCTAAATGACGTTGTTTTGCACACAAACTGCCCAGATTGAGTTGCTTTGTTTTATTTCTTGCAGACAAATACTAGGTTCCATTTGACTGCTAAAATGTCAAATATGCCACCAGTGATCAAAATTCAAAGGAAAAAATGCAAGTTAATATAATAACAATAAAGTATTTTTAAAGTGCAAAATCTTGTCCCTAGAGATTATTCTAAGTGCATACACACACACACACAGGCACCCGTGCACACAAGCATTCTGAATATACAAAGCTAAATACACACAGCTTAAAAACAGGCAGCAAATGCCCGGGAGACTTGGAATGGATAAAGACGCACGGAACAGAAAACATGGCAGGTCTACAATTTTGGGAAAAGACAAGTTTTTTGATTAGATCTCAATGAGTCCAGATTGGGTTCCTGTCGGAGAGGAAGGGGAGGGTCATTCCATGTTGATAGAAAACAGAAAAGGTGCGGGAACCAACAGTGGCGAGTCTTGTGTGAGGAATCTGGAGGCCAAGAGTCTCAGAAGCAGAGCAGAGAGCATGGGAGGGCATGTAAAGTTGAAGACAGTCACAGAGCTGTGCCCGTGATACATTTATAGCAGAGAGTGTTTATCTTGGACTGAATTCTTCGTTGGATTGGAAGCCAGTGGAGAAATTGAAACAGAGGTCTTATGCAGCACAGTTCTGTATGCGACGAAGGCTTCGGACAGAGGAAGCAGGCAGGCCAGAAAGGAGAGAATTGCAGTAGTCAAGGCATGACAGAATGAGTGAGGTGACCAGTTTCACTGTAGCTTCGGTGGAAAAATATGATGGCAATCTCAACTCTTTTCTTTTAGTCAAAGTAGTACAAGTATGCATGTTTATGTTTGGATGTGGGTAGGAAAGTGTGTGTGTCTGTGATGTAGGCAGTTATTTGAGTCTTTACCAGTTTCTTTTAAAGTTCATTATAATTTTACAGGCATCATTAATAATTACATTTTAACAATTGTAGCAGTAAGTGTTGGAAAAAGTGTTTAAACTGCAAAACATCATGCCATGTCGTATGTGTGTGTGTGTGTTTGTATGTGTGCATAAGTATGTGTGTGCATGCATGGCAGCTTACACTGCATGAATGAGATTGCTACATTGTTCAATTTAACTTTATAACTTTTATACATGGCTAATTGTAATGTTCTATTTGTTAATGCATAGTATAAATGGAATGTCACCAAGACAAATTCCTGTGTACATTTAAACGTCACTGGTGAATAAATATCCTTGTATATGTCATTCATTGTACCAAATGCACTCAACTCTTGACACTCAGCAGCAGGAAGTAAGTAAGTTGGTGTTTTATGCCCAGTCAGGGTGATACACATCTGACATTATATATTAATTTGTAATAGTGTGTACATCTTAAAATTTGTATATATACAGTTTTAAAACCAGGCGTAAAAGGTGAATAACACAAACATAACTAAAATGATCTCAAATTTAAATGTTTCCAAAAATATTAATTTCTTTCAAAAAAGACAAATCTTCTCAGACGAAATCTCCTGAAACAACATATGCAGTGATTTAGCTGTAAAGTGGCTCTCTCTTATTTCAATAAAATCTGAACAATTAAGTAAAATATGTTCTATGGTTAAACGTTTATCACATCAGATGCACAAATGCGGTTCCTCACCTTTCAACAAAAAGGAATGAGTAATAAAAGAATGGCCAATGTGCAATCGGCCATCACAGTCTCTTCTTTTCTGTTTGTCTGAGGACAAACAATACATTCTTTTAACACTGGGAATATCTTATATATTTTACTTTTGGGGAACTCATCCCACTCAGACTGCTACAGTTCTAATATATATTTATTTGTGCCTTATTTTAGGTCTGAGAATGGGATGAGCTCAACCAAGATGTCGCCATCAAGGGCATCCTTAGCTGCAGAATCTGCAGCCAAATTTCCCCTAATGCCAACACAGCTGGGAACCCAGATAAAAACAATCTCTCTCCTGTCTCTTGTCATTTCTGTATATACTTCTAAAATCTGAACTAAGACTGGATGATCATATTTTACTATTTTTAGGTTTAATACTGACTGTAACGATGAAAGAGAATCAGATAGTATGAAAAATGATTTTCCTTTGGAATAATAAACATGTTTGAGAGCTAAAAGAACAGCCCCCAACTTTGCTATATATATTGAACTGTCACCTGGAAGCTGGCAGGTAAAAAGGTTTATTAATTTGTTTAGTGGATACAGCCGCCGCAGCAACTCCTTCCTCCGTTTCAGAACCGTTTGTGAATTATTATTTTTTTCTGATAAAGGATTTCTGAGATAAGTTGCAAATAGAACTGTTTATATATTTCTGGGTTTGCTGTATCTTTTTTGAAATTGGTTAAGTCAAGACGGACTGAGGAACTGAAAGTTTCCAAGGGATGATGTCCAACGAGGGAGCATCGTCTACCAGATTTAGGTTAAGTTTGGATTTCTCCAAGCGGGGGAGAATGCGGAGGCCAAGAGGTGGAACCTTCAACTCCAATTCTTCAAATAATTTGGTGTTTTCGGGCTCAAAAACGCAACTACAGCCTGGTTTTTTTTGCTGGGATTTGAGTTTAAGAACACACTTTAAAGACAATTTTAATCGGAGAGTAGTTAATGATGGTTCATGTGCTTCTATGTATTATAGCACAGACTTTGAGCAGGAGATGTGCGGTAAGCACCCAATTTAATTCGCAAGCCCTGATGGTGGACTGGACCCAACTGTTTCAGAACCAATCGACGTGCTGATCCGTATACAATGCATCAATTTTCCAATTTGGAGCGGACTAACAAACGGTAAAGGTGTAGCAGGATGATACGATCGGCTCCCCAATCAGTATGTCCCACTACACAATGAATGTCCAGAGCCTTCTGACAGGTGGTTTTAAGATATTAAATGTGATTTTTAAAAGTAGGTTTAGTGTCAAAGACGAAGGAACTTTGCTTCTTTGAGTTTGACTACTTTTAAAGGCGTTATTCCCAGAAGAATGTTAGGGTCTGGGGAAAAAACGTACTGTTGATGGAAATGAATACAGACCATCTTGGAGGTGAAGAACTTGAAGCCATTCTCAGACACCCACATCTGAAAGCTGTTTACACACAGCTGCATAGCTCTCTCCACTCTGCTTAATGTCTTTCCACTCACACATGAAGCAAAGTCGTCAACAAACAAGGAGCAATCCATACCTTTCAAGACAGCTTTAACAAGGTTGTCAATTTTAATGCTGAAAAGGGCTGGAGACAGGATGCCACCTTGTGGGACCCCCATCTCCTGCTCGTGCAGCTCAAAAAGAGTGGAACCCACTATAACCCTGAAAGAACGTTCCGCCAGGAAGCTCTGAATAAACCTAGGGAGGTGGCCCCTGAAACCAAGATCCCAGAGGTCTGCCAGATTGCTGTGCTTCCATGTTGTGTCATAAGCTTTCTCAAGGCCAAAGAAAATGGTTAAGACGTGTTCTTTTTTAATGAAGGCATTTCTAATAAACGTTTCAAAATGAACAAGATGATCCAATGTACTGTTGTTCTTCCTGAAGCCACACTGCTTCTCGGAAAGAAGACCCTGCGACTCGAGGGACCACATGAAACGAGCATTGATCATCCTCTCCATCGTTTTACACAAACAGCTGGTTAATGCTCTAGGTCTGAAATTACCGGGATCCGAGTGGTCCTTATTGGGTTTGGTAATGGGGATAATTACCACCTCACGCCACGATGGCGGAAAACAGTCAGATTCCCAAACGTGGTTATATACTTTTAAAAGGACGGATAGAGCAGAATCTGGGAGGTGTGTCAAAAGTTGGTAGTGGACCTGGTCCAAACCAGTGGCTGAATTGTTGGCTCTCTGTAATGATTGCCTCAATTCAGTCCCTGAAAAAGGTAGGTTGTACTCCTCTTCATTTTTGGAAAAGAAGTCCAGGCGTCATTTTTCTTTTAACATTTTAATCCTCTGAAATTCATCCAAATAATTATCCGTCAAAGAATTTTTTGACAGATTTTTAGCTGAAACTTCTGCCACTTCCTTTTTATCTGTAATGAGATTACCATTAACTTTTAAATGATTAACAGAATTACAACCACCCTTTCCCCTTTATTTTCCTAATAGCTTTCCAGACCTTTTGTGTTTGCAGAAATGCCTCCATGAATTCCTTTGTTGTTGTTTGACAACATGATGAGCCTTGGCTCTAAAAGTTTAAAATTTTGAACATTATTCAGCGTTGGGTTAGAAAAAAAACTTTCCCTGAGCTTTCTTCCATTCTTTAATTGCTTTTTTGCAACTGTCATTAAACCATGGAACCTTGGGAAGTATTTTCGAGAAGCGTGTTTTCGGTATAGCTTTGCCTGCTGCTTGAATAAGACGGTCAGTAAACTGACTGGTGGGATCCTCAGCAGACATGACCGCTTCCTCTGTCAGTTCACAGGAACACTGAGCTTGGAAGGACAGCCAGTCCACCTTTTGAAAATTCCACCTGTTAGGTGCAGCATCTTCTTCGACAGTACTGCTGGTTAGGATCACAGGAAAGTGGTCACTTCCTCACAGATCCTCATGTATATTCCACTCATAGTCTAGGACCAGAGATGGACCACAAATGGAGAGGTCCAGTGCAGAAATGGAACTGATGAATATAAGTCGATGAACCATCATTTAGGAATCATAAATCCATTTCTGAGAAGAGGTCCTCCAACATTTGTCCTCTGCTGTTATAGAACTCGTTACCCCAAACCGGGGAGTGACCGTTGAAGTCACCCAAAAGAATGAACAGAGATTGCAGTTGTTCGATTAGGTTAATCAGATCAGTCTTGGCAATGTGATCTGATGGAGGAAGATAAATACTACAGAAGGTGACAACCTTGTTCAACATCACCCTTGCAGCCACCACCTGCAAAAGGGTGTTCAAACGAACCTCACTAAACGGATTTATTTATGAGCAGAACTACTCCCCTGGTAGCTCTATCATTTAGGGAGTTTTTGGTTAAGATATTAAAACCAGAGAATGATGGTGTCTTGGAATTGGTTAAAAATGTTTCCTGCAATCCAAACACAGCCAGCTTATACCTTCTCGAAAGCAGAGCGAGCTCCTCAAAATTGGCTTGGAAGCCTCGCAAGTTCCACTGGATATTGGAGTGCTCCATTGCTTCAGTCAGGTGAGATGGATGACGAGTCCATCTCGTCACTGGACAGGGCAGAAAACTGGTTGGAAAGAACCAGATTCTGCTCTGCCTTCTTCAGTCTGTCTGAAGCTACAGGCTTCTGCTGGAAGGAGTGGAGCGCCTGGGGTGCGAAAACTGCTCAACATCCACCAGGACCCCCTCCACCCTCACCTTAGTAGGTGAACACCTTGAAGATGATGAATCATCATTTGAGGCTGCGTTTTTTAAGGGACCTGCTGAACCCTTAGGTGCGGTTTTGGAGAGTCACAGAACCCTTAGATGCCATTTTGTGGGGACTGGCGGAACCCCTAGAGGCCATTCTGGGGGGATCGGCTGAAACCCTATCTATAATAATAATAACATACATTTATCATGCACTCATCAACGCCCTGAGTGCTCACATGAAACATATTAACCTAAATATGATATTCTATACACATGTAGAGCATAGTCCTACCAAAACAGTTTACATAAAGTATTACACACACACACACACACACACACACACACACACACACACACACACACACACACACACACACACACAAATGCACTACACACACACACAATGACTGTAGCAGTCTCTGAAGAAGACTTGGCAGACTCACACGGAACCCAGGCATCGGCCGATACCATCCTTGACTTCCTGGAGGAAGCCTGAGTGTCGGTCGATACCTATCTGGGTCCACCAGAAGAATGCCCATTAGACTCAGTTGTCCTAAGTGGACGTTCTGAAAAAACCCAGGTTAAAGATGTCTGACATTCAAGAGATTTGGACTCTCTTCTGGTGGAATCAGCAGCAGTGTAGGTCTTTCAGAGATCACAGTCGGCATCTTGGCTTCAACCAAATGTCTGGCTTCCAGAAAGGATATATATGCATTTCTCAATGCAGACACGTTGAATCTCCTCCTTCTGCCAGACTGGGACCGATGAAGCATGCAGACCATTGCAATTAGAGCACAGCTTGGGTCCCTCACATCGACCTTCATGCTTATCTTTTCCGCAATCCGGACACTTTGCAGCAACCTTGCAATGTTGGCTCGTGTGGCCAAACTTGTTGCAGCTGAAGCAACGCATCGGGATGGGAACAAACAAGGCCACTTTCACCTTTAGATAGCCAACTGTAATCTCTTTCAGGAGTTCCCGGGAACCGAACATCAAGAAAAGAGTGATCTTTCAGTTCATCCTGGATCTCAACCTCCAACATGTCAGTGAGGTCCTGACACCTGATTATTCAATAAATCAGTTTCTTCGGAGTAGGTTTTGGGCCTGGGTCCTTTTGCCGCACTCCACCAAGAAGGAGCCATCTCTCAGTCTTTTGATGCTCTTCAGGGTTCCGGCAACTGCCTGAAAACCCTTCTGATCTACAAAAGGAGATAACTTTTGCAGAGGCAGATCTTCACTCGCCGACTCGACTATCAAAAATCTGGGCCAGTTTGTTTCACTTTTCATGAGTATCTCATTGTCAGAATCTGTATCTGAGTTGTCATCCCGTACTCTTTTTTTGGATTGGTGTTTTGTTGCCATTTTAAGTTAAGTACTGTTTCGTTATGTTTTGTCCCCACCTGCCACTGAGTCCAGCAAGGGGATGCACACAAGCAGAAAATCCAGCAAGTGTGCACCAGGGCTGAAAACGCAAGATGATAAAGAAAAACAAAGTTTACTTCTATCCCCTGACTGACCCTGAGCTGCTGCCTTCTATTTGAAATTAGGGCAAAGCACCGTCTAGAGGAAGTCCGGGCCACCAGGATCCCATCCTCTCCCGACACGGGATGCAGCGCACAGCAAAACGCTGGGTCTGAAGGTGACTGCAGAGAGCAAGAAGTATATAAAGAAGAGGTGTGTTGTAGATAGATACAGGAGAATGGCCGGTTAGGTAGAAATAAGTTGTAAGAAGGGAGCTGAAAATGGCGGTATCGTGGAGAGAGTTTTTGGAATGAAATTGAAAGGACTGGTAGATAGAAACTAGATGTAAGAAAAGAGTGAAAGGGGTGGAACAACTTGGTTTAAACACCCCTGGCATGAGAAGCCCACTCCTTGGGGGCCGCAGCAGAAACCAGCATGTGATGTTTGGATTTTCTAAAAAAAAAAAGAAAAAAAGAGAAGAAGAAATGAGCAGAAACCAGTCAAAGGATAGTCCAACTGTGTACAAAAATATTAAGTGGGTGCTCCTGAATATAAGGCTCATAAAGAAGCCACACACAAATATAAGCTGCATTGGCAATGTCACAGTCAATGAGTAAAACCTGACAGAAACATCTGTCAAACACAAAGTAAAATGCCATAACATAGGAGAGTGGAAACGTTCAGTGAATTTGCTGTTCACAGAAAGTCTGAACAGATTGGAACACCATATGCAGCATCATTTTTGGACATCTGCTAACCCAATTCTCATCTACCGTAGGACTACTGCCATTTTCTCTCATCCGTATTCAGTGTCAACATGTGTTTTGTTTTCAGTTTTGTAATCTTCTATCTTTGAATAAATGCTGCTATATGCTGACAGTATGACTAGGCATGCTGGTTTGTTCCAAATCCAATTTCTGGGATCACTTCTCAGTCAGTCCACTGGAAAATAGCACTGATCAGTTTGGCAATGCTGGGTATGTGATTTCTGTTTCACTCTGCTATGGAGATTGATTCTTCTTCCAAATATGTGTTGATTACAATCTGGTTTCAAATTAATCATTACCATTCTTCAGAAAAGTATGCAAATCTTATTCACAGACAAGGCGCTACCCACGATTTGAGAGGGGGGAAAATACAGCTTTATAGTAAAAGAAGCAATGGTAGCTTATGCGTTAATTTTGTTATTGTCCAGATTCTGCTCTTCATTGACTGGACTTGCAGTACATGCCAGACAGGAGTACAGGACCACAGCTGAGATGATACTGAAGATCACATAGCTGTGTAGCTATACAATTGTTGATGACATTGAGTTTACAGTAGCCTGGTGGCCATAACTTGAATCAGTATTCAGTCATTTTCCATAGTTATTCAGTGATGTGGCTAAAAAGAAACGGCACCCCAAAAATGAAATATTTTGCAAAAGTTTGCAATCAGCACTCCCCCATATACATATGCAGGTGTTATCACAAATTTGGATGGTCCTGCTGGTGTCAAGTACCAAACAAGATCACAGAATGGTACACAAGTGAGTGAACAGAGCAGGACCACCAACTGTTAAGCTGTTTTATTTTCTGGCACTTTACAACTAAAGTTGCCCTTTTTCACTCACACTTGTGGATTTTGTTTGATATGTTGGATAAAAGATTTTATGTGAATCAAAGAACATAAAGATGTATCTACGATTCTGACATGTAAGCAGATAAAAATTATGTTTTGATTTATAGTACCTGTGAGGAGAACGACTGGAAACCTCTTCTTTAAGTTTGGCATTTTCTCGCACAAGGTTGACATTTTCTTCCTTCAAGTTGTTATTCTCCTAAAAAAGAAGAAGAAAAGAATCAAAGACAGACAGTTACTCAATTTCTAACACCCAGTCAGACTGTATCAAGGTGGAACAAAGTATGAAACTATTAAATACTTACCAAGGGTTGTTGCCCTCAGCAGCAAAAATCCCCCACCCCCACTGAATGCCTAAACACTGTAAGTAACTGTTATTGTCAATATACTAGTAGTTACTATATATATTACATACTGTTCCCATAACCAAGGCTTGTCACAAGAAGAGTTCAGAAGTCCCCCTTCACTCTGAGCTGAATATTGATGGCTGGGGAGTTCAGTGAGGCATGATACCATGCTACACATTAAACTGCTAGTGACAGTTATTACTACAGGTCACAATAGGGAAACAATACTGTACAGTCACAATGGGGAAACAATACGGCATCTCTTGCTACACAGGCAGAGAGGTTGATAAACAAACTGTGATGTCTGATTTTAAAGGGATAAAGACTCGTGGAAAGCATGTGGAAAGTATGGTTGACTGCAGTGTTAGGCTTTATTAAATTAATGATACCCAAGACTGCTTGGAGCTGCGACAGAGACACTTCAAGTTTTCCAAATCAAATGCTCTAAACAAACTAGGTATGTGCACAAAGTATATGGATCTGTGAAACTAGGATTCATGCATTTGACTATATATATATATGGATCTGTGAAACTAGGATTCATGAGTTTGACAATGTAATCTTTGCAACTTTTACGGCAGTAAAACAATTATGTGAACTATATAATAATATTGTGAACACGTATCTTGCATAAATCCTATGAACCATGTCACTTTTATCACTGATACAAAGAAAACAAGTGAGATTTTTTTCTCTGCTTTGCAGCTTAAATAATGACTGTGTGTGTGTGTGTGTGTGTGTGTGTGTGTGTGTGTGTGTGTGTGTGTGTGTGTGTGTGTGTGTGTGTGTGTGTGTGAGTGTGTGTGTTTTCCACTTGACTGGATTTAAAAAAAAAGAAGAAGTGAAGATTTGAGCTGCAAGCCATTTTGCACTCAACAATGCTCACACTTTTCCTTAATGTTTTTTTTTTTTTTTTTAAACAACTAACTAGTATCTACTTAAGTGCTTTTGATCACAACATCCTTAATCATTAACAGTGATAAAATAGTAATAAATGATAGGTGTGCTTAAGCACATGTAGTTAAGATTACACAAGCTGTGTAATATATGGGTTTTTGGAGTGATGTGGGATTGTAAGTACAGTCAAATATGCTTAAGTCAAAAATGGTCAAGTCAAACTTTGCTTCAGTCTAACCTTTTTTTATTTCCCGACAAAACTGCTCTTTGTGTCACTAATTTAACAACGGATAAGTCGAAAATGGGTAAGTCAAATTTCAACAAAGTTGAACATGTTTTTCTCTTTTCCCACATGGATAAGTCAAAGCCAAGCATTTCAAGTCTATTTCATTGTTTGCGATATATATATATATCTTTAAGGCAGTTATTTAATTTTAGTCTTTACTGGTTTCTTTTAAAGTCTGTAATAATTTTATAGGAATTATTAATAATTACATGTTAATAGTTGTAGCAGTAAGACTTGGGGGAAGGATGTGTGTTGGCAATACATATAACCACTGTTATGGATTTTATCCAGCAACAGTTGTAACTGTTCCATTTTGAGTTTCAGAATGTGTTATTATTAGAAGAAATGAGAAATGTTATCCAATGGTGTGTGTGTGTGTGTGTGTGTGTGTGCGTGTGTGTGTGTGTGTGTGTGCATGTGTTCATGCATGTGCGTGTGTGGTAGCTTACACTGAATGACTGAGATTGTTACATTGTTGAACATTATTTATTTATAACTTTGCTGGATTTAGGAAGTTTGAGAGCACTTTGCAAGGAAAAGTAACTCTGCAAGTATGAATACTCTGGCCTCAACCTACGGATCCATAAAAGATGCATGAGAGTGTTAGATCTAGAAAAAAATGGCCCCAAAAGTGTTCAGGTTTCAAGGCAGCTCAACATAGGCAAGGAGATATAAGCCTCAACGGTAATTACTGTTGCTTGGATCCAATAAATGGATGCAATTTTCTACGAAGAACTATTCCTGTGTACATTTAAATGTCATTGGCAAATAAATATCCTTGTATCCCTATATTGCTGAATGCTCCTAGATTCCCAACTTAGCTGCTAGCCACCTACCAGCTTTACAACATAAACCCTCTAGGCAGGTGTTATTGTTTTTACCAGTGTTGGTAATTATAGGCAGCTTGGCTTTGGTTTATCATGCAAATGTTTTGTCACAATAGAAGGTTAACAGATCATCATGTTTCTGGCATACCAGCTCTTGACCCTTCCTTTATGGGTTGACCCTTTATTCCCCACACCCATCTCCCAGCTGTCACACACTGCAATTTATTATTGTTACGATTATTATCATTATTGATCGCTAGTATATAGAAATAGTCTCTAATCTGGAGCAGACTCATTGCACTCATGTCACATGTGATTCTGAATGAGTTTTTCTTTAATTTTTTTTAATTTTTATATAGCACATTTTTTTAATCCAATGAAGTGGTGTACGGACAGTGCTATTTGGTTGTTACATGGCTGGTGCTATGTGAAACTGCTGCTGTCTCGGTGCAAGTTCTGTGTACACCATACAACCATGCACCAGTTTACAGTGTCATTCAAAGATACATAGGCAGGGTGCATGTGTGTTTAGCTGTAACCTGCCACCTGCACTCTTGGCTGGATGACCAAGATCATTTTCATGCCACTGCAGTAACACAGGGGTGGGTCACACAAGCAGCAACAAATGATTTTAATATGCTGCCCCAAACAGTAATGATTTTGCTTCTGGTGAAGTGCATTTTGTTATACAATGCATGACACCAGAGCACAAAACGTAGGATTCCGATGATTGTAGTGGTGTGTATATGTAGGCTGGATGAGGAGTGTGTGTGTGTGTGTGTGTGTGTGTGTGTGTGTGTGTGTGTGTGTGTGTGTGTGTGTGTGTGTGTGTGTGTGTGTGTGTGTGTGTGTGTGCGGGTAGGTGGGCTAGAAGAATACGTTTTCTGCTGTGATAATTGTATTATGGATTTTTAATTTTTGTATCCAGTACGTCTATTATTATCAGTTTAAATGCTTTTGACATTGCACTGATGTTCTTTTTTTTTATTAATGAGCCTTGGTAGTTAGCTGAACTGCCCTGTGGGGGATGATTAAAATATACTGACTTGACTTGTCCAATTATATAACCCTTCAACTTAGCAAGTAGTCAAGAAAGTATCTTCTAATCATTATTTCCTCTGAAAGTTGTGCTCATACAACACTTCTAAACATCTGCTTCACCATCACACTTCAAATTCAGCCATGCTGTCACACTTTAAGCCCATTCTTAACTGGGCGAATGTTTGTTCGCCCGAACATACTTCGGACACTTCAACGAACTATGATTCGTTTCTTAATTGAACTTTTAGTTCGCCGAATATGGTTCGGACAGTCCAAACTTTACTTCATTCTCAACTGGCTTGTAATGAGATGCAAACTTCGGCCCGAACTTGCGGCAGACACGCAGCAGACAGCATGATCGTAAATGTAGGCTAAAGTCAAGTCAAGTCAATATACTTTAATCATCCCTCACAGGGTAATTCAACTAACTACTATCTCATTCTGGGTCTCCGAGACAAGGCTGCGCCTTCCACAAGTCAACAAATAAACAAATTCCCTTCGAAGCGAGTGAAGAACCTAGCAACACCGTCATCCATTTTTATTTTTGTTTTTTTCTTCATTCACAGGAGAGCTCTGCTCTCAGCCAATCAGAGGCAATGATCGTCCAATAGGGCGAATGTTCCCAGAACATGCTGAGCGAAGGTTTTTGGACCCCGAATATAGCTTCGATGAATACTTCCAACTAGGTTCGCGAAGAAAAGTTGGCCCAGTTAAGAACCAACTAGCTTCGCCGAATACTTCCAACTAGGTTCGCGAAGAAACATTCTCCCAATTAAGAACGGGCTTTAGACAGTTCAGTTTTTGCCCTTTGCAAGTTGCTCATATATGTATGCATACTAAATCAACCTGAGAAACAGGTCACACAATGTGGTTTCTTCATGGTCACCATGAAATAAAAAAACTCTCATTAAGCAAGTTTTGCTGCAGAGCCTGTTTACCAAGTCTGTTTGTTTTGTTTTTGTTTGTTTTTTGTTGGAGGATGTACCTTTGGTGGAGTTAATGTACCTTGTATAAGTGTATTCACTCAAATGCCACGTGAGAGTTACCACTGGCGACTCAGGTCTTTGTTTCATGTTCATGTGACATCTTTTGAGTGCTGATTAACTCCTTTTGTTTGATTCTTATTTTGCAGTAAACCACCAAAACCACTATGTAAGCTCTGTATAATTATGTGTGAGAAAGTGCTCTTTGTACATGTTTTTATGGTAACCCTGCCCCCGTTTATCAGATCCATGCAATTTTATTGACGTACTGCTAGTAACCCGGGAACCAGAGCAGACGACACTTTTGTTTTGAAGCACTACGTGTAGCATAACATCTCACAGCCAACCAGCTGATAGCCAGTGCATGCCAGATTCAAACCTATATTTCCCCCTTCATATTTTGATCATTTGTTGTTTGTTTACCTACTCCTTTTATGCACCAAGCCATGTGTAATATAATTTGGTATCTATTAGATCTTTGAATGTGTACATGCTGTTTATTTAGACACAGGATCAAGCTATATCAGTAGCCGATGCCTCACTAGGTCTGTTCTTTTTATAGCCATCGCTTGCACAACACGGCCTGCTTCAGTCTGTTTGGTAGTGAATTGTTGTTTTGACTCAATTAAAGTAATTCCGTGTTGATCAATCCTTTGTCGGATAGTATTTTGCATAAGTGACTTCATGTTTAGTGTTTATTTTGAGTTGAAATTAACTTATTAAGTACTCTGTACTACTGTAGAAGCTAAGTAGTAGACTACTTGATAGACTACTTGATATCACTTTATCAGCAATGCTGCGACTAGATAATGCGCCCCTGGCGAAAGTTCACACCAATTGTTTTATTGCTAGTCTTTGAGTGTGTCTTGCTTCTCACACATATCATTGTATTGTAATTGTTATGTACCATTTTAACCGTGGGAGCGTGCTCTTTATTCTGACATAAGTTTAAGTAACATTAATATTTTGCGCACTGTATTAGCTGTCATTTAGTTGTATGAATCTGTCATTTTCCCACGCTTGTTGTAAATAAAATAAGTCATGTTTGTACATTTTGTTTATACTGTTTAAAAGATTGTAATGTTAACTTTTATTTGATGTTTTTCATGATTTAATTAGTTTAGTTATTGCTGAGAAAATTATACTTGTATGGGCCAAGGAAACACAAATGTTAGCCATTTTGTGGTCCAGAGGGTTGATTTGATTGTAGTGAGAGTGTGTTTTCCTTGCAGCCCGTGCCACCCTTTTATCTATGCGTGCAAGTGATCATTTTGCGTTGCTGAAAATTGCTGAGAATAAATCCTGACTGCCGTACGCCTGCTCTGGTCTCCCTTTATGACTGACTCTGCTGCCTGTCCTTCTACCACTCCATACCATTACATATGCATGAACTAGTTTATGTATTTAACAAACCACATAAATATATCCCATAGTGAAAGTGAAATAAAAAACAGATTTTTTGCAAATATCTGATGCTGCTGTGACCTTGAAATGAAGTCAGTGTCATTGGAAATGAACTGGATGGCTTACTGACCAAAGTTTGACATTTATCACATGTATAGTGCAAACTGCAACATTAAGTAAGTGCCAAAGTGCTAAGCACTGATCATTACAATGATCCATGTGAATCCAATATAAAGGAAAATGTGACTAAATACAGTCCCTAGCCATCTGATCCAGTTTCAGATTCTCACCTTGTTGTAGAAAACTACATATCGTGGCCTTTTTATTTTCTGAGAGCTCTCACCATTGGAAACTGCACCAATTGCTTGTGACAATGAAGTAAGTAACATATTTGAATATTTTCTGGCCCTGTAATTTTTAAGAATGCAGAAAAAAAATTGGAAATAAAGAAGACTGGTGAAAGGACCTGTAACCGAGTGTATTGTATACATGTTCCGGGCCATGACCCTATAACCTTTTCTTTCTGGTCCTTTTCCTTTTTGATTGGGTGGGGGTTTTATGGCCCAATTATCTAAGGTGTTAAAAGCTGTGTGCTGGGCCGGCAGCATCCCTTTTCCCCCAGTGTCCCTGCAGAGGCAGGTTGTTTGTTTAACTGTTGCGGCGGTGTTCATGTGTTTTCATCAGGGGAGAGCCTGTAAGTAGTTTTTTCTATGGCTTGTTGTTCTGTTGTTTCTTATTGATGTAAATGATGTATGTTTATAATGTTACCATGTTCACACAGTACCTTGATTTTAGTTCTTGAATACGTGGGTAATTTTGGTGTCAGATTGCCGCCTGGTTCATGCAGCCGCCATGGCGTCAGTGTACATTGTATGTGTGTTCATATCTTAAACCTTTATGCCACAGGATGACCAGTGTTTCCAAAATGTATGCAGCTAACCCTGGTTAGCTGATATGTAGCTAGTATGTTATGTTGCCATTGCTGGATGTTCAGTTTGAGTGATGCTTTGCCGATGCAAAGTTATCCCTCTAAAGTATGGGTACTTTGTCAGTGCGGCATAACTTCTTTGTTTGTTTTCCTACTGATCTATGTTTCTACATGAAATCGGTGGTATATCATGGCTAACACTTTGAAGATGTTGACTTCATAGTTGTGGAATGTTCAGTTTACTAGTTGAATATGGTGTAGTACATAGGGGTGATTGTATAAACTGTGAGACATGTTATTTCTGCTTGATCCGACTTTTGTATGGCCGAGTCTTGGGCGCGCAGACCTTCACTCTACTTAGCTTGTAAACCCTTTTCCGGGTCTTTGTGCATGTACCCGAACTGGCCGGTGATGTGCGTCAGTGGTGGCAATTAGGTCTTTGTCTCTGTTCACTAACCAAGCAGACAGGCACAGCCAGATCAGCAGTTTAGATTCTTGATGTGCTACCCGCTTCAGTAAGACACTTGACATTGTTCACAGCCGGATATGCTCTGCTAGTCAGTAACAGTAACATGCTGTAATGCTTTGAGTAACTTGACGAGGCTGGAGCCGGTCAGTTTATGACTGACTTCCTCCTGCTTACGGCATGTTCCCAAGTACTACCCGTGTCATTATCCATCTCGTTGTGTGCTTTAGTGGAACTGCTGTAACGATTATCTCACTGTTCCTGTTTAGTTAAGAATGAGCTTGGTAATCCGCATTCTTCACTGTTACTTTATTGTATACTATTATACTGGGAGTTCATCAGTTAATTGACTGGCCATCTCTTGTATACTCACCGCGACTCTGTGAGATACGGGTTTTAAGTGTAAGTCAATCACACGATTTATGTGCTTGATTATTAATCATTTTGTCATGTATTATAGTAACCCACAGGTAAACTACATGGTTACTGTAGTAGTAATTGCTGTTGTTTAGACTTTACATTTGCTTTCATGTTCTAAATGTTTTGTTTGCTTGTGTCTTTTCCAATACAGACACTGTTTCCTGGTTGGTTGGTGTACAAATAAAAGTTATGTTATAGCAACCTCTGACTTGTGGCTCTTCATCCATGCTTCCAACCTGTTTCCCTCAACTCCCCAACCCCACTCCCCTACAGACCATTTACAGAAAAAAGACAAAGGTAGGAGAAAGAGATAGGAACAGGTTGGACACCCAAGACGATGTTTAAGCCTGTCCCATGGGGGCTGGTGTAGGAGTGTTGGGACAAGTCTGAAGCCCATGATGCTGACCCAGATACAGAACAAGGAAATAACCACAACATGCCAACAAAATCTGTATCATGTGCATGCTACATTTTGCATACATGTTCCTGCTGGCTTTTAGTTTAGACTTTCAATCAGTCTCTCACACACACACATGCTTTCACCCACATACACATTCAGAATATATAAAAGACAGTGCCTGCTTTAACTTGTTGATGTCCTGCTTCACCCGCTCATACAGCTTCTGAGCATCTTGCAGTTTCTTGGTAAGTAAATGAAGCCGTTCACCATCTGGGTTGCTTACAACCCCCGATGTACTGCCACTCCTGGTGGCAGTTACCTGGTCTAAAGACAGCCGTGATTTGAGAACGCTATTCTCTGTCTTCAAGATTTTCACCTCATGATGGAGCTGCTCAAGGGTGTCCTGCAAACAACATAAGAAATCACACACAGTGGACCCAGCAGCTCTTCTATAAATGATATAACACACACAAAATAAGTGTAAAACAGGAAATTCTGAAAAAACAAATTACCATCAATTCTCTTAATTTTCTTAAGTTTTTTTTTAAATGTTTGCTCATATTACAGGTGGTTTTGCCATACTGTTCCGGTCATTTATAAAAATATTCATGAATAAGTTCAGTTAAGCAATCTTTGAATGTTATTTAGATGTTAATTATCTTCTAAGAGGTCAATCTTGCTTTGTCAGTCTAGCTCTTGGACCAAAAAAAGCAATAAAAGTGAATCTGGAAACATTTATTTCTGAAGAAAAAAAAAATTCTAGCTATAACTGTAATTGTTTATGTCTTACGTTGAATTATCATACATTTTATTTGAATTTATTTGACATTTTTTCAAGGCAAATTTCCTTTTACAAGTAACAAGACAATTAAATATTAACTGATCCACTACTACAGTGACAAACTGTACAGTTCTACATCAGTGGCACATGTGTTCTTGTGAAACTGTCAGAATGCTCATGTGTGCGGGTGCGTGTGTGTGTGTGTGTGTGTGTGTGTGTATGTGTGTGTGTGTGTGTGTGTGTGTGTGTGTGTGTGTGTGTGTGTGTGTGTGTGTGTGTGTGTGTGTATGTGTGCTGAGAATAGTCTCTATGGACAAAATTTGGTGCTTTACAAATACTTTAATTATTTATTATTATAAAAGGATATAGTACGACTTCATACTGTGGACTTTAGTTGGATACTGTGTTCATGGTCTGGTGGTGCAGTGACATCTGTGTTAGACTGTTGCAATACAAACTTTGTATATTTTCTTTGTACTTTGTATATTGCAGGCCAAGGCAGGTATTATTACTGTATAGTCTACAGGCACATCTTCATTGTGGACCTTTTGCTACTCAAGTTTATGTGCTTACAGCTTCTGTGTGCTTAACCCTTTCATTGCCAGCAATGCATGCATACACCTGGAAACCAACAGTGCAGAAGCACACTGCAGCTTAGAACCAGCTGTGCAGGAGTACTACATTGGAGATCACTACCTACCTACTTTAAACTGTTGTATCTTTTCAACCACCCATCCAGTTTTATTAATATATAAATCAATTTAAAGACAACTGAATAAAACATGAAATGGGCTGGTTTATTTTTGAGATTAAAGTTTGATTTTAATATCATAGAGCTGATGGAATGCATTTGTTTCAAGTTTTTGTGTAATCTGTTTACAATTCACTCACAATGAAGTCACCAAGTAAATCTCAAACTGAACCACTATCACTGTCAGCAGCAAGTACATTCAGTCACTGATCGTCCATAACCATGCTCATTGCTTGCTCCGTACTGTAATGAAAAGTTGTATGCATGTATACTGATGAAGTGTGAGCCATTTTCACAAGTCGGAAAAATATTGAAAATGCAGTAAGAATTGAACAAAGCCCAAGAGATTTCGGTGCCAAATGAAAGCCGGCCTTGTTTTTGTCATGTGACTAACTTTGGGGCCATATGAGGTTTCATTCACAAAAGATTCAAGAGGTTTTGTAACTCTGCTGACCCAAATCGTTGACTGGTGATGTTGGTGTTCTTGCTGCAAGTTGCTGCTCTGCAACACTGGCATTCTCCCAACATACTGCTGTGCTGTGACTTTAGTGGCAAAAGGGTTTAACCCATCTGTGCAGTACAGTGATGTCTGTGTTAGACTTACAATACGTACTTTGTATATTTTTGTTGTAATTCACTTCTTTATGGTCACCCACTTTACTTTCTCAGAAGACAACAGAAAGTTCAGCACTCTGCAGAGAAACTGCTTTTCAAGGCACATAAACGTGACCACATGCAACCTCTTCTGCAAGCTCTTCACTGGTTACTGTTCCAAGCCAGAATAGACTATAAACTATCCGTCACAACTACTTCTCTGACTCATCTCCCGCATATTTCTCTCACCTTCTTACCATGTCCAGGAAGCTTCATTCTTCTGCATATACACAGATACTTTGCATCCCCTGTGTAAGTGAGTCTGACCAATGCTGTTTCTCCTTCTGTGCTCCAAAGCAATAGAATTTGTTCCCTTCTGACATCCGTCACATTCACTCCTCCCATGATTTCAAAACTGTTAACAACTCACCTATACAAAAAATAATACAACAAGTGATTACAAATTATGTCTTCTTACTTGCCCTCCTCCTCCCCCATTTACCCTCCCTCACTCCTCGTTATATTCCTTCTATGCACCCGTGTGAATTATTATTCTGAGATTCTAATGTATACAGTTTTGTTGATCTTGTAAAATGTAGTGTGCTCATCGTTGTTGGTGAGATACAGTGCTATAGAAATGACCACTATTTTGATTATTATTTTCTCTGTACTTTGAATATTGCAGGACAATGCATGTATTACTATTACTGTGTAATCTACAAGTGTGTCTTCACTGTTGACTTTTTGGCTTTCTAGTTTATGTACTTACTGCTTGGCAACACAAGTTTATGTTACTAGTACTACCATAACCCTTCATCACCTATACCATTGATATCCTCAACCTGAAATCCCCCCCCCCCCCCCCCCCCCCACTGGTGGGACTGAAAATGTATTCCAATCCTGAAAGGCAGGGCTCTTAGGGCTGCACAAGGCCCCCAGTGGGGTCCAGGGGCAACACCCCTTGGTGGGGCCCCCCTGAAGCTGGCAAATCTTTAACAAACACAGGGCAAGAATCATCCTCAGGATGCACATTAACTGAATTTTATTTGACATTATTGTTCTGTTTATATCCACTGTTCCCTATTAGTATTAACAAAGTCAAAATCTAGCTCTTATTCTTGTTGCCTTCACACACACACACTGACATACTGACACTGTGTGAGATAATGTGTGGAAAAACAAAAATTGCCATTTACCTTAATTTGGTAACATCAACAGACAGGCATCTCATGCTCAAAGCCAGAGTTAAACTATTTGTTGAGTCAAGTTCAAACCAGCTATTAATGTGTTCAACTTGCATCTGGGTGCTTAAGATTATGTGCAAGGAAAATCCTACTTACACAGCTCAAAGTTATACTCACAATAAAGACAATTAACATATGTAGAGCCAGGTTTGAACTAGCTATTAATCTGCTCCACTTGGATCAGGGTTTTCAAGATTATTAGGGTGATTTCAGAGCAAAATTTCCAGTTTGAAGCTCCAAGAATGGCAGCATATCTTCAGCAATAAAACTGCATAACACAGTTTTCAAGCAGGCAAGTCTGTTTGTTTCTGAAGGTGGTACCATACGTTCTTCAGCCCCTGGAACAGTTTGTGCGTCTTTCTTGGATCTCAACAGTAACACATGGTTTTCATCCTCTAACTCTCCACTGCTCCCATACTGCAGAACCTGGTTGCAAACAATACACAAAGCTGAACCAGGAGCATCAACTTTCTATATCCATGACAAAAATGTCTGTCCTTCTCCGTCTCCACTCCCACTTCCATGTTATATATATATATGTTGTTGTTTTTTTAAACACAGCAGCTGCTGTCCACTTCTTTGACTTCCTAACAATCATGTTTTTCAAGTTTTTATGATCAAACTGAATGCTACCTGCACCGACTCATGGTTAAAGAAAAATGACTGACCACAAAACCAGAACTCATGCTGCGCCTAGGTATAGCACTTGTGGAAGTACTTCTTGTGTGTTTCAATGAAAGGGGTTTCACTTTCAGGCACTTCAAGTGAACTTTGCTGGGGAAGGGGAAAAAAAAAAAAAAATCAACTACAAAACAACAACAAAAAAAGCCAAATTTTGCGAACTTGGAAATCCAGCTCCTTCTGGAACAGTCACGCCCACGACATATAAACATATAATTTTTAATGTAGTCTTAGTTGTTAAGTTATACTTGGGATGTGAACTGATTTGATCAAATCAGCTGTACCTTTAATTGTACCTTTTACCTTTTATGTGGCACCAGCCATGCCAGCGCTGTAAGCACACCACTTCGGTGGATATTAAACAATAAACGCGCTATAAAAAGCTAGTCACTCATGTAGAACCACTTGCGAGCACAGTGAGTCTGCTCAAGAGAGCGCAGAACAGCACTATATAAGCGATCATCAAGCAATAAAAGATTGTGTTGGGGAAGCAGTGTCTTGTCGCATTTACATGATATAGATGGTTACTGTTGTAATTATCAGCTGTGCCTGTTTATGAGTGTTAATGTGCATATAGTGTCTGTTACCTCTGTGCTTAGTGTGAATATACCTGTTGACCAGTGTGTTTATACTTTTGGCTATTCTTATTCTCTTTTTTATTTTCATTATTATTTACTTTTACTTCCATTTTTTTTTTTTTTTTACTTTGTACAGAAATAGATATTTAAAACACACAAGTGAGTGTGTGTGTGTGTGTGTGTGTGTGTGTGTGTGGAGCCCGTCTAATAGAATTATCCCTTGTGGGATGAATAAAATATGACTGGACTTAATTGAAGAGATTATGACGGACAAGTTCTGCCTTTGTGCTCCTGACCAGCTGTCTATTTTTCTTCAAATATACTTTTAAATCTTTAACTGTCAGAGTGAATTGATTGGGCACATACAGCTACTGAACGGTAGCAAGAGATATCGCAGTTATTATTTACTTTTACTTCCATGTTTTTTGCCTTGTTCAGAAATATATATTTAAAACTAGTTACTGTCACTTGTGTGTGTGTGTGTGTGTGGAGCCCGTCTAACAGAATTATCCCTTGTGGGGTGAATAAAATTTGACTGGACTTAATTTAAAGATTATGACGGACAAGTTCTGCCTTTGTGCTCCTGACCAGCTGTCTATTTTTCTTCAAATGCACTTTCAAATCTTTGTCCTGTCAGAGTGAAATGACTGGGCACATGCCACTACTGAACGGTAGCAAAAGATGTCCCCATTAGCAATGGATGATACTCATACCAAACTACCACGTCTCTAGTGGGAAATAACCTATATACTCTGAGATGCCCGCATCTGCAGACAGCAATACAAAATGAGTGGCCAACAGCAATCCAGCTACACAGCAAACTCTATGGCAGCAATGGGGAACTGGAGAAGATGGCCACATTCATCTTGCAGACTTGGCTCTCACTAGTCTCAGTGTGGCAGTGACCGAGAAGAAGAATAAGTAAAAAGAAAAAAGAAGTAGAATCTATTTCATTGATATGTGGATTGGGATTTCTCTGGGGAGAAACTGAAAATGCAATATGTACTGGCATGATTTAAATAAAATCCTACTGGCAGAGATCGCAATTTTGATTTGTCCCAGGATAAATCCAAACTTTTGTATTGAAATCCTACCAGACTCTGGTTTGTACCCTGCCATATACATGCCTGTATACATCCATACACATATAACAATAAAAGCATTGTCCTACAAACATACACATCAACACCTTCTCTCCCCTCCTCCATCCCTGCCCCCCCCTTCTGCACATCCATACCCAATAACATGAATGGCAAAACACATATACACATGAACAAGCAACTTTAGCTAGCAAGCAGCCACACACATGCACATCATTTATAAGCATGCATATCAATCAGTTTTCCATAACCCACTCAAATATGAATAACATTCAATAACAATCACAAAGGAAATTGATGTGGCATTTTAGAAATCAACAGGACATAATCATGATGACAGAAAGCAAAAGCAGTTAAATATGCAAAAATAGAAGAGAAACATTTTCTGGAAAATGCAGTTAAAGAAAATGTTACCATGTTGTGCAGACTCTTACAAACTTACAAAACACATAATTCAACTCAAGCCTGAAATTAGTAATTCATGAAAGGGGTGTTTTTGTTTACTTTGTGTGTGTGTGTTTGTGTGTGTTTGAGTCTAGGTGTGCGTGTATTTCTTCAAAATGTTGCACTATCATGACTATGGCCATTTAAAATAACAAAATATATTCTAATTAAAATTTTAGATGGGAGAAAAAGTTATAACTGATGTGGTGTGTACACCCTTTAAAGTAGAAGTCCAAGGTTTTTAAGTATGCAAAATGACCATCGAAATGATTGACAAATGAGTCACTGGTTTCACATTTAATGAAAAAAAAAAAAAAAAAAAAATTTACTTGCTTTTTTTATCGATTTTATTTTCTGTAGGCTTCCCCGGAAGTGACATCAGTCTGGGCAGTCAGTGTGGTTGCCATCTTAGATTCTTCAGTAAACTGTGTATGCGTGTGGTCGACAAAAAAGTTAACTATGCCGGCCTACTGTGTTGCCGTGAACTGTAACAATTCACAGACGACCCCAGGTATAACAATGCACAAGCTCCCGCGCAATCGACCTGCAGTGAGGCGAAAGTGGATTAAGTTTATACAATTCAAACGAGCTGACTTTCTTGCTGCGCCGCATCACGCCCATTTGTGTAGTGAGCACTTCAGGGAGTGCGATTTCGCAAACCCCATGGAATACTGCATGTCGAAGCTGACATGATGTTCCGGTACTCTTTCAAAATCCTACCTGACAGGCTCAAACTGATACGGCTGTATCCTTGTGGGTCTCTCGGGCAAAGTATCAGTTTCGTCTTCAGAGCTTGAGTTGGCCATTTTGCCGCAACTCCCCAGAGTGACGCAGTAGGCATATGGTCACATGATTTGGGCGTCATGGCGATGCTTTCGGTACGACAGAAAATCCCTTTTTTTGTGCATTTATAACCCTCAGATCACAGTTTCACCTACATCATCGTTCTCAGCAAGCTTTAACGGAAATCATGTCAAAAATCACCCCTAACCTTGGACTTGTCCTTTAATACTAATACTTCATGTTATACTCATCCAGATAAAAGATTCAACAAATTTACAGGCGGAAGGGCAAATCATCAGTAAACTGACATGATAAATTCAAATGAACTTAGAGGAACACCAATTGTCTAAAACCCAGGCCCAGTGCTTCCTTAAACATATGCCATTGGCATGTTACTTACCAAGGGGTAAGTCAGAAATTCAACTATTTGTTGCCTGACAGTGAAACTACAGCCTACTGGACATGGATGCCAGTTAATGGCAGGTTCCCACCCCTGCTTGTTACTGGCTGTCCAGCTGAATATATTCTACATTTCTTGTGAAACCAAAGAACCATATGTAGACCATACAGACACTCCCAAACTTTAACCTACATTGCCCTGGGAGCAATTTTGTGTTTAAAAATGAAAACAGCTTCTTTATACAACTTTTGCCTGCCTTGTCCAGCTCAGTGAAAAAGTGTTCAGACATTATGCTGATTACAGAAAAAAGTGTTGGATATTTTGAAGATGTCCAATGGCTGCTGTCCGACATTCAAATGAATCCCTGAAAACTTCAGCACAGTTATTGTTTGCTAGGCAATATAGCAATGAGAGACTTTACAGTAGAATGTGCTACTGAAGGCTTTAGTTGTTGAATTGTAAGTAAATGTTTTCTATCACAAGTTGCTTGTACAGCGCATTAGTTTGACCTGGGTTAGAGAATGGCACCTTATAAGAACTATTTACTATTATTATTATGTAATGATCAGTGTTGGGCTGGCCAGCTGAGTGTCCTTCATGTTGAAAAAATTAACATTGGAATTTTCCTCACACACCATACACATGACAAATATTTAAATTTGCACAAAGGTACTACTCACTGAACTTTACTGGTTATACTACTATCACTGCCTCCTTCACCAATTATGTCAAGATGGCAGCAGCATCAGACAGTTGAGAAAATTCAAAATGGTATACTTGGGGTAAATTTTTATCTGATCAGTTCAAACTGTGTTACAATCTATTCTTACGCCAAACCTGAAGAGCTATGCAAACTGAACAATACTCTTCAAGATGTTTTGTTGCAACTTACATGCAGTTTGAGCACCTCTCTGACCATGCCAGTTAGGACAGTCTGTCCCTTTTGCAAACAGCTGCTCAAAGCTCATAGGATGAGACTATGTTTCACCCCTCCTCAGAACTCTTCACTGGCTAAGTACGTATTGAGTATAACTATAAGATACCAACTTTGTCACTCCTTTTTCTCTTACAGTGATAAAACCCCTGTTTATCTGTATGGTCTTCTTCATGTGTACTCTCCATAAAGACAACTCTGCTCCTCTTCCAACTGAAGAACTCTATGCATACCCCACATTATGACCAAAACAGCTGGACATCAGTCTTTCTGCTATGGCTGCCCCTGTCTGGAATTCCCTGCCTCGCTAAATTGGACACATTAAGTCACCCACTGCAATCAAAAATGCTTTGAAGATATATCTGTTTAAAACCTACTACTGCTAGCAAATTCTCTATCTCCCACACCCCCTCCCCAAAATAATGTGTTCTTAAATTATTTCAGCCCACTGGTGTGCTGTGTCATGCTTGCACCTGTGTGTGCATGCTTGCATGCATGTGTGTGCACACAATACAATACAATAATACTTTATTAATCCTTAAAAAGGAAATTCACTTGTCTGCCTTTGACAAATAATAACAAGTACATAAAAATGTAATTAAATACTATACACTAATAGTAATACAGTTTCACTCACTTAATTAGAATAAAAAGCTCAATAAAATCAAGTGAATAAAAAAATCTGAAACAGAATGACTGCTAGCATTCTAAAACAAGATCCAAACACAAAAAGGTTCAAAAACGCAAAATTTGCATACTGTGTGTCCATGCTAAAATAAATAAGCGTTTGTTTGAACCTTTCTGTGTTTGGATCAAGTGAATAAACAGTAAGAACATTGCAATCACAATGACAATGGTGCCTGTATCATTCACACACGTACTAGTTGTCACACCCTTAAGTGTATGTGTATGCAATGTGTAACATTGGTCTTGTGAAAACTTCTTGTGATTTTAATTGCTAGTAGACATCATTACTGTTGTTTTCCACTTGAGCAGCAGCAGGGTCCTATTGTGGCTGTAGTTTATACTTGAATTCTGTACAGTGTGCTGAGCTGCACTTTAATGTCAGAGGTTCATGATTTTTTTAATTTTTATTATTACTATTAAGAATGCTACCGTTAGGCCTGGGACACTCAGCCAATCATTACATCAATTCACACTTTCGATACAAGTCAACAATGGAAACACATAATGGTATTTTCAATACTTGAAGTCCACCAAAAGCAAAGATGTGAAAGTTGATCATCTTTACCTCATACTCCCTGTACAACAAGTCAAAGCGAGTTCTGCGCATCTCAGATGTGCTTTTCATCTCCTCCTCAGCTTCTGCTTGGTTGAATCCACCTGAAAGTATAACAAGTAGAATAAAAACTCAAAGGAGTCAAAGGATCTCTTACTTTAATAATCAGGCATTGGTCAACCATGTAGGTGAATAATTCACAGGGGATTTTTTAGACTGAATTTGAAAAAGGTGAAAACAGGAAGAGACAGAAACCAAGAGGAAAGAGGTGTAACAATTACAGTGTCTTAGCTTACAAGCCGATTTTGATCTTTCAAGCCGCACAGCTGGAGACTGACTGTGAAATTGTCCAGGTGAAAATAATGCAGCAGATTTGTAATTCTCTTCTTTTCAACTTAAGAATCTTCACAACAGTTAGAAAGGGGAAATGAGCAGACATATTCAGAGCTATTTACAATGAATTGTTTTATGCGCTTTTCAGACATTGTGTCACTTTATTATTTTGGACCTTTGGAAATATAATTTGGCTTCACATTGTGTTACTCCTTGGATGTTTTCCCCCCTTTAATCCCTGTCATAGATGAAGTATCAAAAAGTGATGTGCCAACCCTTTTCCATTCCTGTAACTGACACAACTTGGTTTAGCTAACCAAAGCTACTTTTCACATATTATTCATCAACATTCATCAACATTCATTATTCATCAACTGCTTGCAAAGCTGTAAATAGTCTTAAAATATTTGCAAACATTTGTAACAGAAAACTAATGCAAATATTAAATGATTCTACACATCCAGTGAGACACTACTTTGGTAGCAGACACAGCAACAGGAGTGGAAGATTTTTACTCCTGAGATCAAACTGTTATAAAGCCTCATTTTTACCCTTGGCTCTGTCAGTTTTTAATGAAAATTATACCACTCATTAAATGTGTGTGCACATGTGTCAGGACGTGTGCTGAGGATAACTTTCCAAGGGAAGGTGGGGGGTGTCTGTACCTAATGATTTTGAGAGTTTTTGTGTTTTGGTTTGTCTGAGGCAACATTATTGCAGGTAATTTTGGGTTTGCTAGGTATTAGCATTTGATCAGTCCTTTAGCGTATACAGACTGAGACTGGGGTGGGGTGTGGGGTGTGTGTGTGTGTGGGAGGGGGTATGTCTAACAGTGTGTACATGTATTCCATGACTATGAATAATTGAGACATGTGCAATTCAATTCTTCATTGCATGTTAATGTATAAGATTGATTGACAGCTTTAATTAGCCACTGGAATGAATAAAGTATATTGTTATTGTTCATGTCTACTGTCAACTGTGATGTAGTGTCAAGTTACAGAAGTGCAACAGGCAGCAGAGATGCAGCCAAGTAACAAAGAGAGACCACAGCAGATTCAGCATAGAGCAATCAGACTTTTTTTAGTCCAGCAGACAAAATTCCAGCACACACACAACAGACTCATGCATGTATACTTAAAGTACAAGTCCAAGGTTTGGGGTCATTTTTGACATGATTTCCTATAAAGTTCGCTGAGAACAATGATGTAGGTGAAATTGTGATCTGAGGGTTATAAATGCACAAAAACAGGCATTTTCTGTCGTACCGAAAGCATCACCATGACGCTGAAAATCATGTGCACATATGCCCACTACGTCACTCTGGGGAGTCGCTGCAAAATGGCTAGTAGCCACAGGGTAACAGACTTGGAAAAAATTCCAGTTCGAATCTCCAAGGATGAAGCTCTGATGCCATTGCCTTTGTTTATTTCCTGCTTGTTATTTCATCTTTCTCGAATCTTGTTAAGCGCTTGGCATTTCAGTCTTTTTCATTCTGTTTACTTTATTGGGTGTTTTATTTTATTTTTATCCTTGTTTGTTTCATCATACATAAAAATGAAGAAGTTCTGTTCATTCTAGTTCAATAGCCTAGCAATTTCGTGGCCTCCCTGGGTTAGGGTTTGGGGTTGGGCTAGTTACCGGTTCTTGCCATTCACTGTTTTTTCTCTTGGCTTGCCCTTTTGTTTCTCGAGTTATTTTGTTCATTTATGATGTACGAGTGAGGGGGTAGTCTCAATGTTTAATGAGACATCTCATTCTTTCTTTGTGTGAGGTAGTTCGTGAGCGTCTGTTGCCCTGCCGTGTTGTTGTCACTGCTAAGTGGGTTGTATCGTGTACACGGATTACGTGTATCCAGCCTTTGTCCCGTTGCTCACTGACATTACTTGCCTCCCCTTTCTTTTCAGAAAGGGTTGTTGTTGTTTTCTCTCTCTTTTCCCCTTCTCTTTCCCCATGCGTTCTTTCTTTTTTATCTTTGGTTTATTGGCCATCTCATACCCACTTGTTAGCTTGCCTGATTAGGGCAGCCATTTTGTATTTCTCTTGTTGTCTGCATTTGTTTACATCCCAATGCTGTGTCATCAGTAGTTCTGATTAGCATTTTGCAAAGTCTGCAGCCTTTGTTTTTCTAGGAAAGCTGGGTTAGTGAGAGGTTAGTTTAGAGTTAGTTATGGTTAGTTTGGCTTTCCATCTGTTTGTCACTGGCACAGTTATTTTTGCTCAGTGCTTTTATGACTGTAGTCGTCCACTCCTTTATTGCAGACAGTAGTCTATTAGACTGTCGTGATTTGGTGGTGTTTTGTGCGTGTTTTTTGTCCACCTTATATAGTGCTTGCAGGTAGGCAACCGTTTGGGGTTTTGAGGTAGTTTCAACTGTTTTGTTGCTTTCAGTTGGTGTCAGCTTGCCTGATTAAGGCAGCCATTTTTCTTTGCCACCAGCATTTGTGGTTTGGTCTTTCTTTCTTTGCCACAAGCATTTCTGGTGGTCTGTTCTTTCTTTGCCACAGGCATTTGTGTACTGTCTCTTTCTTTCACGGCCCTTTCTGCATAGGCATCCATGTTAGATTTTTTGTCTTTGCCTTGTTAGCGCTTGTTTCAGGGTATCAGTGTATCCCTCAATTTTTGTTATCAAGCTGCGCACTTGCTGTTCATCAGCTTCACCCTTGGAGATTTGAACTGGAATTTTTTCCAAGTCGGTTACCCTGTGAACAGCCTTGTGAACCCTGTCAACAGCCCTACAAATTCCACTTTGAAGTAAACCCCATTTGATATTCCACCATAAAGTTTACGAAATCGCACTCAGCGAAGTGCTCGCTACACAAATGGGCATGACTGAGGTGCAGATCAAAGTCAGCTTGTTTGAATTATACAAATTTGACCCATTTTCGCCACACAGCTGGTCGATTCCGCGGGAACTCGTATATAATTATGCTTTGGGTTGCTTATGAGTTGTTACAGTTTGCTGCAACACAGTAGGCTGGCATATTTTTATTTATTTTTTGTCGACCACACACATACACATTCAATGAACAATCTAAGATGGCAACTGCACTGACTCCCCAGACTGATGTCACTTCCGAGAAAGTCACGTGACTGATGGAGAACCCGAGACAGCAGTCTCAGCCAGCCTACAGAATATAAAATTGATTAAAAACCAATATAATTTTTTTTAAATTTTTACTTCATTAAATCTCAAACTAATGACTTATTTGTCAATCATTTTGATGGTCATTTTGCATACTTAAAAAACCTTGGACTTTTTCTTTAACAGCATGGCTTGGCCACAAAGAAAATACACTCTTGCTAAAATCATCCTGCTTCTCTGGAGAGCAAAATGGATGACATTTGTATCTTTTCACTGATTTCAGTCTGCAAGAATACAATTTACTGAACTCAACTCAAGCAATAAAATTGACTCAAGCAATAAAATCATTTAAAAACCCCCATCAAATTAAAGCTTAAGCAGCCATAAAACAGGACAGATTGTGGCAAACAATAGTTTGGTGGATTTGACAAAGACCCTTCAGGTTACCTAGAAATTACAGTACACAGAAAGGTAAACATCTTTACTATAGTATGAGGCAATACTACAGAAAGTCAATAAATGAAATAACTGAGATAAATGGGAATATAAAACTTAACAAAAATCATAATAGAGTACTGCTTTAAAAGATACAACATGAAATCAAACACTCATTTTGTTTAAAACTATATAAAAGAAAGAGATGTCATGAATGAATGAATGATTTTCTGGGAACAATTACAGACAGCACCTTTAACCAAATTAAAGCATCGCTATTTTCAAGCATAATGCCTAACTTTAGGTCAAATGACGCTTTTGATTTGTTGGCAGTTTGTTTTTAGTTGAAACATAATTTAGAATTGCTTTTGAAACATAAGCATAATCCTACAGAGAATTACATTTACAATAAAATGTGCATAATTCAACAGTAATACTAACATATGATAACATTAACAGTTACTGGCAAGCATTAACGTAGTCTCCACAAAACACATAACACATATGCATGCATGCCTTTTACATTGTCCCTTTAAATTTAAGTGTTAATTTAAACCCTTTGTGTGTTCTATCTGTTAAGTTGTTGATTTTAACGCTGCATGTGGTTTGATCTGTTAAGTGTTAGTACATAACTACATTGTTTCATCTTTTTTCCCCTGCCTCCTGAAAGCATGGCCAGTCATCTGATTTTTTTGCATCTGTTTAATGTACCTCTGATGCGTTTGACAGGATTGGTGTGGTCAATAGGAACACGGCAAGTTGGGCATTGGTGACTCCTCTGCAGCCAAACATCAATGCAGGCTCCACAAAACACATGACAGTTAGAGCACAGCGCTGGCTGTTTCACCTGAAACATGGCAATAATAACAATAATGATGATAACAATGGAAATCAGTAAAGCACCTACCCTGTGGCTCAAAGACAAAGTGCTGAACAATACATTACAAACATAATACTTAACAGAACACAATGTACATTGATACAGATTAACAACAACATACAGCAAATAATGCTGACATCACCAACACAGGCTCAAACATAAATTACTACGATGCAACCCCCTACCCACCCACCCACATCCGAAAACAAAGACGCAGCCACACACATTGTACAAACTAATACAGTAATAGGGATGAAGGACAGTACTGGTTAGTTAAAGTATTGGAAGAAGAGAAATGTCTTGAGTTTGTTTTTAATGGAAGAGATAGTACCAGAGTGACTGAAGTCTTGGGGGGAGGATGTTCCAGTCCAGGTGTCAGGACCCAACTCTGAGAAAGAGCAAAAGTGGCTGATGCCTTGCAGTTTGAGGTGTGTGTCCCATGAAGAGCAGAAAGAGTATGAAGGGCTGTGAAGGTGCAGGTTCATTGCCTTGTACAGCAAAATCCCCCCCCCCCCCCCCCCCCCACCCCCCAGTCAACTCAGTGGACACTGAACCTGAAAAACTGCGCACCAAATCAAAACTGGGCAATGAGCTGAACATGAAAAATCGGCAGTTCTATCTCAGCTGCATGGAATGAGGAAGAGAGGTGCATACTGCAGGATTACCAAAACTTCTTCTGTGGAACTTAAAGGCAACAATAATTTTCAATAGATTTCGCAGCCGAACATATCCTCACAGTGTAAGCCACATTACCTGCAACATGTTTTTAACCTGTAAAGATGGCAGGGAAAGAATCAAATAACATTTGAATAGAACTTCTGGAAGTGACTTTCAAACCAATCAACATTGTGACTGGACAGAAATCTCAGCAGGTGAGTGGGGTATTTGCTTTCAGAACTCTGCAGATCTTATTCCAGATTGTGGACAAGCAGACTGATCGCTTTGAAAATGTATGCATTAATGTGACACACAGGTCTCACAGTCACACCTCTGCATCAAAACTGAAATCTGAGCACAACAACAGACATGTAATGATGTATGCAGTTTATTTAAAGCAACATAGCCCCAAAGGTAAAAACAACAAGGGTACTGTTTGTGCAAGGATGCTTGCACAAATTAAGTGTATCTGCTTGCCATGGGGAAGTTGCAGCAAAGGCCAAGTCTTTCCGATCAATGTTGAAGAACAAGGCACGGCATGCACTGCACATGTTTTGATTCTGCTTCCAAACTATTTCCATCAGCATGTGCAGATTAAAACTGGGTAAGTACCCATATGATAATTTTTACAAATGCTTTTGATACAAGCACAGAAATTTTACTCTCATCCAAGCTGTGTAAACTGATCTGCCACACAACACAAGACCAGTTCATCAGTTATCTAGGTGGATCTAGGTGTGATGTGTGAGACACTGGTTGTGTGCAGCCTTGAGTGATTCTAAGTTGTGATTTGTTTAAGTTAGTTTGATCCCAGCCCTCCACCTACCTAATGTACTTCCAAAATCTTTACACTTCCAAAATCTTTATTTTAAACAATCTGAATTGCCAATTTTGCAGCACCATGGATGCTTTAAGACTAAATCCTATTACACAGCCCTATTTTGTTTTTGTTTTCTGGTGAGCTGTCTGAAAAAAGGACAGAAGAAAAACAGCCTTACTTTGCTTACATTGGCCTGATTGTAGCCTGCATCCAAACCCAACTGGCTTTTATACAGGGTGCTGCCTGCAACAGCTGGAAGTATTGGGCACCCCACAGCCCTGAAGGGCCACTGGCCTACCTATTGACCCAGGAGCTTCAGGTGGAGCACACAGCTGTTGAACTAATTCAGGCTGGCTCTCCTCTCCCTTACCAGGCAAGTAAGACACTTTGCTTCAATAGTTCAAACCTTCTTCAAAGCATCATCCTGAAAATTTGTAAGAAACTAGAGAGCTCGTTTGGCCTAGCGGTAAGGCGTAGGCTGGTAAGCAGAAGGACCTCGGTTCAATACCGCTTCGATTCTCATTTCTCTTCAAAAATTGTGGTTTGTGGACACTGTCTTGTGACTTTGTCTCTCACAATTAATGAAACATTAAAATGGCTCTCATCGCTGCCCATCTTAATGCAGGTCATTCTGGTGGCGACAGTGTAGCAATAGGTATATACTCTTCCCTCTTCCCCCACCTCCATACCCCCTTCCCCCCATCCCTAATAAGCCTTATGGTTTCTGTGGACATTAAGACTATGTTTACTTACTTTGTAAGAAACTGCATACAAACCAAATTTCATTAATAACTGAAAACAGTTTTAGGTCAAAGTGTAAGGGGGGAAAAAACACCCCAAAAAACAAGCCAGTAAGTAACTGTTGAGGCATTATATTCAGATCTGGAAGACCTTATATTTAGATCTGGAAGCCCTTAAACAGAGTAAATCTGACAGGGCCATGTCTGATTTTTGGCCCACAATGCTAAACAGAGAGCAGAGGGGTTATCAAAACTTTGATCCTGGTGAGGACCATTATTATGTTGGTTGTCTATGTCAAACACCTTTTGCTAAAGCCCGTTCTTAACTGGACGAATGTTTGTTCGTAAACCCAGTTGGAAGTATTCAGTGAACCTGGTTGGTTCTTGATTGGGCGAACTATTCTTTGCAAACCTGGTTGGGAGTATTCATTGAAGGTATATTCAGGGTCCAAAAAGCTTCGCTCAACATGTTCTGGGAACATTCACCCTATTTGATGAACATTGCCTCTGATTGGCTGAGAGCAGAGCTCTCCTGTGGATGAAGAAGAAATAAAAATAAAAATGGATGACAATGTCACTAGGTTCTTCACTTGCTTCGGAGGGAATTTGTTTATTTGCTGACTTGTGGGAGGCGCAGCCTTGTCTCGGGGACCCAGAATGAATAGTAGTTAGTTGAATTACCCTGTGAGGGATGACTAAAGTATACTGACTTGACTTGACTTTAGCCTACATGTTCGATCATGCTGTCTGTCTACTGCACGTCTGCCACAAGTTCGAGCCGAAGCTTGCATCTCATTACAAGCCAGTTGAAAATGAAGTAAAGTTCGTCGGACTGTCCGAACCATGTTTGGCAAACCAAAAGTTCAAGTAAGAAATGAATCATAGTTCATCGAACTGTCTGAAGTATGTTCGGCGAACAAACATTCGCCCAGTTAAGAACAGGCTCTAGGGAGTAGCTCAGTGATCACAGGCACATAATGGTGAGAGGATATCAATGTTATCATCTCAATACCAGGGAAATAGTTTGGGATTTTATAACCAACAAACTCGAAATTTTGTGTGCTTCCTATGCATCATTCAACTTGAATTCTATGTGCTGCAGTCAAATTAGCATATATACTATATATATATAATTACACACAATTACAAAAATTGATCAATCATTAAAGTTTTAACACATAACTGTATTGTTTGCATTTATTAAACAGGCTACATTGTACTAAATCAGTAAATGTGACGTAAAAAAATGCAAAAATTGCAAAAATTTCTTTGTGTTGCAAAATGTCAGTCATGAACCCACAGCACTCTCTCTCTCCTGTTATCACTAATCATAAATGAACTTGTTTTTGTTATTTATTAACTCTCCCCTCTCTCTCTCTCTCTCTCTCTCTCTCTCTCTCTCTCTCTCTCTCTCTCTCTCTCTCTATTGGACTGATTATATCATTTTCACAGTACAATCAGCAGCTTTATGGTTTTGTACTTTGTCAGACAAGGTAAGCAAAGTAAGCATGCTGTCAGAAACTGCACAGCCACACACACTCTGAAGGTAGTGGAATATATCACAGTGGTGCATATTACAGTTATTACTAGGGTTCCACCAGGTCAAATAGCTGGGATGGAAGATTTCATTCATTTTGTGCAAACTGAATTTTGACCGACTGACAAGTGAAGCCTGACAATTATCATGGTCCTTCTGAATAAGCTGTAATTGTGTGTGTGTGTGTGTGTGTGTGTGTGTGTGTGTGTGTGTGTGTGTGTGTGTGTGTGTGTGTGTGTGTGTGTGTGTCCAGATCTGAAGTTCCGTGCATACATCATGTAAAAATTTGTCAGCATATTGACCACACTTTCAGTATCAAGGGCACACTACCCAGAGTGGAAAAAAGTTGCCAGTGCCACCATGAAAATTTGTGCTCTCTCGCAATGAAGAGTTCCATTAGGGCCTTATTTGGCAACAAGGCTATTCTCACGAAACAGGTACTGCCGCAGCTATCAAGACAACATAGCTGGCGCTAGTGTAAGGCCATCAATGTCAGAGTTTTATTGTGTGACTACCAGATGACTAATCACTGTATGTAATGTGTACCGTAAGCATATTACGCTGATCTAGAAATGAATGCATTTAACATTCATAATTCATTATAGATGTAGAACAGTAAAAGACTAGGGGGATCTGCACATGTGTGGGCCGAGTGATGTTTATTATTTTCTCCGCTCAATTTTGAGCTATTTTGTGTTGTTTTGTCAACTATTCAGTCCTAGACATCCAGTTTCTTTAGTTTCCTCTAAAGGAAGTTTATGTTTTGGTTTTCAGTCTGATGTTTGATTTAGTTTACCCTATTCAATTTAGTCACTAAAATTCAGATTCAAGCTGCACTCACATGTTGCGATTTGTTTGAACACTTCTGGTGTTTTAGGCAACACCTTCGACAGGTATTTTCTCCTGCTTCTCCTTTCCATCCATCCTTACACAACCACCTCCAACAAACAAAGGACCCTCTGCCAAATCTTTAGCTGGTTCTCATGCTGCTTGTATGACCTGCAACACCTTGTATCAGTGTGGCACTTGTGAGGTTGACATGAGCCAGGGTGGTAGAGGGGGGCATGTGAAACATGTGGCCAATAGTTCCACACACAATGCCAGAGTATTCACATCAAGACATATGAACAGCTGGGAGACAGCCAACTTAACCTGCCATAGTACTGTCCCATTTGTGGCAATCCTAATATAGTGAATAAGTGATTGTGTTTGACGTTTTCCAAACTGGTGTGACAAAAGTGGTTCAACTTTCATTGTCTACTTTCAAGGTTGGCACTGAAGGAAGATAATTCCAAAGCTGAAAGCTTCCTAACAATGCCTTCACAACACCTTCCTTAGCATGATCTGAGACCATGGTCTGGAACAGCTTGTCCTGGAGCTAACCTGGAAGGACATGTTGGACTGATCCTAACCAACTGCCCACAGCTTGTACCCCATGTAGAAGTCATATTGGGCTTGTCAGATCATGACATCCCATAGTGTGAATTTATCACCAGTGCACACAAGAGAAAACAAAACAAATGCCAGATTCCATTGTGATTGTAAACCAAAGCTGAATGAAATGACACAAAGTGAAAGACTATGAACGGACTGAACATAGAGATGCAGGAAATCAAAGGCACTGCCACTACAGAGACCCTGTTAAAGTCAATTCTCCAGGAAGCCATCAAATGCTGCATTCCACACAAGACTGCCAGAGCAAAGACCAACAAACCCTGGATCACACCAGACCTGCTCAAACTCACCAGGAAAAGAGGCAAGATGAAGAATTCAGGATCACAGGAACTGAAAGCTGAAGTCGGAAAGCTGACATGAAACAGAATGCAAGCTGTGCAGAGCCTGCTGGAAGTACATAAATGTAAATGACACCTTCAGAAAACAAGACTCCACTTAAGCAGCCAAGTACAAATCAGGGGTTGCAAACTCGCATACAGCAAACACAGCACTTTGAAAAATATGTGTGCAGCCAAACATGATGCTAAATTGACCGAACACAAATTTTTTAAAGAACAATCCTGTATACATCTTGTTAAAATTCTGCCTCAGGAGCCTACTGCAGAATTCTGTGCAAGCCCTGTGGATAACACATTTTTTAACAGCACTACTTTTGGTACCATCAAGTTAGGTATCCTCCATTGCAATCAGCATTTCTCACCAGTGCCTGGTTAGATCTCAGACTTTTGTTGGTGCTCACAGATTCCTGGCTTCCTTACCTTCTTGAATAGGCTGCCTACTGTCAATTGGCTCAGAGCTAGAACTATCATCACAGTTACAACAACAAAAAGTCAGAGTTTTGGGCAGTGTTGTTTGTGTTGCAAAATGTGGTTGGTCCCCTATGCAAATGAATGGTGGGAAACTAGTAATGTGGAAGGAAATTGACCTGGTTCGATGTCACCAAACTTGGGCTGGCAGCTGTCAAAGCTGATAATATATGTTCTAAAAACCAACTTCACACCCTGACGTCAGACAGACAGAGACTGATTGAGAGAGAGAGCCTTGCATTAAAACACATTCTGTTGTACAGATTGGCACTTTTTTGCATTAGTAAAGACATGGGGTTTGAGAGGGGTTTATTTTGCATAAAAACATTTTTGGGGCAAGAGTTACAACCCATGACAAATGCCTTTGGAGTTACATAAAGCACCAGTGCCCAGACATAAATGCAGTCAACTGCAGTCTGGTATTGGACCCAATAGCACAGACTGATCTGTTGGACCAGCAGTGCCAGTCAGTGTTCAGCAATCTGCAATGGCAGGCAGTTCACAGCAGACAAGTTCCACCAGAAGATGAGCAGGGATGAGCAATGCTACATTTCCCTGATATAAACATCCAGATTAATGAAGCCAGCATGAAAAAACTCTCACGAGACCTGGATCCTCATAAGGCAAGCTGACCAGATGAAATATGTCCCTGTGTGTGTCCTAATATTAGTAAAAGAGCTCATGGATGAAATATCATCCACACTGACAGCCATCTTCTAGTCCTCCATCAACACTGGAGTTGTTCCACCTGACTGGAAGGATGATACATTACACCAGTGTTCAAGAAGGGAAAACAGTAGGATCCAGCCAACTACAGGACCATTTCCCTAAAATGTCTGATCAACAAAATCATGGAACACATCATTGTAAACTCAGTCATGAACCACCTAGAATGCAACAATATCCTCTGCAACAACCAACATGGCTTTCAAAAGGGAAGATGGGGGTCAGGGTCATGATGGGAGTAAAAGAGGGTGATAGTGGGCAGTGCAGTAAGCTGGCCGGGTTAATTAATTTGTTATAGAAAGGTTTTATAATTGCTTTTATTAAGAGTAATTTTTAAGAGGTGGCCTCACAAAGAAGCAGTTATGTGATATGCACAGCTTGATGTCAGTTGGATCTCTCATGTATTAACTTATGAATGACTTTTTACCCAGATGTTTATTTGCTGTTGTAATTTAATGTTTTATGATTGGTGTAAATGTGTGATTCATGAGTGTACCTGGTACTACAAAACATTCCTAGTGCAACTGTACTGACACTTAGCAATAAAGTTGTATTGTTAATGTTATATATATATGTTAAACTTAAAGAACTCTCACTCTCAGGCAACCTGGAGAATGGCAAGCAAACCAGTGTCCTAATGCTGGACTTTGCCAGTGCCTTTGACAAAGTCAATCACAGCCTAACCATTCTCCTGCATAAACTCCACTCCTATTGTGTTTGGGGGAAAATCAGCAAATAGATCCAGAGCTTCCTGAGCAACTATCATCAAGCAACAGAGGTGGAAGGGTTCAGATCTTCCAGGGCTCCCATCAGCATCTCAAGGAGGTCCCTGGGACTCCCTGCTGATTTTGTGCCAAAAGGTGTTCATGCAAGGGGTTATGCACTTCAGGTGAAAATAAGAGAATGTTGAGACAAAAATCTTTGAAATTATGTACCAAAATTAATATGCATGGATGAATATTTAGTACATATAATATTTAAGCAACAAGACCAGGTGGTTTTAATATATTATATAGTCATAAACATGCTGAGACCAAAAATGCTCACATTTGACCACCAAAAACAGACATAATGTACTGAGGTATCTACGTCATTTTACCAACAAACAAACTGCAATCAGTCACTGACTAGTGTGTGTAAAACATCATTTTATACAGGTAATACAACATCAACATTCACGTTTGTTGTATTTTTGATCAACAAGTGTAGACAACAGCAGAAGGTAGAGACACAGACTGGCAGTAGAGGATCCACTCCTACTAATGTACTATGCTAGAGCAGACAAGGAAGAGGGCCAGAAAGCAGTCAAAGAGCAGTCAAGACAGCACTGCAAAGCACCCAAAATGGAAGAGCAGCTGGTGGTGGCAGTTGTTTTTTCCAAGCTTTGAGCTTTCTGATGTTTTGCACAGACTTGCCATGTGTAAATGAGGTGCCAAAAGATTTGAAAAGTTTTTAATACTTTGGTGAGTACAGCATGAAGAGTCTGATTACAAATATAAGGCAATATTTTGTAAATCTGGTGTGCATACATAGGCAAGTGATGTGACTTTTTCATTTTAATGTGGGTTTAGGTCACCTAATAATACTAGTAATAGACTGTGTGACTGTGTTTGCAGGTGTGTGGGCATTGCCATTGTTTTGGCAGTGGAGGGTAGGAATACGAGTGATGTCTGTGCACTTAAGTCTTAATCGATCTCAGAAGCGATGTTTTATGTTTTGGTAAATTAGTTTACTCTCTTTTATCTTTGATGTGTTTGTCTACTTGTCCTTTTTAATTTTATTGTGGAATTAGATTTAGAGTGACCCATTTTGTATTTGTAAATTTTGTATTGTAAATTTAAAATAGCTTTCTAGTTAAGTAGTTTAAGTTATATAACCTTTTAATAAAAGGTTTGTTGTTTTAAAGTTTTTTGTTTCCACAAGGATCTTGTTTTATAACGCTAGCAGTAGCACCACCAGTAGCAGTAGCACACTAGCACGAGTAGCAGTCATTCTTGTTTCAGATTTTGTAAAAAGAAAAAAAAGGGTACCCACTTGACAATTACCAGCGTGTTACAGTGGAATGTAGTAAAACTGTGAAGAATCGTGCCCCTACCCCACAAAATGTTTACATTCATGAAGAAACTGGTAAACTGCGGAAGGCTTTCCTTTGTCAGGCAAATCCAATACGATTTTTGCCCAAAATACGGCATCGAAAAAGGCCACGAATAAATAATTGTAAAGGTCAAGCAAACTCTTTCACTTACTGTTCCAAGACATATTTGACAAGACACAGGAAGAGTAAGCACCGTTGTCGAAAACTTGCCCTGTCGTGTTTTCGATTCCGCCGCCATGTTGATAATCACAGAACGTCAACCAGACTCCGATTGGTCCGCAGAATGTCAGCCAGGTTTCGATTGGCCAAAGTGACCACATACCATACACACTTACCTACTGTCAGTGTTACCACCTTCTCCACACAGCAATGTTTCGAACTATTCTGTGCTATGAATATGATAATTATGAAAAGTGTACTACATAAACAAGAACTTGCCGGTACCAACTCGCCTGTACGCGTTGGTTGGGATACGGTCATTTGCGCGCGCGTGTGTGTGTGGATCAGTTGACTAAGACAATGCGTATTCTGTCCGTCTGTCTGTCCCTACCAAACTTGATTAGATCGTAAAACACACTCGCATCAAATCATCTCACCTCTTCAAATTCAAGCTATGCTATTGACTGACTGGAAGGAGGGAGGGTGGACTGGGCGGCGCGCGTGCGAGCGAAGTTTGTTTTACCGGACTATAAAAATATAAAAATAAAAATTTGCATATTCACGTGTGTCCGTATCATAGTCATAATGAAAACTGATAATTAGCTTTCTTTTGAACTTTTTATGTGCCGTTTTGATCTCGTTTTGACTGTTTTCTTTCTTTGCTTTGTAATGGGCTATATGTGCTCCGATCTGGAAAAAGTACGTTTTTAACTAAAAAAATGCATTTCAATAATGCGCCGAATCCCTCGAGTCACTGAGTCTGAGCCGTGTGTGAGGCTCAAAGCCATGCCGCGCTATAAGGTATATCAGTGAAACTGACATTACAACAAAACACAACCTCATAGTAATTAATGCTTTATGCGCGTGGAGAGATCAAATGTCGTCACTGATCGAGCGGTTCTGTGCCGGCCACACAACTCATAAGCTAGCAGCCTGAGGTTATGTCAGTCACGGTTGGACTGAGCCGAAAAACAAAAACAAAAACATGTAGTGCGTGCGCTAGTAGTCACTGAATGACTTCATGACTCAGTATCACCAAAGATTATAAATACATATTTATAAATCTTTGGTCAGTATAGTCATAACTAAGGAGTGATCCAGCGGCACACAACGGCTGTGACACTCACTGACAATGAGAATCGTTCTAGTCATTTTTTTCTCTCGCTCACTCAGTGACTTCCACCTCGACAGTCTCTTTGACACGGCGGCCGCAAATCAGAGTCAAGTGGAGTTCCAAATATTATTGAATCAAAAACACAGATGTCACAATAAGTCATGCCGAGATATCTCCGAGGGTGACCGCTACTAGAAATGGGAGGCGATCGGCAGACCTCCCGGTGGTTCCAGAGCAACCAGAACCCGTTTAAGTGTGAAAAACGTCAAAACACTCCGAAACAACCCTGCACCGGACGCGCGGCCGAGCGCCTGTCAGATTGTTTATCGAAATTATAAACTTGCCCGGGCCCTTTTCCCCCGCCTAGCCGTTTCCAGCCTGGCCGTTTTTATTCCAAGACTCTAGCTCGATTTTTCGGCATCAGTTTTTGATTTTTCTGTTTCGACGATTCTACTTTCGTTTACAAACGGACGCCATCTTAGGGGTTGCTTTGCCAATTGCTTCCGTCAAAAAGTTAATGAATTATTTTTCCTAAAATCTAAAGCGTAGTTGCAGTTTTTTTTACGTAATCCAAAAAGGCAGATAATGCAGGACATGGCTGTTATTATGATGATTTTTATGGAATTTAGGTAAATTATTTCTTCTTCGAATAGTGCATTGAGCTAATGAAAACTCCCCTTGGAAGACGCTTTCAATGACTTCCGTTTACCGTTTAGCAGACGAAACTGAGGAATTTCGTTTCATACCGAGCAAAAACTACAAAATTACAGCGATTGAAAACATCCGAAAGAGAAAACATCCCTCAAGAAAAGAAGAGCACAAGAGGGAACAGCATTCAAAAGTGACAACGTTATTTGAGAAACACAATAAAAGCCGAACAAGAAAATGCGGCAGTGAAACTAACGGAAAAGCAATATAGGCATAAATTTCCGCAGATTCTGCTAGCTTCTTCGTAGAGTAGTTGGTAACGCGCCGGGCTGCAATTTCACTGCCCAGGGTTCGAATCCGGTTTCTTCTCTTTTTTTTTTTTTTAATATTCTTTTTTTTTCTCTCTTTCTTTCTTTTAAATAATTGTTCAGCTGCTGCAATCGCGGACATGTGCAACCAGATTTTTTTCTATGCGTATTACGTGTTGATATTTTTAAAAGATTATAATCAGTCACAAATGCGTGTGGCACGGCTGGCAGCTTCCTTTCCGCTAAGCGCGGGGAGAGTAGTGGTTGTGACAGGTCGTTCGCTTTTCCAACAGTAGATGGGGAGTGATTCTCTCTCTCTCTCTCTCTCTCTCTCTCTCTCTCTCTCTCTCTCTCTCTCTCTCTCTCTCTCTCTCTCTCTCTCTCTCTCTCTCTCTCTCTCAGTCTCTCTTCTTTTTTCTTCTTCTTCGTCCCCCACTCCCCACCCCCCTCCGTCACTGTGCATATGATTCAAGTGCACCAATTCAGTCGCTTGTAGGAAGAGTGCCAGAAACACAGCAAACAGTACATAAAAAACAACAACAAAAAAACAGACAGAAACGGCAGTAACACAGCAAAAAATCACAGTCTATGAACTTACAATGACACAACAAACATTACAGTACGGGTGGGGGGGGGGGGGGGGGGGAAGGGGGGGGAGGGGTGACCCCCCCCCCCCCCCCAAAAAAAAAAAAAAAACCCGGCTCAGATCAATTACTATTGCTTGATTAAAGATGAAAACACAGATTATTATTATTATTTTTATTTATTTTTAAAGAATTCAACAGGCCCTTTTCTCATTTTTTTTGCTTGTTTGTTTGTTGGTTTTTTGTTTGTTTTGTTTTTGTTTTTTGTTATTGACAAAAGAAATGAATTTAAAACAAAAAACTAAAACAAAACAAAACAAAAACACGATTTTTCAATAGGCACTTTCTTTCACGTTTTCCTCTCTCTCTCTCTTCCCCCCCCCCCCCCCTCCCCCCCTTCATTTTATTATTTAGACTAACAGCTTGATATCAACACTAAAGGTCTGAATGTTCAGTCGGTTCCTTCAGGACAATCATGTGTGTGTGTGTGTGTGTGTGTGTGTGTGTGTGTGCGTGCGTGCGTGCGTGCGTGCGTGCGTGCGTGCGTGCGTGCGTGCGTGCGTGCGTGCGTGTGTTGTGTGTGTCATTTTTGTTGGCCGTTTCATTAAAAACAACATGCATCCGTCCTTTTATACCTTTCACTCACATCCAGATTTCCTTGCATAATATAGGTATATATGGTAGTTTCACAGAAAAAGGGCTATCTGCATGGGCAAAATAAAAACTGAAGGAAAATAAATTTACGGTTTAAAGTTATTAAGAGGTAACACCCCATCTCTACTCCCGTTATACAAAGAACCCACAATGAAACAGAATAAACAAGACAACACACACACACACGCCCGCCCGCTCGCGCACGAACGCACGCACCTGGACAATTGGCTTTGTGAAAAACGTCATACTATAGGTGTGGTCCCTTAATTGCAGCTTACATTGATAAGAACTAATAACTGTAAAATGTTGCTGGTAAAAGCGATGTCTATTCAAGCATGTCATCCATGCCAAAAAGAATAAAGATTACACTAAAATTAATTGCCAGGATGAGAACAATTGTCTACTAATAACTGACACTGCTAGATAAGTTCAGAATGTCTGGGTTACTTGACAAGGATCAAAATAGGTGTGAGATGCTGTCATCCTCATGGCTACAGAAAGACTGAATACTGAAGAATCACTGACATACGATGATCCTGCACTAAGACTAATTTTTTGTTTCTTAATACAGGCCTAATGTGGTGTAGTTGGGTATATATTTTTTATAAAGAAGGGAAGAGAATAAATTATTTTATGAAGAAAGAAAGGATGACTTGAAAGTAATGTGTGGACTCAGTAAAATCAGTCATTTCTGAAACTAAACTGCTGATATGGGACTCAAATTAATAATTCGTATTTAAACAAACGAACAAAAAAACAAAAAGTAAGATTACAGCATACACGTATGAAGGTGCCGACTGAAGTGCATGCATACTGCGCTCTGCCTTCGGGTTTAACTGAAGTTTATTCATGTTCAAGTAAAACTGTACAAACGAAATGAGCGCATGAGCATTAAACAAGCTATACACACTCATTACAAATGCTCATTAGACATAACTGACAGTAAATCTACTCAAAAACAGCGGGCATTTTATACTGCATTCAGTCTTTGCTGACTGAAGTTTTATTCTGCCTTATGCAGAGAGGCAGTTAAAACTGCAACGCTAAGGAGAGTTTTCTTCTTTGCGATATGTACCGCTGCCCAGTGACCAGGAGTGCGGTAACGTAAACAGTCCGGCGGCTGGCTTTCTTCAGGCGTAAGAGCCGGCGCCGGCCTGCGGGGGGGACAGCGGGTAGGAGGGCTCCTGATACTGTATTTGTTGAAGTATCACCCATCTTTATCACTAACAAATGTCAATCAAACCACTGAGCTACCATGGATTCAGCTTGGATTTTCTAGTAGCGGGGTCTAACAGAGAGAAAGAAGGGAAAAGGCCTGGAGATAACATGGCATGTTAAGCATGTCATAAGCAGACAAAACCGAAGGGCCGATTAGAAAGCACTGACAAGGGTCCGACTTGAAAAGCCAGTATAGCTAAGTTATCTGGTTGTCTCGAGCATTCAGTCCCTGATCGGGATTAATACGAATAACAATTAACATGAGTCAGCACAAAACCGGCGCGCTAGTGACTCCAGTTTTTCATAGTTCAGGAGCGGCCGACGGTGTGCGAGTCGAGGTGGCCGTCCTAACGAGACTTTTGGTTTCCGTGGACGTAAAGCTATATTGAACCATGCTTCGGCATAGTGGTCACAACTTGTCCCTACAAGATGTCAACTGACATCTGAGGACATTAAGCATCACTTCGTCATCATCACTCCAGTTTTTTAACTGTGTCGTTGACTTGACTGCGGAAAAAACTACGAACATGTAAAAAAACAGTTGACAACCCGGTGTATCGCGGAAAAACAGTGCCTTGGGGGAGCTTCGTCGAAACTGGTATGTTGATTCAGAGGCACGCTTCAGTCGAGACACGGTTCTGCCACACTGGCTCAACCAACACAAGCCCGTTATGGTTTGTAGACACCTTCAACCAGTCCGACGCAGACGAGTATACAACTACCCGTGTTAATCTCATGAATATTTAAAAAAATTAAAAAATTAAAATGACATGTAACAGAGTATTTTGCAAGGTTCCAGTTCAATGTTGTTTTACGTCCAGAGACCGTGCGGACTGTTTGGGACGGGATTTTATGAAGTTAGCATTATGCAGTTTATTCAGTATATTTAGGTCAAGAATTGAGTAGGGGTAATTAATTGTGGTGGGATTTCTTCTGATTCGAATTTAGTCTATGATATAGTCTTGGTTATTAGTGTACAAGTTGATGATAAACGTTATTGTGAGAGTAGGAGGAAGGGTTCTGTTAAGTTAATGAAATAATTGTGATGTTTGGTATTTTGCTGCATTATGGTGACAGAGTTCTGTCCCCTGAGTAGTAGTCGGTAATATAAATACTGACGTGAGTCACATTGACGTGACTCATAATTTTATGACGAATTTTTTTTTTTACGTCATGGATCATCAGCTATTCAGACAATACCCTGACTTTAGTAACAGACAACTTTTGGGGACCAGCTGACAGATGCCTCTATCAAAGGGTGACAACAACAACGACAATAACAACGACAATAATGTAAACCACCTGACAATGGATGAGAGTTGGTGATTCAGTAGTTACGGGTGGGATCGTTGTGTGTGTCATTTACACCCGTACGACATAGAAAAGACTACAAAAGTGATGTTACGTTTTTGTATTTCAATTGATCTTTATGGGTACAGACTAATAATGATAATAATAGCCGGCCAGGCCGCAAGCGAGTTCTTATGCTTGCATAAGTAACCGAGAAAGAAACAAAAAGACTGATAAAAAATAAACGGCGAAAAAGGTTAACGAAAAAAAAAAAAAAGGTAACCGAGAAAGAAACAAAAAGACTAACAAAAAATAAACGGCGAAAAAGGTTAACGAAAAAGAAAAGAAAAAAAAAAGTGAAGGAAAAGGGTAAAAAAAGAAAAGGGAAGGAAACGGGTAAAAAAAGAAAAGAGCTCTAGCCAGATTTCTGAAATGGACAATCAAACATCCAATGTTTAACAAAAGGCTAGAAAAAGCAACAACATAGTAAGACAAAGCAATTATGCGGCAAACATCTTAACAGAACATCGCCCATAACAAATCTGTAGTACCGGAACATCGCCTCAGAGGTAAACAACGCAATACCTTTCAAGCGAACTCACTCTGAATATTACAGTATAGAGTATACACTATCGTTGGCTTAGACTTCATAAATTTGCTCCAAAACATTTTTTTTTTTTTTTTTTTTTAGGAACATCAGTTTAAATCAATTCCAACCTTTAGTTTGATGGTATGTAAAAAAAAAAATCCATTAATATGAGGTACTCTTACATCAAAGCTTAAACCTCGATGACCTAAATCATTAATTCCACCATGGACGTAAATAATTCGTTTCCTCTATACAGTTCCCTATAACTACAAACGTTACGGAAATGTAACAAAACATCCAATCCGAACACACCCCTATTCTGCTAAAACATCATAGGATCAACTCGAATCATCTGAACACCCCCCGCCTCTAGTGTCGCCACCAATTACCAGTGCCAGCTCCAGAGCTGATAAGACCTTAGCAACACTGACCAGCATGTCCGCCTGTTCGGTAAAAACAAAAACAAGAAATCTTCATTGTTACATAGCTTCCTATTCCAACTGTACTGCACGTATTCAGCCATTTCATATCAAACTAAAACCTAACTAAAATTCTAAAATTCCACTATAAACCCCACTAAAAACAACAGTAATAGTAACAACAATAAAAGTAATAATAACGTCAACTTCACCTCCTACTAAACTGTGTTATACGCTAATAATACGACTATCCGTCTCTTTTCCATATAGCACAAAGCATCATCAAACAAATATACAGACAACTCACTGAATAGACTATAACTTAAATTACTGCAACACGACAGTGTCCGTTAGACCAATGCAACCAAATATCACTTCATTATGTTTCAACCAAAAACAGTAAACACTAAATATAAAATAATATGCATAAAATACAATTTCACCATGACCAAAATACCAAATGACCATCAAACAATACCAAAATTTACATAGTAAAAACTACAGTAAATTCTTCCACATACCTCTAAGGTCCGAACAGGCCTTGAAGTTGAAAAAATGTACGTCTTGCTTGACCGGCGTTTGGTGGTAAAATGCACGGTCTAGGTCCCAGCGTCTTGATGCCAAGAGGCGCTGGTTTCTTTGTCAAGTAATAAAGCATGACACCGAAACAGTTCAGCTCGGGTGACGGCTGATTCAGCGTGATGCCGCGCTGAGCTGGGCATGGCTCTTGGCTTAAAGAACACCGTTTGTGCCAGAGTAACTACAGGCACTATACACAAAATACAAAGAAGTAAAATTAGAATAAAAAACTAATAAACACTACCAGTGGTTACAATAACAACTATATCAACTACAGCTACGACTATAACTACATCTACTAATATCACTTCTACGACTCTAATAAAAGCCAAAGGTATCACAAATGTTGGTGTTCAGTGTCTGGTGTACGAACGAACCTGCCAGTGGCACGACTGAAAAATAAATTCACACCACCACCCCGGCAACAAACAACAACAAATCAAATAAATATTTTACTGATGTATGTGATTCGAGAGAATTTCGACCACGTTGGGGGAACTTCGACCAGTGTCTCGGGGGAACTCGTCCGAACATAGAGAACACACGCAACGAAAGGAATAGGCTAAGAAAGACGTCCAAACTAGTAGGAAGTTCAGCGTTTTTAGAAAGACTAAACTATGTGAACTTTTTCAGCATAAACATGGAACACTTGGAGTAAACTCAGCAGCATAAACTCAACCAACACATGCTTTATTTCCGAAAGCCCGTCTCAACTCTGGTCCCTCAACTGAATTGACAAAGTAAAGTTCTTTCATTTCATAGTTTATCGGTAATAATGGTCGACAATTCCTGGGACATTTTATATGCCATTTTGGGCCACAAATATCATCAGAATCAGTCAAACAGGGTCATATAAAATCTAGTGAATAAAGCCAACATTTGCAACAAAGTGACTGATTCGGAATGGGCGAGTCCTTAGTACACGATCGATTGTTTTACCGACATCAGGAAGCGTGCACGGTTACTCAGAAATTAGATCTAGATCAAATGTCTGAAAGGTGCATACGCATTGAAGGACACACATATGATCAAATTCACTTTCTGTTGCAAAATTTGGGTTTATTCGCTTCGTATGACCCTGTTTGGACCATTCTGATATTTGTGATCTGTCACAAGTTATGGCGTATAAAATGTCCCATTCGGCTCTTTGGATGCTACCGTTTATCGGTTTGTTTCTTCTGCTTCGTGCTACTGTTAGGCCTAGCGATGCATTAGGCCTAAAAGCAATGGTAAACAAAAAAGGGCGAATTTCCGCCATGTGGTGTGGGCGACTCGGAAGTTCCCCCAAGCATAATTTATGTTGGGGGAAATTCGTCCACCTTGAAAATTTACTTTTCACTTTGAGTGAATTTTTTTTTGTTTTTTGTTTTTTGCTACAAATAAATGACGCATATCGATTGATCAGCTTTCGATAAAACCAAAATCGACGAACTTTTAAAACACTGAACTTCAAAACAAACAAGATCTGCCAACAGTATGTCGGTCCTTTGCTTTCCGTACAACCCACACTATGGTTTTGTTGCCAAGCGAATAGCAAGGCTCCCAAAGTAGGACAGGATTTCATACGCTACTTGGGAAGTGTTACAATCACTCTCGTTTGTTGTTTTCTTTGTGGACTGATCCATTATGAAGATGTTACAGTTTGGAAAAGTTCAATTGTAGGGGTTGATGCGTAGTACTGAGTGCAGTTCACAAGGTGTTTGGGTGGCTGAAGTTCCCCCAACCAAGCGAGTGGACGAATTTCCCCCATGGCCACCTTAACTGATTTCTCAGTAGGTCTTACAGTGCGAATTTATCAGTCGGGAAGAAAAAGTTAGGATATTTTCCAAATCTAGAATACATAGGAAGGTAATTTATGGAGAAGTTAAACCAAAGCTAATCAGGGAGCTGGCTTTTTCACATAATAATTATAAAATAGAAAATTTGAATCTGTTAATTGCGGATACGCGTAACAGGCCTTTCCTAACCAGTAAAGTAAAGGGACTCCATTTGGAGGTTTAGGTCAGACTGGGAAAGCGGAGCCAGGCTTGGATATAGCGAACCTGACGTCTCAATCAGAACTTTTGTAGCGAAACGCAATTTAAGCTTCAACACATCAATCATGATGACGGGAAAAAATGTTATAACCCATATAGCCTACCTGAAACAACTCGTGACTACCACGGAGCTGGCCTCTGCACCTAATCGATGAGCAAACATGAAAAGTAATAAAACATCAGCGACGCCAGATCTTACGGCAAGATCAAACTAACCAAACAAACACACAATCACAAACTAGGAAGGTAAAAGACAGTCAAACCAATTACCTGTTGAAAGTGGAGGTGTAAACTGTAGTACTATTATCCACAATAGGTCTAAATCAAAACACTGGCTGAACGGCGAAAGAAACCTGCAGACTTGGCAAAGTGACTACAAAAGAGGGCACCTGGTCCTTAAAATGTCCGTAACTGTGAGTGGTGCGGGGATTAATATGGAGGGTCTTTTATACTTTCGAAAATGTGGCATCGGTGGTCCAGAATTTAAAATAAAAGAAGAGTTAGTAACAGAAAGGGGAAGGCAGCTCTTCCAGGCACTTTCATGAACAAGGGAGGCTTGCTGTGCGCAGGAACCATACTTTGGTGGGTTGTTTCACAGGGGAGGGGAGACAATAGCACTAAGACAGCACCAAAGAACTAATGACTAAGCTGAAAACATTCTCGTCTTGACTTTTCAACTACAAAACTTACAAACATCATTTCACCAACAGTTTGACTAAATTAGAAACATAGATTAAAAGAAAAAGAAAAAAAGAAGAAGGATCGGTAACCAGATGTACTTTAATAAAAGGTCTTTTCTCCACATCAGTCTCACTCTATCCTTCCTCCTCCCCAGGCTACATCCGTACCACATGCTCATGTCTGCTCTTGCGAAAAACAACCTTCGCTGCATGGTTTTGAACTTTTTGCAACCTGTACATCTGATCACAGTTGATGTCAATGAGAAAAGAGTTGCATTACTGAGAAGAAAAAAAGAAAGAAAAATATACATAAGCTGAGCAGTGGCTTTCGTCGTCAGGAAAAGGCGGATAGAGCTAATTCTTCTGATCTCGAGATATGCTGAGCGACTGATGTGGTCAGTATGCTTCACCAAAGACAGAGTTGCGTCAGTGCAGACTCCGAGATTTTTGACATGGCTTTTGAAGATGTCATGATTGCCAACTCTCAAGTGGTTATCTTCTGACACGCTGGCCCTTTTACGAGACCCGACCAAAAGAGCTTCAGCCTATTACCAGTCATCCATCTCTCGACAGAGTCAACACACTGCTGTCAACAATCAATGAATGAAAGTCAGATAGAGCTGAAGACTGTTGAAGTTGAGTATTATATGCAAATTTGTGATGACCGCACCTAATTCGAGAAATGACTTCAGACGGTGGTTGCATGTACAGAGTAAAGAGTATTGGACCCAAGACTAAAACTCGAGGAACTCCGTAGTGAAGCTTCTTATGTGAAGAGACCGGACCACTGACACTGATCTCTCAGTAGGTCTTTCTCGGCAGCCTGGACACTATTAGACAAGTATGACTAAAACCATTCGAGAGCCTTGCCAGATATGCCGGACATGTCATGCAACCGTGCGAGGAGAATCGGCTATGATCCAACGCATCGAACAAAGCTGACCAATCAAGCAAGGTCAGAACGCCTCGCCTTCATCAGCACTACCAAGAAGGCAGTTTATGACATGTAGGAGAGCTGTCTCCGTTCTGTGATGTGCACGGTAAGCAGACTGGAAGTTATCACAAAGATTGTTGGTCCACAAATGGTTGCGAAGCTGATGCAGCACAATTATTATTACTCACCGGCTTTTCCAGTCTGGTTCCCGGTAGCTCATAGGATATACTGATCTTTGGAGGTCCTGTCTACCGATAAGAATTTTATGACAGGCCCCCGTCACTGGCTCCAAGATGCGGCTTTTCATGCCGGACTTCAGATGACCTGGGTGAAGTTTGCGCTACTTTGGTCTGTTTAGAAACCCCTTTCGCACGGCACGGAACTCGACTTCAAGTTAAGGAAATGGTAACAGTAATATTTGCTGGTACTGCTAAGTCATACATGCATGCTAATTTTCTCTCTCGCTCTCTGTTTTTAAACTGGATAATACTGAGGTCAGTAAAAACAGGAGTCTTCAAGCTTCTTCCGGCTGAGAATCTCCGACCAAACAAAGCCACTGAAGCGGACTCGGTACCAGCTAGCCTTTATACGGATGAAGCGGACAGGTGCAAAGGAACTCGCTCTGGAACTCGCTCCTAACATCAATCTTCCAACTGTGAGCAAGTGCTCTTTGTACGTTTTACACTAATCCCGCCCCGCTTAACGGATCAATGCAATTTCATTACTGTACTTTAGTAACCCGGGAACCGGAGCAGACGACGCTTTTGTTTTGAAGCGCGGCGTGTGGCGTAACGCCACATGGCCTTCACGCCTCGACCGGCTTCGCACCGTACTTCCTGCTCTTCGGACAGGAGCCCCGACTGCCGGTGGACGACCTGCTGGGACGTCCAGCTCGCACTGCAGTAGGGGCAGTCGACTGGGTTCGGCAACACCGCCTCCGCCTGCAGGAGGCCCACCACAAGGCCTCCGACCAGCTGAAGCAAGCTGCAGCCAAGAGGGCCCGCTACGCTGACAAGGGAGCCGCTGACCATGCACTCCAGGTGGGCGACCACGTCTACCTACGCAACCGCGTGCTGGGCCGCCACAAAATCCAGGACTTCTGGCGGCCCGAGCTGCATAGGGTGACAGCAAGGCCATTTGACAATGTGTACATGACTCAGCCACTGGCTGGTGGCCCTGAGCGTGCAGTAAACCGCAAAGACATTATGCCGGCCACCGCCCCTTTTGTTGTCGACGCCGCCGACCAGCAGTCTCCGTCATCGCGGCCAGACGTCACTGACTCCGAGTCAGACAGTGACGATGAACTATGTGTTTTGACACCGCAGACTCTAGCTCCTGTTGCTGTTGCGGTGCCAGCAGTGACACATGTCATCCAGCGACCACCTGTGCCTCTGCCTAGACGCTCACGACGTCTGGCAGAGAAGAACATTATTCGACAGTAACCAGACCGCAAAGTTACCAGGCGCAGTACCGTAAGTGTTTTGAAATTTGTTGTTTTGTTAACATGACGTGTGTGCTGAAAACTGTCTGCGGCTGAACAAGTAAAAACTGATTGCTGCCATACGCCTGCTGTGGTCTCCACTTTATTGACTCCGCTGCCTGTGTCTTGTCCTTTGACCACTCCACTCCATTACACAACGATCGCTGGAAGCTGGGCATGTGCCATCTCAGTGATTTGAAAGAAGCGTGGGTGGTTCCCATCTTCAGTGAAAAAAAGGAGACAAACCGTGACCAGCCTGCAAACTACCGACCAGTCTCTCTCACGCCAGCCACCTGCAAGACCGCCCTGGAGCACATCGTCCACAGCACTGCGATAAAGCATTGATCTCCACCATATCCTAAATGATACAAGACCCAAGGCTGTCACTGTGCACGACATCTCAGTCCCTGGGGGACCAGGTAGATGTAATTCTGCTCGACTTCTCCAAGGCTTTTGAAAAAGTTCCCCACCAACGTTTACAGCATAAAGTACAACTACGGAGTAGGCAGTAATACCCTGAGCTGGATACAGTCCTTCCTGACCGGCAGAATACAGCAAGTGACGCTAGAAAGTACACTATCGTCATCTGCACCTGTTCTATCAAGAGTACCTCAAGGTACTGTTCTAGGCCCTCTTCTCTTCTTGACATATACCAATGACTTACCCGATACAGTCCAACACTCCAGCGCTAGACTCTTTACAGACGACAGCAATCTGTATAGAAGAGTTAAAGACCAACAGAACCAGGCCCTCCTTCAAGAAGACCTTGACTCTCTCGAAGAATGGGAACACACCTGGCAAATGGAATTCAACCCAGGCGGTAAATGCAACGTCATGCATCATGTACAACAAGCAAAGAAAAGTCCTGACATCCAGCTTCTTCCTCTGTGGGCAAACACTTGAAACAACAAGTACCTAGGTATCACCATCAGAAGTGACCTCCCCTGGTCCACCCATGTTGAGGAGGAGGAAACGGGACGGTGGGGTTCCTGCGAAGGCAAAGCAGGGAGTGTACCCCAAAAGTCAAGTCGGCGACCTATGCCCCATATTAGAGTATGCCTGGGCTGTCTGGTGTCTACACAAGCACTATCAAGGACATTCAACTGCTCGAAAGAGTACAACGCCTAGCAGCCAGGTACGTGACCAACAGCTATGCACAGATCACATGCAGGCACTGTTACATCCATGCTCGAGAATCTGAAGTGGACAAGTCTTGAACAAAGAAGACGACAGACCTGCCTGGGGATGCTCTCCAAAATCAACATCGGCCCTGTAGATTGATTGATTGATGATCGCTTATATAGCGCTATTCTCCGCTCTCTTGAGCAGACTCACTGTGCACGCATGTGGTTCTACATGAGTGAATAGCTTTATAGCGCGTTTTTGTTTTGTTTTGTTTTTTAAATATCCACCGAAGTGGTGTACTTACAACGCTGGTATGGCTGGTGCCACATGAAACTGCAGCCGTCTCGGCGCAAGTCCTGTGTACACCATACAACCATGCTCCATGTCACTTCATGCAAAGCCACATACGTAAGGTGTATGCGTGTTTAGCTGTAACCTGCCACCTGCACTTTTGGCAGAATGACCGTGATCTTTTACGTGCTACTGCGGTAACACTGGGGTGGAACGGATACCGAAACAAGTCAGCACAGAAAGTTGACCCAGGAGAAGAAAATTCTCCCGCCGCTCCAGCAGGGATTCGAACCCGCGACCTTTCAATCACGAGTCCGGCGCTCTAACCACTGAGCTATCCCCGCCCCCCGGATAACCCAGCAACCTTCTTCTGCCACTCTGACCCTTGGACCAAAGGAACACGAAGACGGCACCAGGACAGACCCAACACCATGTCCTCTTCCACTCCTTACCATGTGCAGTATCTGAATAGAACCTCCTCTCTTTGGCTATTTCTTCAACCCCTTCACTCGAGTCCTTCCATAGTCGACTAGGTCGCAGTCTTCACAACCTGCAGCCAATCCCCACCCCTCCATGAACATCAAGATCATATATATATAATATGTATACATTTTAATGTTAGGTTAGCTGTCTTATTTATTCTATTGTTTGATTGTTTTAATAACACCCAGAGCATTGACCCTGACCACATTTTAAATGCACATCGCAGCAGGACTTGCAACTCACTGACTGAGCCCAATCCATTGAAGAAGAAGAAGAAGAAGAAGAAACTTGACTCTGGATCATTTTTCGTTCTCTCTCTTTACCGTCTGTTTGCATATGGAGCTCTAATGCGATGTCAGAATCGACTCTGGCACAATCAGTCATAACAGCCACTTAATTTCTGTTTCCTCTCGTTACCGGTTTTCAATTCGCCCTGATATAACAGTACTGGTTGACTGACTGGGCATAAACCTCCAAGTTATTTTACCAGTTTTGACTCCCCCCCCCCCCCCCCCCCCCCCCAAGAGAGAGAGAGAGCAGAAAAAATGTACCTTTGGAAGATTCAGCTGTGTACCTAATATATACTGACTCGCATGCCATGCCAGGGGACGGTTACCGGTGACTAGTCAGAAACTCAGTCGTTCGCCGAAGTGTACGACAAAACTGGTGTGACTCCAAAATGTCATCCGATAGTTTATCTTTGAAACACGTACGTGGTGCGTCAGTGCCGGCGGTGGAGCAGTCTCGATCATTTTCTCCTGACGACAGGGCCCCGCAGTAATAAGCCCACTCAGTTAATAATGCCGGGCCGGTCTTAGCTGGGGTTGTAACTAGTGGCCATGCAGGGACCAGATGATCTGATTTCCACAGGCATCCTCAGTCTCTTGAATTTGTACGCCACAAATCCCTACACTCCATAGCTCACTTTCCGGCACCTTCTTCCAGAAGGAAGGATGTCGTAAATGAGTGCCTGGAGCTTGCCTGCATGCCGGCCCTTAATTAGTAGTGTAGTGCTCGGATCAGTCATGGGCCTATACGTACAAATAGCTCGGCCGATCGTCTATACCGCGAATACGGTACCGCACCGCTGCGGCCGGGAATCTCTGCAGGACTACAGTCTGTGCTTCAGCCTTAGTCAACATCTTCGCGTAGCTGTTGAGTAAAATGCCAGCCACAACACAGAGAGAAACGTGTAGCTTTACGACTACACGGCCTACTAATATTAAGTGTGTTACAATGCAATAATACATTATTAATCCTTAAAAAGGAAATTCAGTCGTCTGCTTTTGACAAATAATTGAAAGTACATAAACTGAAATTTATATTTTTTTAAACTGAGTTAGTAAATACTATACAGTTTCACTCACTTCACGGCGATGCCGTTTCTAGAATTACAGAGACCGAAACTGCGAAACAGGCAGAGACTGAAGCACGCTAGTGTAAGCAGTGACACACGCTAGCTCGCACAGACTGACACGCGCTAGCGCACAGACTAAGTAATCATGTTGCTTTACGTCCACGGAAATGAGACTGCTTGTTACGGACGGGGACAGGGGGGAAGGGGAGATAGAGTGAGTGGCTCGACCTCGCGTTCCAACCCGGAAGACCGAGGAGGCCGTGGACCACCGCCAGAACAACAGCTAGGACCTCGCCATTGCGTAGCAACTAGTTTCAACTGCTATGCGGAGCAGTCACAAGGACAATGTCTAGCGGCACCGCTGTTGAGAAACTACCTGAAGCAAAAGGCCGTGTAACTTTCCTTCAGAGCCCAGCTCCACCTCTCTGCAAAAGTCTTGATCTCTCCTGGGCTTTGCCGGAGAGTCCAGCTCACATCCCTCCGCTTAATAGTCTCGCCTGGACTCTTACAGACTACGCGCAGCGGCACCCAAATATACTCACATGCGCGCGCCCACACGCGGCCCCCCCCCCCCCCCCCCACACACACACACACACACACAGGCACTGGGTAATTTCGAAAATTCCTTCGCCAGTTTACATTGACCGCCGTCACCATTCTTATAAGCGTACAGCGTATGGGCGAGTGCGATGTCACTGTACCCACTTATCAGGGACTCAAGAAGGTGCAATTCTGTCGCGGTTAAAAAAACGCCCCTAAATTGCGCCCCTTTTTATTTCCATGCTGATGACGTATGAATAAATTAAGGCTTTGGGGCCTTTGCCGTTTCCCCACTATGGAGTCTGGACATTACTCATTTGTGTGCTATATGATTGTGTGAAATACTTTCACTACACTTCAAAAATGTAGAATACACAAGACATTTACAGTGTATGAGCTGTCAGAGGCACGCACACTTTGCAGACAGAGGCAGCACAATTTGTGACAGATTTGTGCTTGACCCGCAAGAAAAAGCTGCAGTTAGAAAATGAGCTCATTCTTTCCAAAGCAACACAGCTCGCCAGACAAAGCGAACTGGTGAAGCTACAGAAAGGGGTGAGGGGTCTGGGACATTTCTCAGCTGATGCAGTGAGGGGAGGGGGCACACTCCGAGCATCGCTTTCCGGCACCTTCCTCCAAGGAAGGATGTCGTAAACCAGTGCTTGGAGTTTGGGGAGGGGTTAGTGGTTAGTCCAGACTGACACTGTACGTCATGCATGCCGCTGTGGCACCAGCAGCAGACGAGGTCAGCGCAGAGGGCAGGAGCTGCAGAGCAAGCAAAGTACAGTCCTCGTCAAAACGGGCTGGACTGATCGAGTTGCCAGGACTGAGAGGTGCTGAGGAAGTGCGCTCCACGTTCATTGTTGGTACAGACACTACGGCGGTCAACTACGACAGAACCGACGACATCTGAAAAGGATTTATCCATCTGCGCGTAATCTAGACGACCTCCATCGCCAGACAGATCAGGAGCAGTCTTCACGTCAAACCACGCGGCCGTGAGGCAGGAGCGTTACCCAACTGCGTCTCGAACAGCCCGGTGTACACCTGGCCGCTGGGCAGCCCGAGACACCAGTGACGGCCGGCCGACCACCGTCACCGCCGCCGTCTCAAGTTTAGGGAACACTTTATCTTCATCGACGCAGTACTGTGACACAAGTCTGCTCCAGTGCCAGCACTGTCTTCAATTAGTGTATGCTGCAGCTTCACCCGTTCGCACCAGATATGGCCGCATCATCAATAAGCCTGCCACATACAGGTGATTTTGTGCGCAGTGTTGTGCCATGAGAGCACAAGTGTGTATTCTTCCACTGATTGTGCCACGAGAGCACGTAACTGTAGTTTAGATGTGCTGTGAGAGCATACTTGTGTATATTAGGTTGTGCCGCATTTAGCACAAAATAATGTTTCAGTGTGTGTGTGTGTGTGTGTGGGGGGGGGGGGGGGGGAGGTGACAATGTGTGTCAGTGTGTGTGTGTGGTTTAGAGTGTCTACAACATATTTGTGTAGATTGTGCCGTCTTTATTGAATGCCATGAGTGCACTAGTGTTTATCCTGTGTCTAGTAGCTTCCTACGTGATTCATACCACTCTGGATATCACATCAAGGGTATCTTCTTTGGAGTATATCAACACATGGCTTCATATTTGTGTGTTAACAAATCAGTTCTGGATTAAGTTTATCGCCAGTCGTTGGTGAGTACATCAAGTTTACTTGTGGGTTTGTAAACAAGAAAAAACTCCATCCTAAAATGAAGTTCATCGACAAGATAATACTGTACTAGTCAATCCTGATTCGTGTTCTTTACCGTCATGTGCCACACTAACCAACAAATAGCCGCTCAGTAATTCAGTGTTACTACTAAACTGAGACGCTACGGCAGAACCGTGTGAAGTGAAGGTAAATATGAGCGTGTCCAATTAAAACATGCCTTAAAATTGGTGAATTGCATAGGTTATACTTGTTTTTAGTATTAATGTTAGTCAGCTACTGAGATCGTTAACCGGAAAAAGGAGAATATATATGTTTTGAGATTGTAGCCTATTAAGAAATGTCATGTGCCTATGGCCGTGCTGATGACGTATGAATAAATGAAAGCTTTGGGGGCGTTTTTCGTTTCCCGGCCACTATAGACATTCAAGTTCTTATTTCAATGTGTGCTGTATGACTGTGTGAAATACTTCACAACACTCGGCTAGTAAAATCCAAACAGTATATCAGTAGTTGTTGAACTTTTTGGCAGCCGGTAACTTTAGCTTGAACAGTCACTGAGTTTCTTCAGCCGGCTCTCCGCTGTATCAATTTTGTCAGTTTTGTTTTTCTGTAGCACTTTTCTTCTCCCCCCCCAACATATTTGGTACTTCTTTAAACATTTTTTTATAAAAATTGTATTCTCAAACTCGTTGGCAAAAATCTTGAACAATTTTTCGTCAGCTTTGTGTAATATTGGCAAGACCCGCCAAGCATAGAAAGTAGGAGCTCCAGCTACGTTGGGCGGCGCTCACACAGATCTGCACTTCAAGACTGAAAGAGCAAGCACATCGCAGACCGCAGACAGTTGCCTCTGTGAGCTGACGGAGCTACGACTACCAATGAGCGAAAGTCCACTCTGTTACTTGAATTCCAATGGCAAGCTGGCTATTCAGGTAAGTGAGATAGCATTCGAGCTACGACTTCAGCGCGTGAACTGGCTTATTGAGTTTATTGGTGTCATTTTGGTGATGATGTAGAAAGATTCTGAGTGCTTGCAGTCTTTTCAAGAGTCATATTATATATAATATAACTGGCAGAATTTCGTTTCAACAGTCGCAAGGAAATCTCTTTTCCTTTTTCTAAATCTCCCAGGCAGGAACTAAACACAGTACGGATGTGTTCATGTCAGGTGCCGTGCTCGCCAGTATGACCTCTTGTTGTTTACTGCGGTATTATATAGCAATTTGCTTGTAGCTTATATTGCTCTTTCGACCAGTGCTTGTATTCGAACATTTCCGTACAGTCAGTACTTCCAAGTATTACACAGTCTCTCGTCAGTGCTGGTCTCGCCTTCGTAAAAGACCATGCACACGTTCGCAGACCGACATCTCGGTGAAAAGTTCCCACACACTGATCATTCAAAGATCGGTAGATTTGTTAGGCTACTGTGTAAATAAAAAAATTTTTTTAAATAAAATGTAATGGTATACTTTATGTCCAAAGTTATGCGAACAAAAAATAGTGGTCAAGTCAGGCAGTAGTTTCGAACATTAAAATAGAAAATGAATCTTTAGGCCTAATGACCGGCTTTTCTTCAAGAGTGTGAAGTGACTAGCTTCTTCGTTTTGAATACTTCGCCGTTGTGAGTGTGCATAAGGAGGGAAAAGTGTCTTTGAAAAAACAAGGGGCGCATAAGGAAGGAAAAGTGTATTTGAAAACAAACAAGGGGCAATCCTTTTGGTAACAGTTTCACACAGTCGCGACTGGAAGGATTGGATGATGGGAGCTGTGAACACGCTCGCGCATAGGCAGGCTCTTCCAGATGGTAAAGGTGCTGGTTGGCTAAGTCGGAATCGGCAATCGTGGCTTGGTACAGCGGGGCCTTCGGACTGCGGCTATGCGAGGTGGTTTCGTGTATGTGGTTGGTTTGCTGTCTGTCGTGATCAGTCCATGGGGGAGCTTCTGGCTTTCCCAGCTGGTTTGCTGTCGACGGGGATAAGTCACTGGTAAAACTTTTGGCTAGTTGTCGATGGTGGAATCGTAGAATTATACAAACTGGAGAGCCAGGCGCCTGTGCGTCAGGACTGCCCAACAAATAGCGGAACGAGAGAGAGAGAAGTCGAACTCGAAAACTTTTATTTTCCAAGGATTGTAATTTAGATTCGTTCGTAATATACATGTTATAATGTAACTAGTCCTTGCTAAACTGTCATGTGAAATTATTTTCCAAGGATTATAATTTAGATTCGTTCATAATATACATGTTATAATGTAACTAGTCCTTGCTAAACTGTCATGTGAACAATTGAGATTTTTTTTTTTTTTTTTAATTCAATTTATGTTTAAACAGGGTAACAAGTATACAAACAAAACAGTAAATGGACACAACAACTGCAAAATCAATGGAAATGCTTTGAAAATGACAGTGAACAAATAAGATGCACACATAGCAATGTGTACATGGTGCTGCTGATGCTTGCAGTTATTTGTATATATATATATCACAAAGACATACATCACATAGCATGGCTTGTTCACTCAGTCTCTGTCACACTCTTTCACACACACACACACACACACACACACACACACACACACACACACACACACACACACACACACACACACACACACACACACACATGCATGCACGCACACACACACACACACACACACACACACACACACACACACACACACACACACACACACACACAAAGACACACACACACACAGAGCGTGGTAATAGCACTAATTTGTTTATCAGTGATGTGATAAATGATGATCTCACCATCTGTACTGCAATTATTGGTCTACAGAATAAACAGATATATAATAATAATAATGTTGTACAGCTGAATTATACTTTTATAGATAGGATATTGAGGCCAAAATTGTCTGTACAACAATATGTAAGACTGTGACTGTGTTAGGGTGTGCGTGCTTGAAGGAGTTTAATGAGTGACATGATCTGAGGTGCAGTGGCAGAATATTTTAAAACAGGGTACCAGAAAAGGCTATGTTTGTTTTGAATAGATCTATTCTGGGCCTTGGTAACTGTCCAGAGGTAGTTGTTTTGGGAGCTAGAATGGGGAGTGTTTTTGTTGTTTGTTTTTACTAATTTAGTATAATTTACTTAAAGTATATAATATATAATATGACCCATTCTCAGAATGTCAGCTGTGTGACACAAGAGGGAATAAATCAATAGCATATATAAATGGAACTCTTAGTATTAGTGGGTTGTCTAACTTTTATATTTTCTAAATATAAGAGCTAGAAGTAGAAGATAGTTTGTGGCCAGTTGTTGATGTTGAAGGCGATTTTATTGAAACTGCCTACCTTGATTGGATGTGACTGATGACATGAAAAGCAGTCAAACAAAGTATTAACATAATCAGCGTATGTTGTTAAATATATATTAATTGATTAATTGAAAGATGTGTGTTGCTGTCACCAGCTGAAATAAGACTTATCTCATAAATGATTTTTTTTCTCTTTCTTTAATTGATTTTGAATGAAAATGTCATGTCACCAGTAACGTCTAACAAAAATCCTTAATTTTTTTTTTTGCTTTACATTAAACAAAGTATTGATAGTAATTAACAAACACAGCTTATACTTGGTACAGATATTGTTTATTTCATATGCAATATAACAACCAGAAAAAATGCAGAAAATTCAGTAATATCTGAGATGAAGATTTTTTTTGTCATCATCACATGGGATCAAAAATGTCGAAACAGTCTATTATGTGATACATTTTTTACATTTGAGTTATTTCTACTTTGATGCAGTCGAAACTTCTTGACATAACAGACACTGCAGTATCATACAAGCATGACAGATATATATAGCAGGGTGCTAAAAACTATTACTGTATTACTATTAATGTATTATACATCTATTATTGTTCTTTTTCTTCTTCTTTTTTTCTTCTTTTTTTCTTTCCATTTCTGAAAACAAAGTGGAAACAAGATTGGTGTTTCACAATTACAATAAGCATTTTTAATTAAATGAGCATTATGATTAAATCGCAGTCCTAATTTGGTAAAGTTGACCAAGTGCTCAGTTGTGATTATGACAGGAATTTTGCTTTTTGTCACTCTGAACTCGTTGTCTTCAAATTTGAACGGTGTGCAACCAAAACTGTCTGCCTTCTATGTGGACTACATTGTTGCCACATCGATCATTCCATACATGGAAATTAACCATGATTTAGTCACTGAAAAAGCTTAAAAAGCTATAAAAAGTATAAGGCATTAGGCTGGTAAGCAGAAAGACCTTGGTTCAAATCTGCTTTGGCTCTCCTTTCTCTTCAAAAGTTGTGTCTGTGGACACTGTCTTGTGACTTTGACCATCACAATTATGAAACATTAAAATGGCTCTCATTGCTGCTCACCTTAATGCAGAAGTCATTCTGGTGGTGGTAGTGTAGTGATAGGTATATAATCTCCCTCTTCCCCCACCTCCATACCCCCCTTCGTCCCATCCCTAATGAGCCTTGTGGTTTCTGTTGACATTAAGCACCATGTTTACTTACTTACCCTTGTTGTAGTCCAGCTGTTTGTGAAGACTCATTCCTATCTTTGTCAGTGGTTAGATTTTTTTTTTTTTATTTTTTTTTTTATCTGGGAGGATTATCATGCCAGCTCTTCTTTAGTTCTTAGTAGATAGCCACTTTTGTCTACCGCTTTTTCAACAGCTCTCTAACACTGTAACAGGATATCTTTCTCAGACTCTATGTGCATATGAACCAACACGAAACCTTTGTTCATCGCTTGAGAAGCTCCTCAAAGTCCCAAAGCGTAACACCAAAATGTTCAGGGAGCATTCCCTCAGCTTTCTTGCACCTTCTGTCTGGACCTCTGTGCCATCCAATCTCAGAAATTCTTCTACCCTTCTGTTGTTTAAATCCAGACTCAAAATTCATTTGTTCATCACTTCATGACAGCTTTCTGCCAGTAGGATTTCTGCAGTCTTCAGGCCCCCTCCCCCCCCTCCCCCCCCCCCCCCAACCCCCAGCATGAATGTGCTTCCTGAGTGTTTTAGTTGTCTCATGATCGTTAAGAGGGAGAGGGAGAATGAGAGAAAGTGCAGGGAGTGGGGTGGGTGGGTTGGGGGGGTGGGGTGGAAGAGAGTATGTGTGAATGTTAGAGCAAGAGAGGGGCAGAGAGAGGAGATAGAGAGTAAGAAATGGAGGTACGTGTGTTTGTGTGTGTGTATGTGTACACGTTTTAGCATAGTAATAATAATAGTAATTACTTAGTACACTGCTTTATAATTGTGTCCCTGTTTTAAATTATTGTAACATCTCTATGTTTTATAACACTTATTTTATGCACCATTTTACAAGTACTTGTTTTATATTAGTGTAATTTATTAAGTATCATTATGCGATGGCTTGTATAGGATATGTTAGTAAATGTAAATGGTATATATTATGTACATGTATATGTAGTATATGTGAACAAGCGCATTGAGCTTGCTCAGCGAAATAACACTATAGAAATGTTTATGTATTATTATTATTTTAGAGAGTTTAATCACTTTTTGAAAACATCACTACAGCTGCCCCACACTACTATGGAGAGGGGGGAGAGAGAAAGACTGGTTGTAAAACAAGAAAGGGACTGTCTGCTGCCAAAATTGTTCTTTGTGAGACTTTTGGTAACAGTTTGAATCAAACAAACTGGGAGTATAATATATTTATAATGAAAACTTGCTTACAGTCTGTCAGTCACACTGTCAGTGTGTCATGGTCCCAGCGAAGCCCTTCCCCAAACATTTTTTCGTTCTTGATCATGTCCAAGGTTACCACCTCAATTTTAATGCACACTGAAGTTGTGAAGAATGAAGTTTGTCACAAGTGTTGTTGTTTTTCGTTTACATCTTGACCTGTATTTGGAAGGTCATTGCACTCCCCTAGGTGTGCTGACAGCTTGCTTCTCTTAAAAAATTGAAATAGCATGCAGTGTAGGAGACCTTTTTATGCCTTGACCCAAATATGCAAACTTTCTCCTAAAATCCCAGCTTAGCAAGCTCACTACTTAGAGTGTTTGCAAGTGGTTCAGGCTGCTGCAATTTTGAAATGTGGTTTCTGAAAGTGGTATAAATAGGTATTTAAAGCTAGTAAGTCCTACCTTCATGCAGAGTTTTACATTTTTGACAGTTATAGTGTTGGTGAAAATTGCAATACCACAATTGCAGCACAATTGTGTCTGGCTGGTGCAGCAGCCTAACACCCTAGCACCAATCACAAAATCAACTCTGACTTGTTATGTGAGTCAGAAAAGCATAAAGGAAATAAGTAGAATCTGAATTATTAGTACATCTTTATTAGTACATTATTAGGTCATCATCTGTGTCTTATTCAGTCACTTTACGGAATGACCTAATTTTAAATTAGTTACCTATTTTTAGCTTCATATAATTATCTGCAATCACAAATATTAAGAACATCTTAATTACAAAAACTAAACTAATTACATCCATGGAATTGCCATCTGAATTAAAATCCCTAATTAAGTGTGAAAAATATGAAAACTTAAACACAAGATTGCCTGTCAAATCTTTTTCAAGTTTACACCTTGGAAGGTCACCATGCTCCCTCAGGGGAGCTGAGAGCTTGCATCCCCCATGTGTAATAGATACATAACATATACATGTGTGTGTGTGTGTGTGTGTGTGTGTGTGTGTGTGTGTGTGTGTGTGTGTACAGATAAAATTGTAACCCGTTTTGTCCTTGTTTACAGAGACTTTATGATGTACTGGTGTCGACGACGACGACTAATCTCACTGGTGGCAGTGTGTGCCTCCACCTATTTTCTCTCCATCATGTACACCTTGTCAACTTCTGGCTCTTCCTCCTGTCATTCCTGTGTCAATCATAACAGTGCTGAGGGTGGACAAACAATGGGCAAGAAGGCTGTGTTGTTGCAGCAGCAAGATGGAGCCTACTCCAAATCCAACAACTTTTATCATTATGATATTGATGAACGTGATGAAAATAGAGTGTTCAGGGATGACATTAGTCCAGACAAATATGAAAACACAAATACACCTGAAAATTTTGTTGACTATTCAGAAACGCATAATGAGGCAGTAGACTCTTTTTTAGATGGAAAAATGAGACATTTGAGTGAAACTGTAGTGAAAATGAACAGTGCAGTTGAGATTGCCTTACAGAAGGTAGACTCTCTGCCTGAATTTGTGAAAGAGCACACAGATGTGTTTAGCAATGAAGGAGAAGAGTCAGATTACTTATTTCCTCCGTGCCATGACAATTCTGCAATTGAACATAACTCCTTGTATGGTTTTGTGGTGAGTACATCATTTGTTTATTATTTTAAGTATATAATGATAGACTTTTAGAGCATTTCTACCAGACCTAACCAATTTCTAACTAGTGTGAAGGGAGAACTGGAATGTCTGACATCACTCTCATCTGGAATCCTCAGGCTGTCATTTGATTCCCCTTTCCTGTTTCCTCTCTTGTTCTTCTACATAGGCCTGTTGCTCTTTCTGTCTTGTTATTTTCCTGCTAATGGTCCATTGTATTGGCTCTTAATGAGCAGCTAGGAGATGATAGTTGGTCGTCTAGGTGTATAGTATATATAGTATATATATTTGTTACTTTAAAAAAAAAGGTCTTTCTTTCTTTTGACATGCTTGTCATCCAGAGAGACCACTGATGGTCTGTCAATAGGGACGGGGAAGAGGGGGGGATCAGTTATATATAGATGAATAGTTTGTCCTGAGCATTCTGACCTTCAAAAACAGGAAAGACCAACTGCCACTACAACTTGTACAAGAACAATAGATGTTAAAGTGGAGGGGACCTCGCCAGTGCAAAGCAACTTGTGTACTTTTCAACTTCCTGTTTCAATAGTTGTGTGGAATACAGTCAAAAAGACAGTGCCCAGAGAACCACCTATTGGTATCTGAAGCAAAAACTTGTCCACCTCACCACCTGAGAGCACGGCCCCTCATCCCAGGTCAGACTGCTCCTGGGCTCTGATAATTTTATGTCTCTGTCCATTCTTTTTATACCCCCTGTAAGAATGTTTTGGGGTATACTGGAATCCCTGTGTCCATCTGTCCTACTGTCTGTCTTTCCGTGTGTCTGGGTTTTGTCCAGAAGATATGTTCAGAACTGCTCAACCTTTTGTAACCAAACTTGGTATGGCAATGCATAATAGTGAGCTGGAATGTCATGTGAAAAAGTGATGCGCAATTATTACAATTGTCCAAGACATAATTAGTTTTGTAAACTTATGTTTATATCATTATGAGGTAGGCTAGTGCTACAGGCTAATGCTGCCTGTTGAGTAGTGTCCCTTGTGTAAAACTTGGTAATTGTATACGTCATGTACACAGCAACTCCTCTTTTTACGTAACACAAGTCCAGGCATATGAAGCATGCACATTCTGACAGTGACAGTTTATGTGTTTAGTGTCTTGTTCAGCGAAGTAACCTGCAGCTACTTATATACCAGTAATAATAGGGAATTTATAGAATACTTTTGCAGACTCAAAGTGCTTTACAACTTTAAGAAAACAAACAAACATGCAGTGTGCAAATACACATATAATCTTTGAAATACCCATATTCCAATCTTTAAATAAACAATAAAATAAAACATACATACATTAATAGTAATAATGATAAGGTGCCCATCTACCACACAATTAAGGTGGGAGCACAGAACTATTAAATGTAAAAAAAGTATACTGAAGCGTAGTTGAATGCTGCTGCAACCAGACTTCTGGTGCATCACCCTAAACCAGTCTTGGACTGCTGTTTTCAGGGTCAAGGTCACTTGATGGTTGACCATAATCATAAGGTTGATTATTTTGTGAAGGGTAGGGGGTCTGCATACAAATGTGTCATATATATATATATGTATGTGAGTTGTGACTATTCAAGATGCTGGGAACCGCTTCTAGGACAAGGGCATGAGAATTAAAAAAAAATCCAGCAATTTTTGTGTGTGTTGACATCTGCTAATAAATATGGTACCACTTGATGAAAATTCCAATTGGTTATGCTTTAAAAGGGCAATGTATCAGGGCTCCCATTAGCAAGCTTATTTTAAGGCGGACCCTGGGACTCCCTCTGCAGCTTTTAGAGGGTCCCTGGGCAATCTTGAAGGGTCAAGTCTTATATGAAACAGCAATGTATACTGTTTTGCATAATTATGATGCCCTTTGCCCCTTCTACAACTCAGTTCTGGGTTCAGTCTGTGAGACAGTGTCACTTTTAGTTGTACACTTTCAGGTGTGCTGGCTCATTATGGCCTGTTCTTGTAGTCTTTCATGTCTGTATTACTCTGGTGGTTGGCAGCCCTGTCAACTCTGTAAATGTGTTTTAGTATCTTCCATCTGTCAGTATCAAAAGGACATATATGTAGCACAGTAAGAAAGCAAATATGTGGCACTTTCAAACACAAGACTTTTCCAAACTATAATGATAATGATAACAAAATGTCTCAAACAAATTAACGTAACACTGAATCTGTGGAAGAGATCAAAACCAAAGAAAGAATAAAGGGAGAAGGCTTTTATCTTTCACAAATTGCATATGGAAAACAGGGTAATGCAAATAGCTGAGGCTGATTCTGTAAATAAATGTGTGTATTATTAGGGTTTTATGTTAACCAGTGATTTCTGGTATTTTACCGGTTAGGATCATATACTGGGAACAAAATTCAGCAATCAGTCAGACGTACTAGCTGTTGTTATTTTTTGATTGACTGGTTCTCAAAAGACAACACAGAACAGTGAGAGGGTGTGCTGCCATGTGTGTGTGTGTGTGTGTGTGTGTGTGTGTGTGTGTGTGTGTGTGTGTGTGTGTGTGTGTGTGTGTGTGCACCTGCATGTGAGTGAGTGTGTTGTGCAAAAACAAAAACAAAAACAAAACGGCCTTTACAAAGATCTGTAGTTACTCCTCAGTTGTTGTTTTTTGTATGATTTTTTTTATAGTAAAGTTTTCAAAACAGAAGAAAAAAAAAAGAGAGAAAAAATGCTCACAATGTAGGATATATATATATTATAATCTGGCATACTTGGTTTGTTTTTCCATATGGTCTCTGTGGACATAAAGCAACATCGGATGGATGTCTTATTACCTTGATTTTACTGGTATATTTGTGTTTCCCTGATCTGAAGTAAGTGTATAGTCTTGCCTTGAGGTTTTGGAGAATTTGTACTTGTCAGTGTCAGACATGGTACAACAATTGCATGGCTCAGTGTGTACACCCTCTTGCAACAATAACAATAACAACAATAACAATATACTTTATTAATCCCAGTGGGAAATTAAAGCTGTTGTTCGATCATACAACAAAGAACATATCTCAAATCATGAACCACATGCACATGCACACTCTTAGACATACACCCCCTTTCTCTCAATCTGGATACATTAATACTTAGTTATAGCAAACCCAAAATTACCTGGAATGATGCTTCCTCTGTGTCAAACCAAAATGTAAAAACTCATTAGGTTCACACATCCCCAACCCTCCGTTAGAAACACGTCTTGATGCATGCACACACTCAGTTAATGACTAGTATAATTTTCATTAAAAACTGACAGAGCCGAGGGTAAAAACAAGGCTTTATAACGGTTTGTATTTGTTCTCAGAAGTAAAAATCTTCCTCTCCTGTTGATACGTCTGCTATCAAAGCAGTGTCTCATTGGATGTGTAGGGTCATTTAATATTTGCATCAGTTTTCTGTACAGTCTCTTTTTGTGTAAAGTCTTAAAACTGTCCAGTAGCTTTCCCACAATGTGGCCTGCTTTTTTTACAATCTTTTCCAACCTTCCTCTATCTAATTTTGAAATATTCCCACCCCAACAGACAGAATCAAAAATAATAATACTACATATTACAGCATTATAAAAAGTTACTAGCATATCTGAATTTACTCCAAATGATCTCAGCTTTCTCATATAATACATTCTCGAGTTCTTTTTTTTTCTTTTCAGCACAGAGTTGATGTTCTCTTTCCAGTTCAATTTACTATCAAAAACCACACCTAAGTACTTCTATGTATCTACTCTCTCTACTGCTTCTCCTTTAATATAGACTGGTTTGGGGCATCTTTGATTCTTCCTAAAATCAGTGCACATATCTTCCGTTTTGGAAACATTTAAATACAAGTAATTTTTATCACACCAATTCACAAAGTCTTCAATCTGCTTGTGGTATATTGCATCTTCATCATTACTAATTTTTCCAACCAGTTCTGTGTCATCTGCAAATTTTACTACAGGACATGACTCATCAGTGCTTCTACAGTCAGCTGTATACAGCTGACTGTATTTGTGTGTATGCAAATGCAGAGATCTCAGAGGAAGAGTTCACACAAGCACATTTTTACTTTCAGTCAGTCAGGAATAAGAGTTCTGGACTGCCTTTTTTTTTATTGCCTGAACTTCAGTTGGTCCTTTTTAGTTCTAGTGCATGAGGGATGTGTGTTAATTGGAGCCCTGTGTATTGACTATGGGACCTCCTGGTCCATGTTGTTAGTTATTCACTCATAAGTAACAAAGAGAATTAATGAGATCAAGCATTTCTCATATAATACAACCAAGGCCTGTTTATGTGATGAGAACTTGGAAAATAGTTCAAAGTAACTTATAAAATGGCAGCATAATAATAATAATAGTAACAATGAATATATATTAGCCTGTATCTCTCCTCAGTGAGCACAAGGTGCTTACATTCAAAATACAAATACATTAGATCAAAACTACTTCCATTCAACATGTGATACAATTTCACAATCTGCTTATTGACATTGCACCTGACTCAAACAAAGTCCTTTCTCTGTACTGTTGTCTGGGTGTGGAAATTTTCTAAACAGGTATGAACAGTAAGTAATTCCATGCTGAAAATCTTTCTGTATATTAAAGTAAAATTGCATAAGATACACAGAATCCATGATGGGTAAGACCTTGTGATTCTGCATGCTACAGACAAACTGTTTATTCTGACTTTTGTACTTGAATCAGTAAACTATCTGCACTGGTACAAAAATGAAAAACAACCAAAAAATCATCATGTTAGTTAAACAGAAACCACTTTATGAAGCAAGATGGTTTCACGTAACCAACACAGTTATTTTTAACTGGTTTGATTGGTAAAAAATTGAATTATGTTTGTTTGATATCATTGTAAATTTGAGCGCTTGCTGTATTTTGGTTGTAGTGGGCTCCAGTTTATTATAATCTTCATTGAATTACAAATAAAATGCGTGCTTTTGTTATTTACATGCCCAAGAGTGGAAACTGGACATTGATTGCTCACTTTTTGAATACTGTGTTCCCATGATTGTTTCACTGAAACATGTATACAATTGTAAGAGATTCTGTCATGCCCACATGTTTAGGAACTTGCTTGGAGGGTTTATGGTTTGTAAAACTGATCATATTGTGTTAATTGCATGTGTAATGAAAACTGAGTGATTGCTGCAAATCTTGCAAAATCAGTAACTTTACTGTTTTGTTGTTGTTGATCACTTTTAGTAGCAGCCTACTTCATTATCCTATGCAGGAAATTTAGTTCACCTTACCCAGCTTTTATATAGTGCTAGTCTTTGCTCTTGAGCAGACTCACTCGGCTCACAAAGCTGCTGTCACATGTGATTCTGAATGAGTAACTGTAGCCTTTTACATCATTTTTGAATATATATTGAAGTGGTGCACTTTCAGTGCTGTTTGTTTGTTACATGGCTGGTGCCACATGAAACTGTTGCCATCTCAGTGCATGTTTTGTGTGTACCATACAACCATGCACCAGTTCACAATGTAACAACCTGTTAGTGTCCATGGTTGAAGATTTCTTTCAGTGTTGTTGTTTTTCTCTAAAAACGTTCATGAAACAAGAATGACTGCTAGCGTTCTAAAACAAGATCCAAACACGTAAAAGGTTCAAAACAACACTATTTATTTGGACAAGACACAACTTGCAAATTTTCAGGTAATCCTCTTTGTCAATCTATGAAATGACACTTAAAGTAAACAACAGTTAAATGGTGAAAAACGGTGTAAATTTGCAAGTTGTGACTTGTCCAGATAAATAGTGTTCCTTTATGTGTTTGGATGGATCTTTCATATATTTTTTCTCCATTTACTGACTTACTTTTGTTAGTCCCATGCCCAACAGTTGAAACTGAACATTGACTGGTCCTTTTTTTAGTACTTTGTTCACATGATGTGTCTTTTGAACATGTGTATATAATGTTTTAGGAGATTTTATGTCACAGAGATAAATAAAGCAGAGTAAAACATTGCCTCTAAGACCAGTATAAGTGCACAGTCATTCATTACTCATATTCTTTACCTCCCCGCTCCCTCCCCCAAAACCTTGATTACAGACAAAAGCAGTGCCACCCACCCACAAACACAGTCATGCCCCCACTCACATTAACATAATAAAAGAATATTATCATGAAATATAGTATTAATAGTAGCATGGCATTAAGATGTCACAGGTGCAATCCCCAAAATGCCAATTAAGTGCTTCACTCTTAGCAATTAATCACAATACAAATGGTCTAATAATGGCAGTGATTATCACATAACAAATATTACATTGCCCACGTCAACAAAATGCACGCAGGCGCACATGCGGTGTATGCACATGCGTGCGCACGCACACACACGCACACGTGCACACACGCACACACACATATTGATTAATCATACAGAGAATATAATCACATGTTAATCATAACAGTGGTATCACTGACTATCAGTGATCACAGCACAATGGTATCACTGACTATGAATGATCACAGCACCCATCATATTCATAAATAGCCTAGCCCACCCACCCACCCACACAGACTGGAGCTAAATTTCAACAGACAACTGGTCAAAATTGTGACACAGAGGGTACAAATTTAAAGTGTGAATTTTTTAATGTTATTATTTGGAAAATGAAAGCTTGACATCTCTTGTGTACATAAATATAAGACAAAATGGCAGGATGACAGGAACTTGGTTAATTGTGCATTATGTTACGTCATAGGTCATTGTCTTGTGTGTTACAGAAGACACCAGAAATGCATGAATAGAGTCGGCTCAGTGGCCAGTTTGACTCTTGCCTTTTTTTATTATACAATATTTCCTATTTAATAAAGGTGTAATGGTGTGGTGGTGTTCAAAGAACAGGACACAGGCAGCGGAGTCAGTAAAAATGGAGACCACAGCAGGCAGATGGCAGCAATCAGGGTTTATTGTTACAGCAACAGACAATTTTCAGCACTTTTTGTGGTCCAGAGGGCCGATTTGAGTGTAGCGATAGCGTGTGTTTCCTTGGCCCGCACAAATACAATTTCCTCAACAATAACTACACTAATTAAATCATGGAATACATCAAATAAAAGCTATAGTTACAACCTTTTAAACCATATAAACAAAAGGTACACGCATGACTTATTTTATTTACAATAAGAATGGGAAGCATGGCTTGCGCCCATCTATAAACAGATTCAGACAACTAAATCACAACTAACACAATGTACAAAATATTAATGTTACTAAAACTTACATCAGAATAAAGTGCACGCTCCCATGGTTAAAATGGTACATAATTGTAATACAACGCTCTGTATGAGAAGCAAGACACACTCAAAGACTAGTACTAAAACAATTGGTGCGAACTTTTGCCTGGTCACAGCATCACTGATAAAGTGATATCAAATAGTCTATGAATACAACTTAGCTTCTACAGTACACAATACTTAATAAGTTAATTTTAACCCAACTCATATTTGATTGTATGAACCAAAATTCAGTTACTGTGACCTTGACCTTGAAGATGAAACCCATTTTTTGCATATGACGCTCTGGCTTATAATGATGTCTCACCATACTGGGTTTGGTTACAAATGGTTCAGCGATGCATAAGATATCATCCAAACTAACATTAACTGAAACTTTTAACCTTGGCTGTGAAATTGACCTTGAACACAGCAATCCAACATTTTCACTGGACACTTCTTGGCTTATGATGCTCAAACTGAGCTTGCTTGCAAAAGACTGGTTTAGAACTAATAAAAGATATAATAGAAACTGTCATATTTCGATTATATAAGCCCACACTGTGACCTTGACCTTGAAGATAGAATCCAATTTTTTTCGCATGACATTCTGGCTGATAGTGGTGCACCACAGAACCAAGTTTGGTTACAAAAGGTTGCAAACAAACACTCAGCTGAGTGGGAACAAATATGCGTCAAGAGCATTACATCCCTCACCCCTGAGGACACCACAGTTCTTTCCCTTTTCTAGTAAACTAATACACCACACACAGCGCAAAAAGAAGTCAAACGTTACTGCTGCAAGTCAGCTGATGTGGACTGGTATGTTAGGGTAGGTTGAAAGTCACTGGTACAAGCAGAAATAATTATTTTGTGTGCTCGCATGTTACACCATTGTAAGACACCCCTGAAGAAATGACTGTAATTTATTTCGTATCTACTCTCATGTCATCAAACAAACATTAAAAATAAGGTGAAATGTGGTTATCTACCAAGCTGATGAAAAAAAGTTGTTTAGTTTCCATTATGAACAAGTCACGATATCGTGATACACACTCAGAAGACACCATCGGTAACATGCGAGACACTGATTATCTTTCCTTTGTTTGGAGCTGTTAATAGCAAGGAACACACAATAAATACGATTTGTATGTAAGAACTGGCCTCCTTCTTTCTCATGAAACCTGTTTTTATTCCATCATGAACGATTCCAAGAAAATATCTGCGATCAGCTAACCTTCCCAAAGCCATGTCACAAATGGCGGCCATCAAAATGTTGCGATTCTTACCAAAAAAGGCTCAGCGCAAGAAATAATGATACATTTACCCATTGTGGCATTTCTCTTATTTTTCCAAACACATTACATCAAAAATATAGTGGTAGTTAAAAACGTTTCATGTTTTAGTTTAATTTTTATTTCAGTGGGAAAGTGGCACCCTCTTTGGTCCAGTTTTCGGGAGAATGGCCAATGTGTGTGTGTGTGTGTGTGTCTTTGCTCAAGGAGTGCTTCTTGGTGGTGATCATGACCAGAGAGAATTCTTCAACCCATCAGCTTGAAGGGAAGACCATTACTGTGGCCTTTTTCTGTTTATGTAAAGATTTTTGGTAGCTGGTTAGGTTGGGCACCAGAGTAACGAAACTGTGTTCAGAGTATGGACAAGACTGTAACAAGCATAATTTACAAAAAGATGATTGTGTAATATGTTAACCATTTGCCTTAGACAAATAAGGCCATGTACTTGACTTTGTGACACTGACCATGTGTTTCTCCCTCCAGGGCCCATTTCGCTACTTGGCAAACTACAAAAATCCTTGCTGGATGGAGCCTGCAGACAGGGATGCTCCGTTCGTTTACTGCGTGCCATACTTTTACCTGGCAGGGGCTCCAAAGGCTGGCTCAACGGATGTGTACAAGAGGATAGCTATGCACCCTGAGGTTGTCAAGCCAGCATCCAAGGAAACCAGATGGTTTGATAGAGCAAGATTCTTAGGTACCATTGTTACGCATCTGAACTGCTGAACCTCTTCTTACTTAACCTTTTATGCTTGTATATATATGTCACTAAATGTTGCCACAGACATAGGCAACACACCACAACCGCATGCCTCACAACAGCAAACTGAGAAGATTTTGTAGTCTCTTTGCCTGAGATCAGTCGTGGCTGCAGCACAGTCACAGGCAACATATGTGGAATGGGACAGAGCTGGGCCTGTTGCAGCATGATTTGCATGCTCATGTGTCATTCATGCATGTGCATGGTTAATTATCCCCATCTCGCACATTGTTTAAACTGAAATTATTTATCGTTTTGAGTAGACTACAAGACTACTGCTGCCTGTAGCTCTGTGAGTTATCAGGGCTCCCATTAGCGAGTATTTTAAGGGGGTCCCAGGGACTTCTTGCTACAACTTTTAGCCTTAGAGGGTCCCAGGGAAATTTTAAAAGGTCGTCTAATATGAAACAGCAGCTGTGCAAAATGATACTGCTTTGCATATGGTGCTCTTTGCCCTTCTACTACTCAGTTCTGTCAGACAATTCCACGTTTAGTTGTACACTTTCAGGTATGTTGGCTCATTATTGCAGTGATGGTTTTATTCAAGGGCCTTTTCTCATAGTTCTCCGAGTCAGTATTACTTTGGTGATTGGCAGCCCTGCCATCTATGGAGTTGCGTTTTAGTAGCACCCATTTGTCAGCATCAAAAGGATTTTAAAATAAGAAAGCAAAAAATGTGGCTCTTTCAAATGCAAGACCAAATGTAAAATTTGTGTCGAGAAACAAGTTAAAATGGGTTCACACTATCACAGAAGTCTGCAACTTTTCCCCAAAGTGTATTAATAAGCATTGCCAACTGTTATGTCAGAAACAACATTACCATTGAAAAACCACGGCACTAATAGATGAAATATTTTTCTGTCCATCCCATACCCTCATTTCATTATATTTTGTTTCATTTCACAACACCATGGCACGTTGTGAACTTCTGCAACAATGTAAAAAATTAAAATAAATGTTTTTTGAATCAGTCCCAAAAGTTGCATACTTCTGCAACTTTTTGAAGTCATTTGTGTTGGAAATGTGCATATTGTTAAATAATGAGTGCTTAAACAACACTTAAACAACAGATAAACAGTAAAAATCAATGACAAATGAAAGAAATATATATAGGAAACCCTGTATCTGCTTTGCTGATCACCCTTTGATTGTTGACAAAATGCTGAGTTGAAAGTTGTTCTGTTAGTGTAAGACAGCCTTGCACAATGCCATGCTATTTCTGCACATTATTATTGTCAAATACTTGATTTTAAACACAGATCTATAATTGCATAAACACACACAAGCATGCACACACATATATCTACTACAGCATATCACGCAGACACGCACACGCAGAGGTATGTTCACACACACATTTCTACATCATATGAATGCATGCATTGCTTTGAGATCAGAGAGAAGGGGTGGGGGAAGGAGAGGCAGGAGTGTGCACATACATGCTTACAGAGACTGACGTGCAAGTTAAAACCAAAAGAGGGAATATTAATAGTGCTTACCTTCCTTTATGAAAATGATGTATACAGGCTAAAAATAATCCATTGAACACTTCAGAAATAAGTTTTAACAACTTCTGCATGTTCACAAATGTCACAGTTTAAGTTTGTCAAATGTAACTATTGTGTATTTATTAGTCTGCTTCACAATGAGGTAATTTTCACAGTCATGTTGATTTGTGAGCAGTGACAAGAGGTAACAGAATAACCAGTGTCTTGGTTGTTGTCGCGATGTCCTAACAAAAATAGAAGCAAAGCAGTCCATTCAATTGGTATGATCATCAGTTTTGTTTGCGTCAGGCTTGGGTAACCAGTCTGTGGCTTGTACAGTGTAACAAATGAACTGTTTTTGTCTCTTGTACACCATCAAGGTGTGAAATGACTGAAGCAGCTCCTTTCTCTTCTCCTCCAAAATTCTGCTGCACTTGAAGCGACGTTTTGTGCAATCAACTGGCACCTCCATCTTGGAAGATCTAATCTTGCCTGATTCGGAAATGTATTTATTTCCTTCTAGTCGTAGCAATTGGCATTGCAAAATAATTCCTTTCAGGAGGGTGTTTTAAAAGTCCCTTGTTTTCTTGGTGTTCTCATGTGTGGAGACAATCTTGCACATGGAATTGATGCTTCCTGTTCAGGACTGGTGATCTGTGCGGCATTGTCAACTTTCGTCAAAATAATTCCTTTCAGGAGGGTGTTTTAAAAGTCCCCTGTTTTCTGGTGTTTTCATGTGTGGAGAGAATCTTGCACATGGAGTTAATGCTTCCTGTTCAGGACTAGTTTGTCTTGCCCCTGGTGGTCTGTGCAGCACAGTTTTTTCTGGAGTTGTCTTTTCTGATTCTGGAACTTGGATACCTGCTGTGTTGTTGCCGAAAACAGATATGTTTTTAAACTTAGTGGAAACACAGTTTCATAATGTGGTGCTTCCAGATCCAAGAGAGACAGAGTTATCAGTTTTATTTCAAACTGACTTTCATCGTTGATGTCTTAGGGATGTACAGTGATGGCAGGCCTGTAGGTATTGCTAGTGAATAATTTCACTGTTCTCCTGGGCCAATCCACTAGAGCTAATGGAAGTAGATTCCCCGCATCATCACTCCATGTACCTGGCATATGAAGTTGCTGCACATTCAGAAAATGTCTGAGATGTCCGCCATTGTTGTCGTCAGTTTGTCCTGTCAAAAACTTGATGTAGGCTACAAAGTTACTGTTCAGGTTGTCACACAAGCAGCTCCTGGGCACCAACATGCAATGCTGTCGAGATGGGCAGAAACTAATTCAAAGAAGCAGTTGCCATATAATGCTATGTCACACCTACAATAGTCATTAGCAGATAAACTATTGTCCAGTTTGCTTTGGTGCTGTTCTAGCTCACATTCAAGTCTCTTTGCTGTTTGAACCCTAGCAGCTTTGGCTTTTCTAGTTCTCCACTGAAAGTCTTCTTTTTCGCTTTTGATTAAAACTGTTTCTTTAACGGTGTTTGACTTAAGTTTTCAACAGTAAAAAATAACAAAAACAGTATACTTTATTCATCCCAGCAGGAAATTAAAACTGTCGTTTGATCTTACACATTAATGCACAACGAAAAACTGAATTATATCTCAATAATTCAAAGTCATGAAACACACGCACATCACTGGTTCTCAATTCACTCTTAGACATATACCCCCTTTCTCTCAATCTGCATACTTAGCAAACCCAAAATTACCTGGAATAATGCTTTCTCTGACAAAGCAAAATGCTTCCTCTGACACACAGTTAAATAACTGGTATAATTTTCATTAAAAACTGTCAGAGCTGAGGGTAAAAATGAGGCTTTATAACTGTATTTGTTCTCAGGAGTAAAAATCTTCCATTCCTGTTGCTCCATCTGCTGTCAAAGTAGTGTCTCACTGGATGTGTAGGATCAGTTAATATTTGCATTAGTTTTCTGTACAGTCTCTTTTCATGTAGAATCTTAAAACCATCCAGTGGCTTTTCCACAACATGACCTGCTTGTTTTACCATCTTTTTCAACCTCCCTCTATCAAATTTTGAAATATTCCCACCCCAACAGACAGAACCAAACATAATAAGGCCATGTATTATAGCATTATAAAAAGTTACTAGCATATATCTAGTTCACTTTTTTCAGCACAGAGTTGATGTTCTCTTTTCAATTCAATTTACTATCAAAAACCACACATAAGTACTTATATGTGTCTGCTCTCTCCACTGCTTCTCCTTCAATGTAGACTGATTTGGGGCGCCTTTGATTCTTCCTAAAATCAGTGCACATCTCTTTTGTTTTGGAAACATTCAAATACAAGTAATTTTTATCACACCAATTCACAAAGTTTTCAGTCTGCTTTTGGTACTCCCCAGAGCTTTGAATTCCTATATGTAAATTTCAGATTAGAAGTGTTTAATATGGTATTTTTAGTTAACACACACATTACTTATGCTTACTTGATTTGACAACTTTTATGAAAATCTGTAGTGCACATTCATCACTACTTCACAGTTAAACTCACAGCTAAAGAGAATACGCTGCAGTCAATCTACAAGATGTACATAGAAGCGTACCATCTTACGAAGAAACAGATCGGTATGATAAACACACACACATACATGCACGCACGCACAAACGCACATGCAACTACAACAAACAAAAAACATTTCTTGCCTGGAAATACATTGATGCAGCTGTCTTGAAATCAGCTTGAAATAAAACAGACTTTCCACTGAAAGGTCCACTGGCTGACTTGGCATCGCCACAGCTGGAATGTGTGAAATACAAATGGCAACTGCAGCACATACTTTTATCACAGATGCAAGGTGTGGATCAAAGAGGAGTCCCACAGGACCAGAGTAATGGGACCCAAGTAAAGGCCGGACAGGATGTTGATAGTGTGCATAGATCGGTCAGATAAAAACTCCAGCATTTCATGTCCAGCAAAAAGACTGCTTCATTTTGTCAGGAATATCTATAGCTGCAGTGCAATATTTAAAGATGCAGTTTTCTACCATGACTCTTTCTAAAAAATAAAAAATAAAAATTGTGCCAAAAAATAACTTTCATTTATTTTAAGGTACACGTTTCTGGTCAGACATTAAATTATCTTTTTTGTGAAAAGCACAATTACCAGTTTAGTGTATCTCAAGATACAGCATTCTGGCAGTCGCAAATATCGTAATGAGAAGACTAATCGTGGATTGCCAAAAAGTTGTATTTTGTAGTACAAGGTTTTGAATGTGTTAGTTTGCAAACAAAATGTAATGCTTGTTTTTGGTTCTGATCAATATTTCTTTGAATACGTTTTTTTTTTTTTGACAAATTAATCCTGTTAGCTTTTCAAGATATAATTCAGAGGATCTTTTGGTGCCAAAAACTGAAAATGGCCCAATGTTGAGATACTGGCAGGCAACCCTCAATATTTACTTGTCCATTAACCTACCTGTTAAATTCCAAAGATTTCTTCCCTTTGTCCATCATATATGTCTGGTTGTGTAATGGTATCCGTACCCACAAATGTACTCGTTTGTTAACCATGCCTGTGCAGTATTGTACTTAGTTTCCCAGACATCCAATTCCCTGTTTGCTCATGTTGTGGTCAACCTAACCATAAATCTTCCTGTTCAATAACCTACCTCCCATTTTGATAGTTTTCCATCTACCCACAACACCTGTTTACATGAGTAATGGTCTCTCTACCCACAAGCCTACATGTAGGTGTATATGGGTGGGTACAGACCATAACATGAACAAAAATAAATAAATGGAAATGAACACTTTTATTAATGAACGAGTAATGAATGGATATAGATAGATGGGTAGGTAGATCAGTAGGTGAGTGGACATATAGGTCTTATGGTAATACTAAAAGTAAACATTTAAATGAAAAAGTGGGCTGTTGAATGGGTAGATCTGTAAGTATAAGCAGACTACTAGATGAGTAGACAGAGCTCAGGAGCTGTGTGAACAGATAGGTGGGCCTTGGCTCTCATTCCCAATCCCATTCTTCCCCTGTCCCAAATAAACCATATGGTTACTGTGGACATAAAGCACCATGAAAAAAAGAAAAGAGTAATTGTAACAGATTATTTATGGTGCCCTATCTCATAAGAGCCCAGAATAGATGGGTCTTTGTGGTTAGCCAAAAAGAAAGTACAGAGATGAGTAGGTAGTTTGATAAACGGGTGGCGCTGTGGGCGTACTGATCAACTGGTGTGTGGACAGATGGGTCTTCGTGATTAGCTGGAAACACAGCATAGAGTTGAGTAGGTAGGTTGGTGAATGGGCGGATCTGTGGGCATCAAAACAGGTAAGTGGACTTTGTCTTCAGTCTTCATGATCAGCTGCAAAGAAAGCAAAGAGATGAGCTGGTAAGTTGATAAATGGGTGGATCTGGGAATATTGGGAACAGATGAGGACAGGTAGGTCTTTATGGTTAGCTGGATGGACAACATATAACTGAACAGGTAGGTTCCTTTTTTGGTAGGTCTGTAGGTAAGTAGGCCAGTAGATGAAAGGACAGGTAAATATTTGTGGTTAGCCATGCAGAAAGTGACAACATGAACATGTAAGTAAAGAAACAGGTAGGTTGTTGGGTATGTACACCAGTGAGTGAGAGAACAGGTAGGCCCTTGTGATTAGCCAGAAATAAAGTCTAAAAATGATCAGGTATGGAACAGGTTTGGTCGGTCTGTCCATAGACCAGTATGTGAATGGACAGGTGTATTTTTGTGTTCCATAGAAACTAAAGTATCAGGTAGGTTGATGAAAGAATGGGCATCGGTGTGCAGAGTACATTCATGCATTCTTCCTACCTGCTCATTAATGTGGTAGTCTACATATAGTAAAGCACAGCTAAGATACCCATGGTAGTCTACATATAGTAAAGCACTGCTAACATACCCATTCACATTCATTAATCTGCATTTCCATTCTCTAGTTATTTTCCAAAAAACAACAACACAAGGACACCCATACCCATCCATTCAACTACTTCTTTAGTTGACAAATCATCAACATCCATAGTGGATGATACAGATACACAAAACTTCACAGGTACTTTTTTCTTTAATTGTCAGTAAGGGCCACCTTTCACCACCTCACTTGCAGGCTTCCCCGCTCATTAAACAGGGCAGTGCAGATAACACAAACCAGATGGCCACCTGTTCTTCTTTTGTTGGATCTTTCTACTGCTTTTGACTCTAGTGACCACCAAATTCTCCTCTCCCGCCTGAACTCTGTTTTGGGCATTCAGTCTACTGCACTCCAATGGTTTCAGTTGTACCTCTCAGACAGATACCAGTCCACTTCAGTCAGTAACTCGTCTTCACTACCATCACAGCTCATATACAGTGTGCCTCAGGGCTCAGTACTGCAGCCCATTCTCTTCGTCTTGTACACTACACCTCTGTCCGATATCATAGCTAACCACTCTGTTAACCATCAGCTTTTTGCAGATGACACACAGCTCCAGAAATCCGCTCCTCTCAGTGAAGTGACCAGCCTCACCAAAGAACTCAATGCATGCACAGACGACATAATAAAAATATGACTGATGGAAAATCAGCTCAAACTGAATGATAACAAAACAGAAGCTCTTTCTCTTTTCGTCTTCCTGGAAATCTTCTACCGTCTCCCTCCCTGACTTGATTACTCTTGGCTCTCACAACATCCCCTTCTCTGATTCTGCCAGGAACCTTGGATTCATTCTTGACTCAAAACTGTCCATGAAGAAGCATGTCATAAAAATCTGCCAAACTGCTTATTTTGAGCTTAAACGCATTAGTTTAATCTGCAGGTTTCTCACTGAAGACACAACCAAGACTCTTGTTACTTCCTATATCCTCTCACGGCTTGACTACTGCAACTGTCTCCTCATGGGTACATCTAATTCTGTCATCCAATCTCTACAGAAAATTCAGAACTTTGCTGCAAGACTTGTTCTCTTGGCACCCCGTCACCACCACTCAACACCTCTCCTGTAAAAATTGCACTGGCTTCCCATTTCAGAATGTATTAAGTATAAAGTCGCTTGTATGTGTTTCAGTGCTATAAATGGTTCTGGTCCTGCTTACCTCTCTGAACTGCTGCATGTCTACACTCCATCTCATACACTACGCTCTTCTTCTGACACCCACATGCTGGAAATCCAACAATGCAATCGCAAGACTCATGGCTTCCGCACCTTCTCTTGCTTTGGACCCCACATTTGGAATTCACTCCCCCAAGACCTTAGACACTGCTCAGCCCTGTCATCTTTTAAAGCCAAACTGAAAACCTTTCGCTTCTCACAGTATTTCCATCCTAACTAATATCAGTACCCAGTTTCTGCTACAGTCAGTGTGTGTGTGTGTGTGTTTGTAGTGCGTTTTTTAAAATATTTTTTTATAATACTTTATGTAAATTGTTTTGGTAGGACTATGCTCTACATGTGTATAGAATATCATATCTAGGTTAATATGTATCATGTGAGCACTCAGGGCATTGATGAGCACATGATAAATGTACATTATTATTATTATTAAGTGCCTTGCACTGCAGAGATCTCATCTTGCTGGCCAGGTCTGGTTTTGGCACATCTAACTTTGGCCCTTGCATATTTTGTTCAGTTCTTCTATGGATGGCTGACAAGACCATCAGGCCATCAAGAAGTGAACAGTTTGATCAGTTAAGCCTATTACTAATCAGAAAATGGCTTGTGTCTAATAACTACCCCCAAATATCAGAAGGAGGAAAAAGATTTCAAAGCAAGTCACTGGAGATGCATCTCATCTTCAGCAAAGAGGTATCAGAGACCGACACTGAAATGTAATTGCAGCAAATGAAGAAATTAACATTCAGTCATAACAAAGTAGACATAATTGTCATGAAGTGTCTATTTTAAATAAATTTTGTTTAGCATCTATTTTAAATAAACGGGTGTAGTTATAACAAAAGTTATGTTCATGTGTGACACTCAAATGATTTCAAAGATTAAAGAGAAATATTTTCTGTACTTACACTTACAGTACTCAAAAACAAGTGTGAACACAGGAAATAATAGTAAGAGGAAATACTGTGCAAGCTGTCTTCTTAATCACTGCCACAGCATGCAGCTAATGGGAGAAAGCTTTAATCTTTTGCAAATTGCAAATGGAGAACGGGATAATACAAATGGCTGAGGCTGATTCTGTAATTAAATGTGTGCACCACTCAAAACTTAAGTTACCTCCCTTGATTACTACTTACTCTTTTTGACAGCTTGAAATTCACAAGTTATTTTTATGTTGGAAGCCTTCACAGTGACAGCCTGTAGAAAGATCTAAACTTAATCCTCAGTTTCTTTGCATGATTTCTATATCAAACTTTTCTGAACCAGAGGGCCAAAACATCTCACAGTGTAGGGTATATAAAGTGCTGGCATGACTTACTGTGAGCTGGTTTGGCCTAGTGGTAAGGTGTTATGCTGGTAAGCAGACAGACCTCGGTTCGAATCCACTTCGGCTCTCCTTTCTCTTCAAACTTCAAAGGTTGTGGTTTGTGAACACTGTCTTGCAACTTCGTCCCTCACAATTAATGAGACTTTGTCCCTCACAATTAATGAAACATTAAAATAGCTCTCATCGCTGCCCATCTTAATGCAGGAGTCATGTTGGTGGTGACAGTGTAGCGATAGGTGTATAATCTCCCCCTTTCCCCCTTCTCCGAAAACAGCAAGTTACTTACTTACCCCCTTCTCGCCATCCATAATAAGCCTTATGGTGTCCTTTCGGTTCAAAAAGGTTGTGGCTTGTGGACACTGTCTTCTGACTTTGTCCCTCACAATTAATGAAACATTAAAATGTCTCTCATCATTATGCATCTTAATGCAAGAGTCATTTTGGTGGGGACAGTGTAGCGATAGGTATATAATCTCCCTCTTCCCCCACCTCCATACCCCCTTTTCCCTATCCCTAATAAGCCTTTTGGTTCCTGTGAACATTAAGCACACTTATTTACGTGTTTGTTACCTTGGTGTCAGCTGTGTGCTGGTGTATTTGTGTCTTGCTGATGTGAACTGATGTGTGTATTCCTGAATGTTCCTTGAGGTTTTGGAGAATGTTTACTTGTGAGTACCAAAGTCAGTGTAAAGTACTTGACATTTCATGGCACAATTACTGCAGATTTTATTTCAGGACATGTCATTGGATAATATCTTTAACTTTCTGAAGATTTTTTTTTTTTTAATTGGCAGTATATAAACTTTCAGACCATTTTTGTTAAATCAGTTTTTTTTAAATCTGAATGTATACCAGTTTTAGCATGTACATATTTTTAGTGTTTATTGTGTGCTGACAAGATCTAACCATACTGGTTGACTGGGTGTAAAACATCAAGTTACTTGCTTACTTACCTGTTGGTTTTGTGGCAGAGGTACATAAATTGCATGGCTCAGTGTGTGCACCCTGTTGCATAGGTACCTCAGACGATAATTCATAGGACAGAACAGGAGGCCTGGACTTAGGAAAAAGAATAACCTGGCATTTTTCAGTGCGTCCCATGGGACTCTGTAGATGTAAGTGCAGTGTGTCCTTTTCAGTTCTAGTGCATAAGAAATGTGCATTTGTATGTTAATGGGAGCCCTGGTTGTGTCAGATCTAATTATTTTATGGGTATTGAGTGATCGTGTGATTTGAGTGTTTGCTGTGGGAAAACCCTTAAACATGTGTAATGGAATGACTGCTATAGTTGGATGAGGTTGAAATGTGGGCTGGCCTTTGGTGTGATCATTTTGTTTTTGTCAATTCCATTGTACAGTGCCTAGAGCAGTTTATAGTATTATGAAATGCACTGAACAATTTTTTTCTTTTTTCTTTTTCCAGTCATGTAGAAAAGCTTTTTATGTTGTCACTTTTATATAGCACTTTTCTCTGCTCTCCAGAAGACTCCCTGCACTCTTGCAGCATGTGATTATAGAAGAGTGACTGTAGCTTTTTATTGCACCATTTTTTTGTATAATCACTGAAGTGTTGTATTTACAGTGCTGTTTGGTTGTTACATGGCTGGTGCTACATGAAACTGCTGCCATCTTGGCACATTCTGTATACACCATGCACCATGTCATGTCACTTCATGCAAAGCCACATGTTTAGGGTCATGCGTGTTTAGCTGTAACCTGCCACCTGTATTTATGGCAGAATAACAGGGCTCTTTTATGTGCTGCTGCGGTAACACTGGGGTGGAATGGATGGATACCAGAATAAGAGTCAGCACAGAAAGTTGACTCTGGAGAAGAAAATTCTCCTGCTGCTTCTGCCAGGACTCAAACCTGCAACCTTTCAGTCATGAGTCTGGCACCCTAACCACTGAGCTATCCCCGCTCCCATTTTATGTCTCAAACTGTTTCAAACTGTACATTAAAAAAAGCCTGTAATAAACATCCACTTGTAATTTAATTACAGGTTGTCAAACACATTTGAGACAGAACAAATGGTGAGATTAGTTGACTTGTACGATTAAAACTAAGAAATCTTTTAGAATACACATCCCAATGAATATTACGATCAGTCCAGTTGCTGTATTGATGAGACAGGGCTTGGAAGATAAGTGTGAGTTTGGTGGTCAGAGTTCATTCACACTGCTGAATGCCTGCAAGTTGTAACTTAAACACTGTCACTTGTGTGTGCCACAGCAACACTGACATTATGATGTCTGTTATGTGGTGTGGGCTGTGGCTCGGCATATGGTCTATGTCTGTGTCAGCTATTACACTTTGTGCAGTGTGTCATGCATTGTAAACACCATTCATTAACACTGTTGGTCTGTGTTGTTTCGGTTTTGCAAACGAAGCTTTGGAAACACTTGAGAATTCTACTGAGGAGTTGGTTTTGAATTCTGCATTATGGTACGTCATGTTGCATGTATGGCTCAAATATCGCATGCGATAGTATGCATGTTCCATCTTGTCTTGATAGTTTGAAAGTATAGCAGATGGACTTGGATAGCTGAGGATATATAGATATTTACTGGTTGTTGAAGGTACAGAAATTGTTACAGGATCCAGCCAATCTGCTCTGATGCTACACATCTCCTTCACTCAGAATATCAACTGCATCCCTCAGGTAAACATTACAAAATCCAAAAGTGCAAGCTCAATCACTTCAAGTACTCTTTCATTCTATTCTGAACCAGAGAATCAAACCAGTACATGTAAAGTCAGCATCCTGCCCCAGGAGCAGACAGCTAGATCAACTGCCTCTCACAAGTCTGCCTGACTGTGTATGTGCATGTGGGCTCATGAGTGTGTGCTGTTGTTTTACTGTGTGTGTGCATGCATGTATGTATGTTAATGTATGAATGTATATATTTGTGTATGCATGTGTGTATGGTGTGCATGCATGGTTTATACCCTTGTTACAAACTTACCATTTTGTTTTTGTTTTGTTTTTAGCTATAAAGTGCAATTTGTTTGACAAGTGTGTTTATATAATATTTACACATACATCTTTTGCTGTGTATTTTTAATGTTACATAGATGGTATGCTATATGGCAATTTCCTTTTGCAGGACAATAAAGTATTAAATGTAAGAATTGACTGGTGAAGCAGCATATTGCATACCATCTTTGAGTAGCATGGTTTTTAATTGACAGGTTCTGTTTTCTTTTCAGTTGATTGGTTTTTGGTCATAGCAAGTGCCTAATTAATGAAGTTAGATGAACGATAAGAATTTTTGTGTAAGCATTGTCTGCTTGGCCTTGAAGGCTTACTGAAGCCTAAAATAAAACTTTCCTTGAAGTGAAATTGTCCTGATTGACAGTAAAAAAGACAGAAACAAACAACAACAAAAAACAGACACAGAAAAGAGTGTCAGCCTTGTGCAACACTTCTGCATTACTAATACCTTAAACTTTTCCATTGGTTTCAGATAAGCCCCATTTTTCAAGCTTTCTGCACAATTTCTACAATGCGTCAGGAATTATTTCCAGATCCCTAGATAAAGGGAGCAACTATCACAGACGGATTGTTGGTAAGTGCTTTTTAAATCACAAAATTATTCAGACCCAAAAGTAAAGGTTAGAAATGTTTATATAACCATAAAAATTCACCCCAGTTGCTGTTCAGACTGAAACTGTAACTATATTTTCAGACAATAAATCCCTCAGTGATACCCAATTTCCTTTTTTATTTAATTTTATAAGGTATATATATCTACTCAGTATATATATATTGAGTGTTTTCATATGGTGGGACATCATATAAGATATAAACCTGGAGAGATTCATATGTTGAAAGTTTGCAGCCACTATTCCCTTAAAGGAACAAGTTTTCTCAGATTTGAATAATAAATAACTCCTTGGGTGGTTTACTTCCTAGACATAATAAAGACTTTGAAAAAAGAAAAAAAAGAAATGTAGGCTACCTACCTGCTTTTGGTTGTGTTGTTTTGGTGTCCAGTATTTGGAAAGAATTTGACGGGGGATAATGTCCTATTCATCTGTTTCAAGCATTTGAGAAGTTATTTTTTATTTAAATATGGCAACAACAACAACAGCAAATCTGAAACCAGGATGACTGCTAGCATTCTAAAACAGAATCCAAACACAAAAACAGCACAACAAAACACCACAACCAATAGCAGATAAGTAGTCTACATTTAATTTGTCACCATTTACTTGTTGTTTAGCTCGTCAACAAACAAGGGAGTTAGTTAGTGCTTGAAATACAAAACAAGTACAACAACAAAGACCTGAGTCACCTATGGTAACTCTCACCTGGCATGCGTGTAAATACAAGGTACATAAACTCCACCAGAAGTACATCCTCAGAAAGGGATTAAGTAAGTAAACATGGTGCTTAACATCCACAGAAACTGCAAGGCTTATTAAGGACAGGGAGAAGGGGGTATGGAGGTGGGGGAAGTGGGAAATTATATACCTATTGCTACACTGTCACCACCAGAATGATTCCTGCATTAAGATGGGCAGCGATGAGAGCCATTTTAATGTTTCAGTAGAAAGTGATGGACAAAGTCATAAGACAGTGTCCACAAACCACAACCCCCAGTGGCATATATACCCTACATTTCAGGCACACTTGGTGACACAGGTGTGCATAAGACAGAACCAATTTTTATTCCAGACCGAACATAGTCCTTAGATCTCGAAACTGGTTCAACATATAAACACACAAATACACACATTTACAGGTTAGCCTCAGAGTGAATTGTAACCTTGTTTGTTGATTCTGCATGAGTGCTCTGGGCCTTATTCTGTTTCAGATTTGTTTAACTAGTGTTGTTTTTTACCTTGAAAAAGGTCTTATTCTGAAGATTTACTTGTTGTTTTGTCATATTTGATCAGCATTCTTTTGAATCTTTTATGGGTTTGGATCAAATAGGAGAAGGCTATTTTCTTTAAAGCCAAGAGCCAATCAGAACATAACCATGCATGATTCATCTGCTGCCAGGAATTTCTCCCTTTCTGATATTTATGTCCTTGGTCCATTTGGTGTGGAAGATGCCCTATAAGCTGTTCATGTGGAGCGCTCTGCACAGGCACCCAGAGGGGCCTCATACCCATGTAAGATTTGATTATTTGCTGTACCAGGAATTTGTAACTCAACCACTGGATCTTCAGTTTAGACAACCCAGATGTATTACAAACAGATTTAAGAATTCCTTTGTGCCTTCAGTAGTATGCGTTTTGAATGACATTTGAAACGTGTGTATGTTGTGTGTGTGTGTGTGTGGGGGGGGGGGGGGGGGGGGGCTGACCTAAATGTGCCAAGGTGTATTTGAGGGGGCATTGATGGGGGAGGAGAGATTGGATGGGATGGAAATGGAATGGTAATTAGTGCTGTGAGAAATAGACACATTTCAGAGTGATGTTATTTAAACATGTTAAATGCTATCCTGTGATACTGCACTGTGATTCATTGTATTATTTTTGAACTAGTGTCTATGTGATTGTATGAAGATCTGCACTGACAATCTGTTTCTGAACTTCAACACACCAGAAATGCCTAAGGAGATTACGGTCGGATATCTAAAGGTGAAGGTGGCCTTGTTTGTTCCAAACCTGATGCGTTGCTTCAACTGCAACAAGTTTGGCCAAACGAACCAATGTTACAAAGTTGCCATAAAGTGTCAGTGGTGTGGAAGGGATAAGCATGAAGGTCGGTGTGAGGGACCCAAGCTGTGCTCTAATTGCAACCCCATGCCTCATCGTCTGGAAGAAGGAAAAAAAAAATCAAAAAAATCAATGTATCCACATTGAAAAATGCATCTCCATTCCAGAAACCAGACAGTAAGAAGCCAAGATGCTGACTGTAATCTCTAGTGGAAAATCTTTTTCTGCTGTTGTTTCCACCAGGAAAAAAATCCAATCAGTGGAGTGTCAAACTTCTCTATCTTGGTTATCTTCAGAATGTCCACTTCGGACTGCTCAGATTAGTATGCATACTTTTGGCTGACCTGGATTGGTATTGGCTGGGACCCAGGCTTCCTCTGGGAAGAAGTTGGGGCCGGCATTGGCCAACGCCTGGGTACAGTGCAAGTCCGCAACAGGTTAAGCTGATCCCTACAAAACGGCCTCTAAGGGTCCTGCCAATCCCCTTAAAATGGCCTCCAAGAGCTCAGCAGGTCCCTCCAAAACTGCGCCTTCAACGGATGACTTGTCATCACTGAGGGGCACACCAACTAAGGTGAGGGTGGAAGGGGTCCTGATGGACATCCCAGGGTTTGTATGCCCCAGGCATTTTGCTTCTTCTGGCAAACCCCAGGTGCAACCCAAGCCAATAGCATCAGACAGGCAGAGGAAGGTGGAGCAGTAGTAGTAACTGGATTTTAATGTTCTGTCAGCCACACAGGGTCACCTCAGGACAGTCAAACTTGGGTCATATGCAAATACACATTTCTAAACTCTTCTCACACATATATATATATATATAGATATATAGATATATATCAACCCTCTGTCAAGTTAATCTACAAAACCAATCACATCGCAAGTGTAAAATATACATACACAAACACCAGACACAAATTTTCGAAGTTAGTCCCTTCAATATTACTCCTGCCCTGTTAAAAGAGCACATAAGGCTAGGACATGCTGGTATCGTTGACCATTCCATCTAATTCATCGATACCAGGTTAAAAAAGAAAAGAAAAAAGGAATGGACAGATACAATATAAATTTTTTTTTTTTATATCAATGCATAATGGCAAATACCAGTGCCATATGACAGCAAGCTGCACATACCACCTACCAATTTAGGCAATTATCATCTCCTAGCTGCTCAACAAGAGCCATACAAAAAAGCCTAACCCTTAATGGAAAATATTTGAGAGTTTTCTGGAAAAAAAGTCAGGAGAATAGACCATTAGCAGAAAAATGACAAGATAGAAAGAGCAAGAGGACTAGGCAGAAAAAACAAGAGAGGAGATAGGAAAGGGGACTCAAATGACAGCCCTGAGATTCCAGACAGGAGGGAGACATAGACCGCCCCGGCCTCCCTTCAGGGAGAGGAAGGCGGAGAAGAACCTAGTTCTCTCTGACGATGAAATTGAATCATCATCTATTCTTCCAAACTGAATTAATGGCTCATTCCATTATTCAGTGGAACTTTAGAAGTTTTCAAGTTACCTTTGAGGAGCTAACTCTGCTTGCAAGACTGTATAGACCAGCTGTTGTTGGATTGCAGGAAACATTTTTAACAGATTCAAAATCACTATCATTTACTCGTTTTAGTATTCTAACTAAAAATTCACTAAACAACAGAGCTACCAGAGGAGTAGCTTTGCTCATTAACAACTCATATCTATTTAATGAGGTTCACTTAAACACTCCTTGGTGACTGCAAGGGTAACATTGGACAAGGTTGTCACCTTCTGCAGTATTTATCTTCCCCCATCCAATCACATTGCTAAAACATATCTGATTAACCTCATTGAACAACTGCCATCTCCATTTGTTCTTTTTGGCAACTTCAGCAGTCATTCCCCAGTTTGGGGTAATGAATCCTATAACACCAGAGGACAAATGTTGGAGGGCCTCTTTAAAGAAATGGATTTATGTATTTTAAATGATGGTTCTGCAGCTTATATTCATCCTACCACCGGTTCCACTTGGGCACTGAATCTCTCCATTTGTGGTCCATCTCTCCTCCTGGACTATGCATGGAAAATACATGAGGATCTGTGTAGAAGTGACCACTTTCCTGTAATGTAACCAGCAATACTGTTGAAAAAGACCCCCCCCCCACGCCCCCCTCCCCCCCAACAGGTGGGCTAATGGGGGAGGCGGTCATGTCTGCCAAAGATCATACCAGTCAGTTTACTGCTCTTCTCATACAAGCACCAGAAGAAGAAGAAGAAAAACTATGCTGAAGACCTGCTTCTCTAAAAAAAACTTCCCAAAGTTCCATGGTTTGATGATCATTGCAAGAAAGCAATTAAAGAAAGTGCAGCAAAAGGTGTGTTTTTTCAAACCCATTGTTGAGCAGTGTTAAAAAAAGTTAACTTTTAAGGGCCAAAGCTTGTCATTGTTGTTAAACAACAAAAGAAGAATTTGTGGAGACACTTCTATTCTAAATTAAATTCTAAAATGCAAATGCAAACTGTCTGAAAAGCTATTCAAAGCTAATTCAATTAACCATTTAAAGGTCGACGGTAAGCTTACTACCAACAAAAAACAAGTGGCAGAAGCAATAGCTACAGTTCTGTCTAAAAGTTCTTCAACAGATAATATTCCCCGGAATTTTAAAGGATTAAAATATTAAAAGAAAAAAGATGTCTGAACTTCTCTTCTAAAAACAGAGACCTGCCTTTTTTAATTACTGAATTGAAGCAGTTGTTGCAAAGAGCCAATGACTCAGCTACTGGTTTGAACCAGGTACACTATCAACTTTTAACCCACCTTCCAAACTCTGCTTTATCTGTTGTTGTGAAGCTATATGACCATGTCTGGGAATCTGGCTGTTTTCTGCCATAGTGGTGTGAAGTGGTAGTTAGTTATTCCCATTCCTAGACCCGGTAAAGACCACTTGGAACCTGACAACTTTAGACCTATCGTGTTAACCAACTGTTTGTGTAAAATGATGGAGAGGATGATCAGTGCTCGCCTCATGTTGTCCCTCAAGTTGCAAGGTCTTCTTTTGGAGAAGCAGTGCAGTTTCAGGAAGAACCACAGAGCTACTGGAGAGTTAGTCCACCATGTTGGTATTGAAACATTTATTAGAGATGCCTTTGTCAAAAAAGAGCCCATCCTAACCATTTTCTTTGACCTTGAGAAGGCCTATGACACAACATGGAAGCACAGCATTCTGGCAGACCTCTGGGATTGTGGTTTCAGAGGCCATCTCCCCAGGTTTATTCAGAGCTTTCTGTCAGAAAGTTCTTTCAGGGTTAGAGTAGGCTTCACTCTGTTGGAGCTGCATAAGCAGGAGATGGGGGTCCTACAAGGTGGCATCCTGTCTCCAGCTCTATTCAGCATCAAAATCAACAACATTATTAAAGCTGTTTTGAAGGGTACGGATTGCTCCTTGGTCATGGATGACTGCTCTGTGTGTGTGCTGCAATCATTGAACAGAGTGGAAAGGGCTATGCAGCTGTGCATTAACAGCATTCAAGATTTGGTATCAGAGAACAGTTTTAAGTTCTCCCTTTCAAAGACGGTCTGCATTCATTTTCGCCAACGGTATGGATTTTTCCTGGACCCTAACATCTTTTTGGGAAAAATGTCCATTAAAGTAATAAGCTAAATTTCTTGGCCTGATTTTTGACACCAAACTTACTTTTAAAAATCATGTACAACATCTTAAATCTTCCTGTCAGAAAGTTCTGGATATTCTATGAGTAGTAGGACATACTGATTGGGGAACTGATCGTATCATCCCACTACACCTGTACCGTGCATTAGTCTGCTCCAAATTGGATTACAGATGCAGTGTTTATGGACTGGCCCATTAGTTGGTTCTAAAGCAGTTGGATCCGATCCGGGCTTGCGTATCACATTTGTTTGTTTTTGCACATCTCCTGCCCAAAGTCTCTACATGGAGGCACATGAACTGTTCCTAACCGCTCATCATTTAAAACTTGCTTTAAATAATGTTCTCAAACAATATTCCTTACTCAAAAATCCAGCCTACAGTTGCATTTTCAAACCTGAAAATGTTAAGCTATATGAAGAATCAGTGTCAAAAATTTCACCTCTCGGCATCCGTATTCTAACTCACCTGGATAAATGCAAAATTAACCTTAACCTGATCAATGATGTTTCCTCTTGGACTTTGCTCCTTGGATGCTTTCAGCTCCTACAGTCTGGTTTGACTTAACTAAACTAAAGATAAAACCAACCCGGAAATGTACAAACACTTCTATTTACAACTTACTTAAGAATATCCTTCATCAGAATTTTTTTTCACTGGCAGTTCAACAACAGAGGAAGTAGTTGCTGCAGCGGCTGTCTCGATCCACTAAACAGCTTCATAAATCCTTTACCTGTTGGCTTCTAGATGGCAGTTTTGTATACTGTTGAACTGTGAGCTATTCTTTTAGCTCTCAAACATGCAACAACAACAAAAATCATTTTTGATATTATCTGACTCTCTTTCATCTTTATAGTCAATACTGAATCTAAAGTACGATCATCTTATCTTAGTACAGATTGTAGAACTATGTATGGATTTGACCAGAAATGGGAAGGAGATTGTCTTTATCTGGGTCACTGGCCATGTGGGCGTTAGAGGTAATTTGGCTGCAGATTCTGCTGCTAAGGATGCCCTTGTTGGTGACATCTCAGTTGAACTCATCCCCTTCTCAGACTTAAAATCATGTGCAAACAAACAGATGTTAGAACTGTTGCAGTCAGAGTGGGATGAGTTCCCAGGAAATAAATTACATGAATATTTCAAAATTTTAAAGAGTGTATTGTTTGTCCTTGGACAAACAGAAAAGAAGAGACTGTGATAGCCTGATTGCACATTGGTCTTTTTTTTTTATCACTCACTCCTTTTTACTGAAGTGAGTGAGCCACCAGTGTGCATTGGATGTGACATGATTAACTATTAAACACATTTTACTGACTTGTCCAGATTTTATCGAAATAAGAGAGCACCATTATACAGCTCAATCACTGCATATATTAAGATATATCATGGGAAAAGTTCTCTATTTGAAAGCAATCAATATTTTTAGCAGACTATAAATTTTCAGATCACTTTTAGTTCTGTTCATGTTCAAGTATGATTTTAAAATTCTGACTATACACCAGTTTTAACATGTACATATTTTTAATGTTTGTGTGCTGACAAAATGTGTATTGCCCTGATATGACCATATGGGTTGACTGGGCGTAAAACACCAAGTTACTTACTATTTGCTAATGATAGAGTTTGATTGTCCAGAGGTGACCCTATGTGGTTGACATAATGTTAAAATCCAATTACTAACTGATTAGGTAACCAGTATTTAGACTATGTATGAGAGAGAGAGAGGGAGAGAACTATGCAATGCAAATTAGGCTGTGTATTATTTTAATGTTTTACCAATATTTGGATTATGCCCTCTTTCTCTATTTTGATCTTGTTTTTAGTTAGTAGTATAGCATTTTTAGCCTCATATACATATGTGTTTTAGAGGGATTCCGCACATCTAAAGTGTGCTTATTATTAATTGATACAACACTAGTGTGTGCCAGGAATGTATTAGAAGGCAAGCAACAACAAAATTGTGTTTTAGCACTGGATCATGAAAAATGTTGACATTCCTTCTCCTTTGGTGTTGTAGGGGATGGGTCTCCCTCATATTTCTTTGACAATCGTCAATGGCCATTGATGCCTGGCAATGAACTATGCACTGAACCCCGGGTAACTGTTGCAAGCCACATTCATCACCTGTACCCCAAGGCTAGGATCATCTTCATACTTCGAAACCCTGCAGACAGGTAAGTACATATGTAGTGGTATGATAGTGTGTGCCTCTGGTAATGATAATGTCATTCTGCCAAAAGTGCAGGTGGCAGGTTACAGCTAAACATGCATGCACCTTACATATATGTGGCTTTGCATAAAGTGACATGGTGTACACAGAACACGCTGAGATGGCAGCAGTTTTATGTGGCACCAGCCATGCCAGCGCTGTAAGTACACCACTTCGGTGGATATTCAAAAACTCGCTATCAAAAAAGCTATCCACTCATGTAGAATCACATGTGAGCACAATGAGTCTGCTTGAGAGCGGAGAATAGCACTATATAAAAGTGATCAACAACAACAACAAAATAATGTATGAGTGAATGGTCAGTTGAATGTGAATGTGTTTACATGTGACTGGATGAGCGAATGATCAGTGGATGGAATAACTGTGACTGTGTTGCATGGGGCTCCGTGCAACATAGGCTGAAAACTTAACTGTTCTCAGTTACCAGGAGGCATATATACTACAGTAAGAGTGGGTATGAGAAGATGAGAAAGAAGAGAAGAGAGAGAAGACAGGAATAAAGAGTTTCTGCTTAGAAGACTGCTTTTGGCTTTGACTGGCTTGAATGGATGGAAAAGACAGGAGCAACAAGCAACCAACAACACCCAAACCAAAAACATTACACATAATTATATTTAACTAAAGCAGTGGTGCAGCATTTCAAGTATTTGTGAGGTATGTCTACCTAGATTTTGCTCTGTCTTGATGGAGAGCTCACCAATAAAACAGCAGTCTTGGAATCGTGGAGTTGTCCACCCAAGCTAGGCTTTGGGAATTGTGTCGCCAGTGCTTACTGACTGCCCTTTTCAAGACTGAGAGAGTACCAACTTCGAGCTTGGTATTAAGACATCAGCAGAGGTCTCTTCCATGTACAGTTTGGGGCCTCAGCTCTACTGTTGGGATGTCAAACTTGCAGTTTGTGACAACAAAATGTTGTTACTGCAAACTATTGTAATTATAGCAGCTATCGCCAATAATACACAAATACTTGTCATGAGAGATGCCTTCTTGGGCGCAAAATGCATGTTTGGGATTATAGAAGTAGAATTAGGGCCCCAAAATGCATGCATTTCTAGTTTGGGGACAACAAACTCGCAGTTTTTGAGCACAAGATGTTGTCACCAAAAATCTTGTAATTGTGACAGCTGCTGCCAGTGATTGAGTATCTGACATTTGCTGACGTTGAACTCAGCGTCAAAGCTGGCTGACTGATTGGCTGCTTGCTGCAGAAGTGTCAGTGTGAGTGTCAGAAATGCTGTTCACCTTATGACATGGAGCCCAGAACTAAACTACTAGCTAATTCCTTCCTTCCTGTCTCTCCAACAACTGAAGAGAAGAGATCAGTTACACAGTGGCTATTCATAGATGGCTCCTTCTTTCTTACAAAAAGAAACTCCTGGGACATATCACCTTTTTGCATCCATGCAATGGATTGCTTTATTTGCAACAGATTTTAGTACTGATCATATTGAATTGACTTTTTAGTACTTGACTGTTCTTTGAGAATATTGTTTAGAGACGACAGTTAAGACCCATCTTCAGTTGTTTTAAAGAGATTGATGTTAATAAATTGTAGTTGTTGATCAGATTCTGGTAGATTTGTTTTTAACAAGAAAAACAACAAAAACAACATTTTAGTTGACTTGATTTTTTTTGCATGGTTGATTATGCTTTTTGTAGGTAGTGTTTGATTTATTGTGTGCCACATGGATATGGCCAGCATGGTTGACTGGGTGGTACAAACAAATCACTTAATTAGTTATTTGTTGTTGATTCAAGTGTCACCAGTCACAAGTTGGGGTGTATCTTGATCATGCATGGAGCCACACATCAGACTTTTATTGTTGGTGATGTATCACCATGACATGAACTTCATCATTGACTGTGCTATACATATATTTGAATATGTTAAGTCAAAAATGGTTGTCAAACTTTGCTTACGTCGAACCTTTTTTATTTCCTGACCAAAGCTTCTCTGTATCACAATTTTACAACAGAGAAGTTAAAAACGTAAGTTTAATTTCATCCAAGTCAAACATGTTTTTCCCTTTTCCCACTTGGATAAGTTGAAGCCAAGCATTTCATGACTACTTCATTGTTGAATGCACACTGATTGCTAACTTAGCTGTTGCCCACCTACAAGCGTTGCAACATAAACCTTTTCAGCAGGTGGCAGTTGTATGTTCTTGTTTTAGCCAGTGTCTGTAGGCAGCTTGGTTTTTGCTTAATACATATGAGAATGCTTTGTCACAATAGGAGGTTCACAGATCATCATGTTTCTGGCATACCAGCTCTTGACCCTCCATTTACAGGTTGATCCTTTATCCTCCACACCTTTCTCCTAGCTGTCACATGCTATGGTTAACATTATTATTGTTATTGATTGATTCTATGTAGTGCTATTCTCTGCTCTTGAGCAGATTCTCGCAGTAATGTTTATGAACAGTTTTGAGTTCAAAATCAAAAATGTAAAGTGAAATAGGAACAGAAATTTCATTCTTGTTTCCTTTTCAATGAACGATAAAGATATTTGCTTGTCAGTGTTTATGGACTGAACCGGGATACACCTGCTTTTTATGAAGAGCTAACAGAAATGGTTAAAGAATACCAAAACCATTGTGTGTATTTGGCAAATATCTGTCTATGAAGTACTTTGTCCAACTCTCTGTCCGTATGGATGTCTGCATGGATGTACCTTTTCATCTTGTTATATTGAATTTAAAAAAAAAAATTAAAGTAAAAATCACTGTGCTCATGTCACATGTGATTCTGAATGAGTGACTGTATCCCCTTGGTTTTGTTTTTTGTTTTTTTAATATCCCCTGAAGTGGTGTACTGACAGCAATATTTGATTGTTTTATCGCTGGTGTCATGTGAAACCTCTGCCATCTCAGCGCAAGTTCTGTGTACACCATATGACCATGCACCAGTTTACAGTGTCACTTGATTAAAAGCCACATAGGTAGGGTCCATGAGTGTTTAGCTGAAACCTGCCACCTGCACTTTTGGCAGAATGACTGGGATCATTAATGTTCAGCTGCAGTAACATGGGGGGTGGAACTGCTACTAAAATAAGAGTCAGCACAGAAAGTTGACCCTGGAGGGGGAAAAATCCCGCTACTCCTGCCCCCAGGACCTTTTGATCATAAGTCTGGCACTCTAAGCACTGATATGTCCCCTCTCCGCTAACATTAAATGGACAGAATCCTCCCATTCTCAGTATGAGCAAGCAATGTTTGTTTAAATTCACACAGAAGAAATTTGTTTCTCTCTCTCTCTGTTCATTATTTGTTTTGTTCCATGGAGGGAGGGTGTGCAGACACACATACAGATGAAGGTGATCTCCAAATAATGAAGTACAAAAAATACCAACTCACATAATTATAGCACCACAGAAAACATACATGCATGCATGCTTGTTGATGGATAAGTAAAAAGGCAGATAACTTGAAGAAGAAAAAAATTCCCCATCACATTTGACTTGAACATATTCAACTGTATCAAGCATCAGTTACTCAATCTCTCTGACCATAAAATTTGATCTCTACAGGATACCATAAAACAAGTTATATGTGTTTTGTTGAATCACAGTGTGTCATGTTACAAGTGTTTGAATGCATAAGCAAAATAAGCAATTTATGTGACATGCATGTATATTCATAATAACAAAACAAACTTGTGTTCATTTTCCATGTGATTTATTGCAGGTTATATTCAAGTTATCTGTACAATCATGCAAAATATGAAGCAGTGAGCAGCAGGACATTTGACCAGTATGCACGCCAAGCAATTAAGCTGTACAGTGACTGCTTTGCTCACTACTCTCTACGCCAGTGTGCCAACAATGCCACCATCTTTCAGCAAGCTAAGGTACACAGTATTGTCAGCTTATCTTCTCCGAGATGACTTTGTGACAAAAGGTGTGCATGAAAACAGGACAGTGGGGGTGGAAAGTAGAGTTGCTGGTAGACTAAATCTAGATGTGTTTTTAGAATGTGCACAGTGCTAGGAAAGATTTCTTGAAAGTGACAGATAATGACTTTTGTACTTCTGGAGATATATGCTGAGACAGGTTGTAAAAGGCTGCATGTCATACATAAAATACTACAACATACATAGTTCATTGTGTCTTCATTTCTGCACACACTTGCACAAAATCAAGTCACATTATTTGGGCAAACCTCCCCTACTATGTTTCTGCCAAATTTTGTACACTCATATAATTTAACACATGTTTGTGAACTGATGATTGTTGTAATATCTTATGTATGACAAACCTATATCTCAACATTTTTTAATGTAACAAGGAACACACCCTTTCATGCCATATAGTGCAATCAGTCACATAAGTGAATGCAATCAACACAGTGACAAGAATTTTTCCCAATTTGCATTTAATTACAAGTCATAAAAAGCAAATGAAGCAAAATTATGTCAGACATCAGTATTACAACAAAGTAACATTTCTCCAATTTTCAGCATATAAAACAAACAATAAACCTCTGTTTGCTTACTTAACTCACAAAATAAACAAGAAAAAGATTAATCTAGCAAAAACAGATCAGAGTGACCTGATCTTATGAAGATAATTGATGTTAAGACAAAACACACCCACACACACCCACACACACACACCACATTACAAATATAACGGTACATCTATTTAAAAATTTGTTATGCATTTTGTTCGGCGCCTCATTTCCACATGGCAAGTCTCTGTGCCATACAGCAGAAAGCTCAATGCTCGGGGGGAAAAAGAATTGCCACCACCAGCAACTCCTCCATTGTGGGCATTTTGCAGTGCTCTCTTGGCCCTCTTCCTTGTCTGCTCTCGTAGTGGATCCTCTACTGCCAGTCTGTGTCTGTACTTTCTGCAGTTGTCTGCGTTTGTTGACGGTTTCTTCATAATCATGATACTTCTTCTTGGCTCAGGAGATACCCTGATGAAGTGTTATGAACCTGAAGTCATAAAAAAAAAAATTGTCACCATAGTCTACTGATTATGTGATGGGCTCAGTACAAACATGTCATTGACCACTCACTCTGACCTCTAATGCTAAGTCTAACACATAATTATCAAGTATTCAGTTCTCAGAGCTTGACCAAACTTTGACGTCAGTCACAACAACATCTGTGTTGCAAACATGACATCTGACATAATTTTTCAAGAACTTTGTTGTGATTGTAAGCTCTCGATCAGTTGACAAAATATTCTCGTGATCATCACTAAATTTGTAAATAGTCTACAAGAAACATGTAACAAAACAACTGATGGGTTTCTGATAAAATTAAATGCACATCCTGCATGGAAGATCTATCAGATATTGCCTCATTGTAATCAAACTCTTCACGCTGTACTCGTCTAAGTATCAAAAAGATTTTCAAATCTTTGACATGGGAAGATGCCACTTTTCACAGTTCCTCATACCTCCCCACCAAACCAGCTGAAAACCTCAAAACTTTCTCAGTAAACTTCTCGAAAAGCAAAAAGTGTATGTTTTACGTCAGATTCATGTTTTACATCAGACCACTGAAAATATTACAATGTACCTTTCGATGTTGCAAACAAACACATGTCATGCAGCCATGAAATCCAGTCAGCCAGGAAGTGTCATGTGACATGCTGGATGCGGTAGAAAAACATAATCGCTTTCTCATTAAAAAAAAAAAAAATCTAAAAATTATCAGATAATTTGTCAGACATCAGACCTTACAGCAATATTTGAATGATCAGGAAAATGTTTTTAAAACTTGCAAATTTCACCCCAAAAAACAAACAAAACCAAAATATATCGCTGTTGTGTAGTGTAAATGTATGGATTGGAACACATGCAATGTTTCTGGTGATTCCAAAGTGAGGCTGTTTGTTTTTGGGGAGTACAAAGTTTACAGTTCGATGTTACATCTGACATGTGACATTGCAAACTTTTATGAGGAATTGTTTGAAAATACAACAATCATGAATGCTGATGTTGTATTTCCTGTATAGAACAGTTTTTTTCTGTGTACTAATCAGTGACTGATACTCCATGTGACTGCCACTTGTTTGTAAGAAAAATGACAAAGATTGCTTGATACATCGATGTCAACTTTCAGTGTGTTTTCTGGTGGTTATGACCATATATTAAAAACACCTGAAGTCTGGTTGCTGAAATTATGTGTACTAAATATTCATTCATCCATGCATGCACTTATTCTACACACAGTTTCAAAGAAAATCCATTTTCAACATTCTTTTATTTTCAACTGAAGTGCATAAACCCCTGCATGAGCACCTTATGGCACAAAGCCAGATATGAACAGAAAAATAAAAATTCTGTAGTTTGTAGTGTAGTACAGTGTATATGGTAATGCATCCATTGCTAACAAGGACAGTTAATGTATCCAAATTAACAGCCACCATTACAAAATGTGTTCATTATATCTAACTCCCTGAGAAAAAATACTTTTGCATACAGAATTGCAGCTGCGTGGATTCAAGTTGAGCAATACACAGCAAGAATTAAAATGTTTTGAGTTTTGAACTATGCTCTTCCAAAAAAAAAAAAAAAAAAAGCAGCCCAGAATAGGCCCATGTGGAAAATCAGCAATGCTAATTGGCCAGATTAACCATAGCTGAATGCCTTCAACATTACATGCTTGTTGATAATTAAGTCATGAGAATGCAAAGAAGCATAATAATGATGTCAGTAGTTCACAAAGCATATATATATATATTATTCTAGGCTATTAATATTGCATGCTTGGCAGGATGAATGTGTTGATTTATTTTTATGGCTGTTTGATAATCCAGGTCATGGCTGTTTTGACTCAAATGGAAAATAGGAGTTTGTGTAATGATCAGTGTTAGGACCTTGGGTGAGCTGGCCTGCCAGCCATTCATCATCATGGCGATAATGGTGTGGAAGAAGTGGAAGAGTGGAAGAAGTGCGACAGGCAGTGGAGAACCACAGCAGATTCAGGTGTCCAACAATTAGAGTTATTATCTCAGATTCTGGTGTACAACAATCAGAGTTATCTCAGCAGACAGTTTTCCAGCACACTCACAGTGGACCCACTCTTGAAAAAATATATATGTAACAGTGTGGTGCGGGCTGCTAAGAAAACACACTGGCTAAAATCAAATCGCTTCTCTGGACAGCAAACTGGACAGCATTTGTGTTTTCTCAGCCTGCATGAGTACAATTTTCTGAACAATATCCAAACCAGTTAAATCACTGAAAGCATCAAGTTAAGGTTAAAGTTACTATCTTTTGAACCATGTAATCAGAATATATATATACAGATAGTTATTTCACAGAGTGTGAAGCATGACTTACTCCCATCTGTATACAGATTTGTGCAACTGAACTGCAAGTAACACAGCATACAGAATAATAATGTTGACAAAACTTAGGTCAGAATAAAGTGCATGTGCAGATGGTTAATTCTGTCTGCCAGCCCTTTCACCTACATTTCATTCCAAAAACTTTATCCATGATGCCTCTATTTTCAGCTCCCTTCTAGCAGCTGATTTCTGTTTAACTGGCCATTCTCCTATATTTGCCTGCATCACAGCTCTTCTTTATGTAGGGGAGTGGGGTGGGGAGTAAAGGGGAAGCAGGTTGGAAGCATGGATGAAAAGCCACAAGTCAGAGGTTGCTATAACATAACTTTTATTTGTACACCAACCAACCAGGAATCAGTGTCTGTATTGGAAAAGACACAAGCAAACAAAACATTTAGAACATGAAAGCAAATGTAAAGTATAAACAACAGCAATTATCTAATAACTACAGTAACCATGTAGTTTACCTGTAGGTTACTATAATACATGATGGTAACTGTGACAAAATGATTAATAATCAAGCACATAAATTGTATGCTTGACTTACACTTAAAACCCATATCTCACAGAGTCGCGGTGAGTATGCAAGAGACGGCCAGTCAATTAACTGATGAACTCCCAGTATAAAATATTATACAATAAAGTAACAGTGAAAAATATGGATTACTAAGCTCATTCTTAACTAAAACAGGAAGTGAGATAACTGTTACAACACTGTTCCACTTAAGCACACAACGAGATGGATAGTGACTTGGGTGGCGTTTGGGACCATGCCTTAAGCGGGAGGAAGTCAGTCATAAACTGACTGGCTTCAGCCTCGTTACTCAAAGCGTTACAGCATGTCACTGACTAGCAGAGCATATCTGTGAACAACGTCAAGTGTCTTACTGACGTGGGTAGCACATCAAGAATCTAAGCTGCTGATCTGGCTGCACCTGTCTGCTCGGTTAGTGAACAGAGACAAAGACCTAATTGCCACCACTGACATGCATCACTGGCCAGTTCAGGTACATGCACAAAGACCTGGAAAGGGGTTACAAGCTAAGCAGAGTGAAAGTCTGTGTGCCCAAGACTTGGCCATACAAAAGCCGGATCAAAACAGAAATAACATGTCTCACAGTTTATACAATCACCCCTATGCACTAAACCATACCCAACTAGCAAAATGAACATTCCACAACTATGAAGTCAACGTCTTCAAAGTGTTAGCCATAATATACCACCGATTTCATGCAGAAAAATAGAACGGTTGGAAACTAAACAAATAAGTTATGCCGCACAGAGATCTGCACGGCCGCCCTCACAAAGGACCCATACTTTAGAGGGATAACTTTGCATCGGCAAAGCATCACTCAAACTGAACATCCAACAATGGCAATTAACATAACATACTAGCATACATGCTGGAAGCACTGGTCACTTTGCAGCATAAAGGCTTAACATTTGAACACACAAACAATGTACACTGACGCCATGGCGGCTGCAACCAAGCGGCAATCTGACGCTGAAATTGACCCATACGTTCAAGAACCAAAATCAAGGTACATTGTGAACATGGTAACATTATAAACATACATTATTTACATCAATAAGAAACAACAGAACAACAAGCCATAGAAAAATAACTACTTACAGGCTCTCCCCTGAGATGAACACCAGCCGCAACAGTAAACAAACAGCCTGCTTCTGCAGGGACACTGGGGGGAAAAGGACGCTGCCGGCCCAGCACACAACTTTTAACACCTTAGATAATTGTGGCCATAAAACCCCCACCCAATCAAAAAGGAAAAGGACAGGAAAGAAAAGATTAAAGGGTCATGGCCAGGAACATGTATACAATACACTCGGTTACATTTATATAGTACTTCTCTCGCTCTCTGCAGTCACCTTCAGAACCAGCAAGTTTGCCATGCACTGCATCCTTTGTCGGGGGAGGATGGGATCCTGATGGCTGAGGTCCCCCAGGGTGTCCAACACACTTCTTCAGCCCAGACATCTCCTAGATGGGCGATTGGGTTGGCCCAACCCAATCAATTGGCTGGTCATGTTTTGCCCTAATTTTGATTAGAAGGCAGCAGTTTAGGGTCAATCAGGGGATAGAAGTAAACTTTTTGTTTTTTTATCACCTGAGTGTATTATGCTTTGAGCCCTGGTGCATGCTTGCTGGAGTTCAACTTGTGTGCATCCCCTTGTTGGACTCGGTGGTGGGTTGGGACAAAGTGTAATGAAACAAATGAAACATAACATGGCATCAAAAAAACTAAAACAAATGACTAAGGGACCAAGATTTGGACATGGACTCTGAGAATGAACGCTTCTGCAACACAAGTACAAATTGACGAAGGTTTCTGGTCATGAAGTTGTTGAGTGACGACCTCCCACTCAGCAGACTGTCACCGTTTGCGATCCAGAAGGGTTTCCAGGCAATAGCTGGGACCCTTAAAAGTATCAAACGGTTGAGGGATGGTTTTGCCTGGTGGAATGAGCTAGGAAACCGCAAGCAATGGGTCTCCTCAAAACCACATGTTTTGTCGATTGATCAGTACAAGTTTCCATTCACAAGGCGCTAAATTCATCATGTGGCATCATCTGCTGCTGTGAGTAATCCAGCATGACGGAAGTGGAGATCAAGAAGGAACTGCAGGAACAGGGTGTTGCTGAGGTGCACAGGGTGACAGTAAAGAGGGATACTGACAAGGTTCCCACCAGCACCCCGTTTTTGACCTTCAACGTGCCAGAAATGCCCAAGGAGATTATGGTTGCTGTCAAAAGGTGAAGGTGGCCTTGTTTGCTCTGAAACCTGATGCGTGGCTTCTTCTGCAACAAGTTTGGCCACACGAACATTGCAAAGTTGCTGCAAAGTGTCAGTGGTGTGGAAAAGGTCCGAGTGAGGGACCCAAGCTGGCTTTAATTGCAATGGTCCCCACGCCTCATTAAGCTCAAGACTGCCTGGTGTGGCAGGAGGAGAAGGAAATTCAGTATGTCCGTACTGAAAAATGCGTCTCCTTTCCGGAAGCCAGACAGTTGGTAGAAGCCAAGATGCTGACTGTGGTCTCTGGCAGAAAGTCATACGCCACTGCTGTTTCCACAAGGAAAGAAGTAAAATCTGTTGAATGCCAGACTTCTCTGACATGGGTTTTCTTAGACCGTTCACTTAGGACGGCTGAGTCTAGTGTGCATGCTTCTGGTGGACCCAGATCGATATTGACCGGCACCCAGGCTTCCTCTGGGAAGTCAGGGCCAGCATCAGCCGATGCCCAGGTACCATGCGAGTCCGTGACAAGTTGTACAACTAAGCCAGGCCCTCCAAAATGACATCTAAGGGTTCAGCTGGTCCCTCCAAAACAGCCCCTAGGGGTTTTGCTGATCCCCCCAAAACAGCCACTATGGGTTCAGCATGTCCCTCCAGAGCTGCCCCTAAGGGTTCAGCAGGTCCCTCCAAAACCGTGCCCTCGAAAGATGACTCGTCACCTGTGAGGGGCTCACTGACTACGGTGAGGGTGCAGGGTGTCCTGGTGGACATCGAAGGGTTTGACCACTTGTTGAAGCAGGCCCTAGGTGCCACCCAAGCTGATAGTTTCAGACAGGCAGAGGAAGGCGGAGAGGAATTTCTGATGTTTGTACATGGATTTCTGTTTTACGTTTGTGAAGTGATTGGTTTGCTGGATTGACTTGAGAAAACATTTATATACATGAGAAAAGGTTTTCAGTTTGTATTTTACCCACTTCTTAAAACTGTATTAAAAAAATCTGAATATATACCAGTTTTTAACATGTACCTTACGTATGTGGCTTTGCATGAAGTGCATGGTTGTATGGTGTACACAGAACACACCAAGATGGCAGCAGTTTCATGTGGCACCATCCATGCCAGTGCTGTAAGTACACCATTTGGGTGGATATTCAAAAACGCGCTGTAAAAAGCTATTCACTCATGTAGAATCACATACAAGCACAGTGAGTTTGCTTGAGAGCAGAGAATAGTGCTATATAAAAGCGATCACCAACAACACCAACATACTTTAAACAATTATTGTGTGCTGACAAAATGTGTAATGCCCTGAGATAACCGTAATGGTTGACTGGGCGTAAAACACCAAATTACTTACTAGACCATCCTGCTGACTCAAGACAGTGTCTATTGTAACATCATGGATGAAGGCTGCAGAAGTGCTAGCAGTGTGTGTGCTGTGGGCTGAGAATTTTATAATGTCAATGCCTGCCATTTCCAAAACTGACTTTGTGTGTTGTTCACCTGCACCTGCTTATTGTATCTCTAGAAACATGCTTGTGTGGTTTGACACAGGAAATGAAGTTTTCTCTCCCTTCTCTCAGTTTCTCAGTTCTAGTTATGTACTCTTTCAAGTTAGCCACAATACACAGTTTCTTGTCTCCAAAGGGTTCTATCTCTAATGGTTTCACATGCTATCCTGCTTTAGTTTGTTTTAACACTGCACTGTACACAACCACACATGTGTTTCTATTGAACTTGAGAGAGATTGCCCTCTTTGCCCTGACAGGAGGGCCAGCAAGACCAGAGTTCTTAATGTCAGCTGCATGAGGGATAAGTTCTCAATGTCCAGCCAACTTGCCAAGTGATCAGTCACAGTATCAACATTCCAAGTCTCTGCATATCTGGGCACAGAAGGTTTGCTTTCACAAGTCTACAAATCACAGGATGGGTTCCTACCTGATAATTTCCTGACCTATTTAGATATGTGGAGACAGCACTTCTAGCTAAATTAACTGTATTGTGGCCCCTGTTTTGGACAGTTCTGCCAAGAAATTTGCTACGTCTGTGGGATGTATTTTTTATTTTGTTTTTATTTACGAAGTGTTCCCAGCGTCTGATATAACTGTCATAAGATTTTGCTGAGTTGGGTCTCCAGGATTTAATCAATAAGTCAGTTGCATCCTTATTCAGTCCTGACTGTCTGAAACTTTTCCTGAGGTCTTGCTGACTAGAAGATGCAAGCGCCTCTTCTCTATCAGGTGACGAACTGCCTCTGGCTTGCTGGGCAAGTGAAGTGCAAGGTAGTTTTACTGGTGGGGCTTGGAGAAGGCGTTGCACCACAGGGTGCCATGGCTGTGTAGGCCAATCTGGGAAGACCAGTATTCCAGCACTTTGTTCCAGTTGTCTCTTCTGGATGACTTGTGCCAGAATGCTGAAAGGAGAGAAAGTATAAAATAACTCTTCTCTCCAAGATATGGAGAAGGCATCAACTGCCACTGCTGCTGGGTCAGGCCTGTATGACATGTACTGCTTCAGTTGAGCGTTTAATCTAGAAGCAAACAAATCAATTGTAGGCAAGACTCCCAAGTTGAGACTCCCACGTCTCTGAGTACTGCCTGCAACAGACAGGGGTCAAGTTTCCATTCCTCATGCCTGGATTCCCTGTCTGCGACCACATTTTTCTTTTCTGGCACATGGGCTGCAGTGATCCAAATGCCGTGGGCTATGCACCAAAACCAAAGGGCCTGGGTGAGGAGGGCCAATGGCTTGTACCCATGTGGTTTATACATGCCACAGCTGTGCTGATAACACTCATCAGTCTCACATGTTTTCCCTGCAACTTGGGTAAGAAACACTTCAGTGCAAGGAATGCCACCTGCAGTTCAAGATAGTTGATCTGAAACATCTTTTCAGCGGGGAACCATGGCCCCCTGCTGTACTGCCTTCACAGACACCCCCCCAAGCCTGCAAGCTGGCATCAGAGTTAAGTACCACTTTAGGGTCACTGACATAAATGTCATTGTATGCCTTTGGCAGGTTGCTTATCCACCATTCCAGTTCTCTACTGGTGTTTGACAGTGACATGCTTCTACCAAAGTCCCCCCAGTTTGCCTTCAGCCCTGCTTTTTTATCCTCCGCAAGACTAAAATAGTGAAGAACTCCATATATGACAGCAGGAAAACTTGCCAAAATTGTTCCCACAGTTTTTGCTACATCCCTTACACTAGTCATAGAGGGTGAGCTTGGATCAGGTAGTGCCAAACAGCTGTCTCTAAGACTTTTGGTCCTCTCTCAGTGAGAGTGACTGTCATAGACTCAGAATCAGTAGTCACTTCAGATTACTGGATTTTGTGTAATGGCACCAGGACAGATTTCGTGGGGTGTACTACAAACCCCAAATGCTGCATGAGTGTCAGCGTATCTAGTATGTTCTGTATGCAATCCTGTTCTGAGCCCCCTACCAGAAGTGAATCATACAGGAAAGCAGTGGATGTATGTCCTTTCTTTTGAAGTGATGCAAACACAGGCTTTAACAGCTTTGTGAATTCACGTGGAGCCATAGCCAAACCATTTGGCAGAGCATTGTATTGAAATGTTCACCCTTTCCACATGAACCTCAGCAGCTTTTTGTGTTCTGGATCGGGACAAACTATTCAAAGCTATTGAAGCAAGGTAACAGTTGTTGGTGATCAACATCAAAGCAGTGTTGAGAGTCTCAAATAAAAATAAGAGACCTCTTCATTAAGCTTTTTCAGGTTTAGAATCATTCTATGGGAACCATCTTTCTTTAACCTGGTGAACACAGGTGACATTACCTCCTGCTGAGAGTGTTCCGCATTCTGAGATGACCCCTTTCCCTCAGTAGGTTTTCCACCTCTGAATCTGTGACAGCATCTTCACTTGCATTCATGCTGGGCTGTCACCTCAAGAGGGCTGGCAATTCATCAGTGTCACACTCAAACTCAATTTTAGTTCCAGTAATTAAATTCAAGATGTCAGGGTCACTAGTGATTTGGTACCAAGCTTGTTTGAAAAATGTGATTTTGCTCCCTTGAAAATCAACCACTTCTGTCTTTAACTTTTCAACAAGTTTAGGCAGCTGTTGATAGTATGTACTCACCTCTAGTGGTTGTGTGATGGTTTCTGGAAGTGCCATGCTGTTGTTGTTGTTGTTGTGTGTGTGTGTGTGTGTGTGTGTGTGTGTGTGTGTGTGTGTGTGTGTGTGTGTGTGTGTGTTTTTGGGGGGGGGCATCTCCCTTGGCATGTTTCGGGAACTGTCTGGTGTGACCTAAAAAAAGACAAACACCCCCCCACTTTGGGCAGTCTTCCAGCCCACATTGCCCCCACACTTGTCCCCAGTACTAAGACTGGCTCTGAGCTTTTCCAGTTCTTTGACTTCCTTCAGCATGGTGGACAAGCTGTCTCGAAAGAGTTTGTGATGAAAATGTCTGTACTTTCATCGCAAATGCGACTGATCATCTTGTTTACAAACGGCTTGAGTGTACTGTCACTGTGCCTTTGCGAGGATATTTCCTGTACTGCATGGCCTAGCAGTGCAAGAGCATCAGCACAGGCTTTGATGGCGGTTGTTTGCTGACCATCAGCGACCAGCTCATTGGCTACACTTGTCACCACACATGTGGCTTTCATTATTGCTCTCTGCATGTGCACCATTTTTACATCGGCGTGCCTCGCTACCGTGGGAAGCTGGCCCCAAATTTCTTTGTTAATTTGTGGTACCACAAGGACGGGGCAATTCTCAGGCCTGCTGTGTGCCTCTGTGTGGTCTTGCCACATGGCTTTGCTCATTAATTTTTTTTTTTACTTAAATGACAATTGACAATCTTTGCCAAATTTTAATGAATCTTCAAGCTGACTTTCTCTTCTTCCATTTCTTCTTTCTCTTCTTCTTTTGATCTGCATCAGTAACGCATCTTCTGCCTCTTCATTTTGCTCTCCAGTCAAGGAGCCAGGATTGCAAAGTTTTTCTTCATCGTCATCCCCTTCCTCTTGAATGACCAGTATATCCCTCTCAGTCTCATGCTCTTTTCTGGGCCCGGGATTGAGCTCTTCAATTTTCCTAATCCTACTTTCCCCTCTTTCATCTTCTTCCTTGAACTCTCACTTTCTTTTTAAGGATTTGAAATGTGTTTGCCACCTAGCGTCAAGCTGTTCAATCAGCCAACATACCTCTGGTGGTGCTGATTCAGTTTCCTTGTCCTCACTGTGGTCAGAGGAAACATCTCATGCCACCACTTCTGCTTGTGGCTTTTTGGCAGCGGGCTCCCTGTCTGCCATTACCGATGTCGGAGAACAAAACTCCTGTTGGTGTCGAACTCAAGTGACCAGGCAGAACAAGAGCACCCTCCGAAACTCCGTTAACTGACCTAGAGGTGATAACTAAAATAAATTTATAAAAAAGGGTTGTTCTTACTTGGTCTTGTGTTCTCCCAGCATGCAAACCACGGCCATTGTTTGGCATCAGTTTGCACAAACTGGCTAGGTTTCCCGTGCATCACATCGTGTAAGCACTTCTGACCAATCGGTAGATGAGGAATAAGTACAATAAAATGCTCTGTGTAAGATGTACAAGTCCCTCAAAGACTAGTAACAAAACATGCATGAACTTTCACCTAATGCCCATTAGACAAAAGATCACACTACAAAGCACTAGTCAACACAGTATTACTTTAATTAAGTCAAAACAGCTCTTCACTTCTACACAAAATAGCAGACTGTTACTGACATAGATCTAGTCATGGTAAGAGAGCAAGGCATCAGCTACTGATCTGGCTCAGTCTTGCTTCTAAATAAACAGCACATAGAAATACTAAGATGCCAAATTATATCATATGCAGATTGGTGTTCAAAAAGGAGTGGGTTCTTTGTGATGAGTTATACAACAGGCAGTAAAAAGTAACAAGTGAAAAATGGATTTGAATTGGACATGCACCTGGCAGTTGCCTGTCAGCAGTGTGATATCATGCTACATGCAATGCTTCAAAACAAAAGTATCATCTGCTCAGGTTCCAAGTTTACTAGCAGTACAGTAATAAGATTGCAAGGATATGATAACCAGGGCAGGATTCACATGGACATTTATACAAACTGCACTTGCTCACAGTGATAATGTTAGAATTTTTGTGGTCACCATTTAATACATCTTTTTTTGATTGTGTGTGTGTGTGTGTGGGGGGGGGGGGGGGGGGGGTGAGTGACTGAGTGAGTGACAGACCAATCAGGCTCATATTTCACACACATACTCTGAGGTCAAGATTATTGAAACAAACAATCCGATGAATCCCCCTCTCTCTTAGAGGTGAAGGGAGGCATGCCAGATAAATAAATAAATAATAATATATTCTTTTATGTGCTGTTTCTCCAAATTGGAGCACATAGCCCATCACAAAGAACCAAAACACAGTTACAGCAAACTTCTGTGAGCATGCACATGTATGCACACACACACACACACACACACACACACACACACACACACACACACACACACACACACACACACACACACACACACACACAGAGTCAGTAGCATAGCTTGAAGAGGTAAAAATTCAAAGATGATCTAAAAGATGTGAGTGTGTTTGATGGTCTAATTTGGAATGGGAGACTGTTCTAGACAGATGATGCAGCATAAGAAAAAGATCTCTGACCAAGCAAGTGCTTGTGCACAGAGTGGAAGTATTAGAAGAAGAGCACAGCTGGTGGGTTGGTTTGTAAACTGTCAGGAGTTCAGTCAAGTAGACAGGAACGGTCAAGTTGATAAATAAAATTAGTGTTATGTAATTCATGATAATGGTGTAATTTGACAGAATAATGCTGCATTTGAAATGCTGTTACTTGCTGTAGACTTTAAGAAATAAGCAAAAAATGGTGGTGACTGAAGGGCAACAAGCTTTTGTTCATATTTCTCTTTGTCTCTGAAGGCAGAGAGGCGACAGAAGGGCACAAGAAGCATAAATGCACACAAACAGGTCAGACAGCTAGTAATATGTAAACATGATAAATGTAAAGCTTTGTATGAATTCATTTCAGCTTCACTATGCAGATACGTAACATCATGTACCCTCCAATCCTCAAGCAAGAGGCTATTGAAAATTCCTAAACATGATTTGAAATTTGCTGGTCAGCACTCTGCCTGTTTCATCACTCCATTTGTCTGGAATTTGTTGCCTGCCAGTCTGCAAAATCTCCCCACTCTGTCTGGATTCAAAACCATTTCAAAGGTTTCTTGTGTAGACAGGGCTTTTGACAAACCAAGGCAGACCATTCCTGTGAGCTTAAGTTGTGTGTGCATTCCTGGGAGCAAATGTTGTGTGCACATATACTTGTCTGTATCCCCAGGAGCAGAGATAGCTTAGTGGTTAGAGCATTGGACTCATGTTCAGAAGGTCAGGGTTTGAGTCCTTGCAGGAACAGTGGGACAATTTTCTTCTCAGGGGTGAACTTTATTTGCAGACTCTTATTTCAGTATCTGTTCCACCCCTGTATTACTGCAGTAGCATGTGAAAGATCCCAGTCATTCTGCCAAAAGTGTGGGTAGCAGGTGACAGCTAAACACAATGCAACCATACCTATGTGACTTTGAATGAAATGACACTGTAAACTGGTGCATAGCTGAAGGGTGTACACAGAACTTGCACCAAGTTTTACGCATCGGTTTCACATGGCATCAGCTATTGAACCATCAAATGGCGCCATCAGCACACCACTTTGATGGATATCACATGCGACATGAACACAGTGAATCTGCTTGAGAGCAGAGAATAGCACATCATAAAAGTGAAATAATAATAATATATGTGCATGAATGTTGTGTGGTAGCACATTGAATTTGTGTTCTGCAAAAAGATGTGTGCTGTACAAGAACTGTCCATTATTTATTATTATCCAGTTCGAACTTTGAACAGTTTGTTAAATACGTGGACTAGTTCATGCATATGGTTCCTTTAAAAAAAAAAAAAAAATTGTTGTTACAATGTTCGCTCTATTTAAGGGAGATAATTGACACAGTTTCTGTCTCGACAAGGTGTACCTAAGATAGAAGCCTTCAGAAAGCTTGTGTTCCTATCTGTATTAAGAATCAAGTTTGCAGGAGTCAAATGCTCAGAAATGACTATTTGCCTCGTATTTCCTTACCTCACCTCTTGAATAGGGTTTCTGCTAGACTTCAAACTTTCAGTTTTTCACTGATAAATTTTGTCTAAGACCAACAAAGGACAAGAATGTCAGTTTGTAAGACAGAACTTTTTTCTTCTCAATGTGGCAGTTGCAGCAAACAAGACATAACTCGTGGATCAAGTCTTTGTGCCTGATGCTTTTCAGCACTATGACTATGAGAATGGTGTATGGGCAGGCTGTGACCCTGTTGTAGTCATACAGAGAGGAACATGTATATATATGTCTCTGAGGCGAGATGTAGCCATTCTGGAGATGCAGCCCAGCTCAGAGTTATGATAAGGATGTCATCAACTGTTGAAAGTTTTCAACTGTGCCAAATACATTTCATCTTCTCGACATATCCCAATGCAGGCCGCAGTAACACATTCTTTTTGAATTTCTGTAATTACCTACATGTACCCGCCAAATCATATGAATTCTCCCTTTTAACTCCATGTGAGTGTAAAATTGCTGTTACTCACTGAACTGAGTAATAATAACTGCTTGCACTGTAGACCAAGACCAAATAAGTTTGACCATGACCAAACTTTAACTTAAAAGGCATCAGTCAGCCCCACCCACCCCAAAAAATCATCTTGGTAAATTATCTCTGATATGTCTGGTTTGTCATGTTTCAGGTGATGCTTGTGGTCAGCCTTTACAGCGTTTTCATACGAGACTGGTTGGAACTGTTCCCCAGAAAACAGCTGCTCGTCCTATCAATGGAAAAGTACAATCAAAATATGGCTGACCATCTCAGCAAGATTTTCACTTTTCTTGGATTAAGTATGTAGCACATACATGCATGCACACATGCACACTCACGTGCATGCATGCACATATACACACACACACACACACACACACACACATGTGCGCGCACACACACACACGTGCACATGTGAATGCTCAGCATAGATGTATGTGTGTGTGAGTGTTCAGTATATATGAACATATATAGGGACTTGCTGCCAAAGCTCTTAAACTGAATTTTGAAAGGGAAAGAACTAGATCTAGCTGCACCAGGGAGTAGCACTCTGTTTTTGATGAACTAGATTTAGTATGTTCTAGTGTAATTAAAAACAACAATAACGCCACATTCTGTTCAGAATTTTCAGCTTTCTTGAAACCTTTCTCAGTGAACCGTGACTGAAGAATTGGATTTAGTATGTTGTGTGCTTTTACAGCTAGTGTGTTCACAGCTGTTCACATCTTAAAAAAGCTAAATGTCAGCTGTGAGATCATCCTGTGGATCCTGCCCTTCCTGACAGAATGGAAGCAGCAAGTATGCATCAAAGATGTGATGCTCCTTGTGTAACCGAGTGCATCTGCATATTGTGTTATTGTACTCTCTATGTTGCTCTGTCAATGTTTTTTCATGTGTGGACATCATTCAATCATTTATGTGTTATTATTTTGGACGTCACAAAAAGATGTATGAGAGCGTGAGAGAAAGTGAGAGGTGATACCAAGGGCCTCTTGCAGATACCATCAGGAAAGAAAAGAAATAAAACAGGAAAATCTGGCTGTGGCTCGTTTGTTGTTGCCTACTTCCAGCCTGATACTTCCATCCACTTTTTACATCTGGCACTGAGGAGCAGGATTAGAAGTAGGAAATAACACCAGGCCAACAACAGAAGAGCCTCTAACAGTCACAGCCATGGAGGGCAAAGGAAAAGAACGCAATGGAAACCAAGATCTTTGTGAGCCTCAGCAAGATGCAGAGAGAACTCTACACCAAATTTTGATGAAGAACTTTGACGAGGTGTGCCTGCTGAACATTCTGAGACAGCTGAGGAAGTTCATCAACCAGCTTTACACCTTCAATGGCATGGAGCCTGGTCTGCTGTCATTATGGACTTCCACCTCGTGGATTATTTTGCATTGTTGAACACACTGAGATAAAGCTCTGGTTGGACAGCATTGTCATCCAGCAAGGTTGGCTGATGGACAACCAGATGGAACAAGAGGAAGAACTACACCGAGGAGGAGGATCAGTTCCTGGTCTTCATGCTATACAAGATAAGGTTTGACAAGGAGAACATGTACAACGAGCTGAGGCAGGCTGTGCTTTTACAACTAGTGTGTTCACAGCTGTTCACATCTTAAAGAAGCTAAATGATGTTTAGATCTGACTGGTTGAGCATAATTTGCAGAGTATTTTATGAAACTGTTAAAATCTTTTACTTCAGTTGCTAGGCCATAGGTGTTGGCTGGGTGTTTTCTTGTGACTTGTGCAGCATTCAGTGATGTGTGAAATCTGACTGGTTGTTAGCTGTTGTGTATTTGACTGCTGGGGGAGAGGCCCACAGGGGGTGAGTGCCACGAAGTACAAAACAGACTGGATCCAGTTTTCTGCAGGCAATGCAAATGTTTAACCATGGTTGTGGACTTGTCTGTGTGAATGATGTTCCTTTCGACTGGATTTGAGTGTGTCGGTTCTGCACTGCACATAACAAGATGTGAACTGTGACAGTGAACTGTGTGTCATTGATGTCAACGTCTGTGTTGCGATTGCAGAGAAGGTTTAGAATAACTGATCAAGTCTCTGTTCTGTGTTGTTGTTTTGAACTTGTAGACATCTGATTGTTGTCGTCATGGTGCCATGTTTTAGGAAGACAGAAGGGAATATAATGCTTGGTATGTTCATGCCTTGTGTTTGTATGTTAAAGGGTTGCCTTATGGGTCTTTAACATGTGCAAACTTAGCGGCATTGGTTTAGATTTAGCATGTAACTTAATTGCCTTGCTATTTGAGTGTATACCTTGAGTGTATACCTTGCATTGCATTAGATTTTTAGCTTGTTTCCTTTTGCACAGACCTGTAGTGTGTTAATTGTTGATACTGTTTTTGTTAGTTGAGGTAAATTTATGTAAAGTTTGCACAGTTGCTTAGGATCATGTGGACTGGACTTGGCATCTATTGAGCATGGATTGTTGGTTTGGTAGTCATGGTTGGTAACACTTCCCCTAGCGTTGGTCTGGTAGTTTCTAGTAGAAACAAAGAGGCATCAATTATACTTTGTATAACCTTGGGAAGGTTGCTGGTACCTGTGGAGAATCACGATTGTATTTGTGTTGCATTTTGTACTTGTAGATTTATATGCAAATGGTTATATACCTGCCTTATACAGTCTATTAGGGTTCTCAGTGAGTGTGATTACATCAGTTAGTTGATTGTTACACCATATCTGCCACAACTTCCATTTTCTTGAGCAGTGTAATCTTATTGTGCTTTTATATCTGTGCACATATGATGGAGTGAAAACAAATGTTGTAGGAAGACCTGGGTTTCTCAGCTTAAATGTGGCAATCCTGTCATCCATTGGTTGCAGTGCAATCGTCATTGTTCTGAGATCGTTTCTGTTTGTAAATTTGGTCAAGCCTGTGGTACTATGATGGGAAAATGGAATTTTTGCTGTTGTCTAAAGTGATTTTGTTTGGGTTCTACTTGGATGGTTGCCCCCACAGAGCTGGCTTCTCATGCCAGGGGTGTTTAAACTAAGCTGTTCCACCCCTTTAACTCCTTTCTTGTGTCTCATTTATGTCTACCAGCCCTTGCCTCTATATTTCATTCCAAAAACTCTCCACATGATACAACTAGGAAATAAACCTAAATTTGTTGTTAGCCCTGAAATAACCATTTGTGATTGACTTGGCTTAAAGCATTAACTAACTAACTAACTAACTCCACACAATACCATTGTTTTCAGCTCCCTTCTTGCTGCTGATTTCTGTCTAACCAGTCATTCTCCTGTATTTGTCTGCATCACATCTCTTCTTTATGTAATACTTCCCGCTCTCTGCGGTCACCTTCAGACCCAATGTGTTTGCCGTGAGCTGCATCCTGTGTCGGGGAGGATAGGATCTTGGTGGCTGAGGTCCCCCAGGGGGTCCAACACACATCTTTGGCCCAGACTTCTCCTAGATGGGTGGTTGGGTTGGCCCGACCCAGTCAATCGGCTGGTCATGCTTTGCCTTCATTTCGATTAGAACAATAGAAACTTAATTGTTGTTGAGGCTTAATTGTTATATAGAAGGCAGTGGCTCAGGGTCAATCAGGGGATAGAATTAAACTTCATGTTTTTTATCACCTGAGTATATTGCATTTTGAGCCCTGGTGTGCACTTGCTGGAGTACCGCTTGTGTGCATCCCCTTGCTGGACTCAGTGGTGGGTGAGGACAAAACGTAATGAATCATTAATAAATGTAATATGGCATCAAAACACAAATCCATAAAAGAGTACGACCCTGATAGTGGAATGTGATATGGACCCTGATAGTGAAATGTTTATGAACAATGAGAAAAACTGGGCTTGATTTCTTATAGTCGAATCGGCAAATAAAGATCTTCCTTTGCAGAAGCTGTCTCCTTTTGCAATTCAGAAGGGTTTTCAGGCTATTGCCAGAACCCTGAAGAGTATCAATAGGCTGAGAGACAGTTCCTTCTTGGTGGAGTATGGTAAGAGGGCTCAGACCCAAAACCTGCTCCAGACAAACCGCTTTATCAACAGACCAGTCAGGGTTTCAGTTCACAGAGACCAGTCAGGGTTTCAGTTCACAAGAGCCTGAACTCCTCTCAGGGAGTATTCAGGTGTCAAGACCTTTCTGACATGTTGGAGGTTGAGATCCAGCATGAACTGAAGGATCAGGGCGTGGTTGGGGTTAACTGAGTGACGCTGAAGAAGGAGGGAAAGGTGATCCCACAAAATCTCAGCATTCAGTTCTCTGGAACATCAGAAAGAGATTACGGTTGGCTATCTAAAGGTGAAGGTGGCCTTATTTGTTTTGAACCCAATGCGTTGCTTCAACTGCAATGAGTTTGCCAACACGAGCCAACATTGCAGAGTTGGTGCAAAGTGTCCGGGTTGTGGAAAACATAAGCATGAAGGTCAATGTGAGGGACCCAAGCTGTGCTCTAATTGCAATTGTTCCCATGCTTCATCGGCTAAAGACTGCCCTGTCTGGAAGGAGAGGGAGATTCAAGTTGAAAAACACATATCCTTTCCGGAAGCCAGACAGTTGGTAGAAGCCAAGATGCCGACTGTTGTCTTGGGTGGAAAGTTGTATGCCACTGCTGCCTCCACCAGGAGAGACAAAATCTGTGGAGTGTCAAATGTCAGTGACTTGGGTCTTTTCAGACTGCCCAGTCAGGATGGTTCCATCATCTGTGTGCTTCTAGTGGGCTGGATCAATGTTGGCTGGCACTCAGGCTTCCTCTGTGAAGTTGAGGCCAGCACAAAGTGTTCAGAGTCAGAGAAAGGTTCTAGGGATTCTGCTGATCCCCTCAAAATGGCATCTAAGGGTTCAGCCGGTCCCTCCTAAACGAGCCCTAAGGGTTCAGCCTGTCCCTCCAAAACCAGCCCTAAGGGTTCAGCCGGTCCCTCCTAAACCAGCGCTAAGGGTTCAGCAGGTCCCTCCATAACTATGCCCTCTAGCCCAGGTGCTCTGGTCCTTCCGGCAGGACCCAGGCTTCACCCAAACCCATAGCCTCAGACAAGCTGAAGAAGGCAGAATGGAATCTGGTTCTTTCTAACCAGTATTCACCTGTCGGATGGCAAGGATGGACTCGTCATCCATTTTATCCACCTAAAGTGATGGAGCACTCTGTTGTTCAGTGGAACATGAATGGGTTTCAAGCTAACTTTGAGAAGTTTGCTGTGCTTTCGACAAGGTATAGGCCAGCTGTGTTTGAATTGCAGGAAACTTTTAACCATTTCCAAATCATCATCTTTTTCTGGTTTTAGTATGTTGACCAAGAATTCACTAAATGACAGAGCTACTGTGGGAATAGCTTTGCTTATAAATAATTCCTATCTATTTAGTGAGGTTCACTTGAACCCTCCTTTGCAGGTGGTGGCTGCAAGGGTGGTAACAAGGTTGTCACCTTCTGCAGTATTTATCTTACTCCATCAGATCACATTGCAAAGATCACATTGCAATCGAACAACTGCCATCTCCATCCATTCTTTTGGGCAGCTTCAGTGGCCATTCCCTGGTTTGGGGTAACAAGTCCTATAACACCAGAGGACAAATGGGGGAGGACCTCTTCTCAGAAATGGATTTATGTATTCTAAATAATGGTTCTTCAACTTATATTCATCCTGCCACCGGTTCCACTTCTGCATTGGATCTCTCCATTTGTGGTCCATCTCTGGTCCTAGACTATGAGTGGAATTTACATGAAGATATGTGACCATTTTCCTGTGATCCTAACCAGCAATGCTGCTGAAGAAGATGCCACGCCTAACAGGTGGAATTTTAAAAAGGCAGACTGGCTTTCCTTCCAAGCTCAGTGTTCTTCTGAACTGATGGAGAAGGCAGTCATGTCTGCCAAAAATCCCGTGGCCAGTCTACTGACCTTCTTATTAAAGCAGCAGCTATACTGAAAGCATGCTGCTCAAGGAGACTTCCCAAGGTTCCATGGTTCAGTGATAATTGCAAAAAAGCAATTAAAGAAAGGAAGAACGCTCAGTGGAAGTTTTTTTCTAACCCAATGCTGATTTTTTTTTTTTTACTTTTAAGGACTAAGGCTCATCATGTTGTCAAACAACAAAAGAAAAATTTGTGGAGACAATTCTGTTCCAAGTTAAATTCTAAAACACAAACACAAAAGGTCTGGAAAGCCATTAAGAAAATAAAGGGTAAAGGTGGTTTGAATTCAGTTAATCATTTAAAAGTTAACAGTAAACTTATTACCAACAAAAAAGAAGTGGTGGAAGCACTAGCTATTAATCTGTCAAAATATTCTTTGACAGATAACCGTTCTTCCAAATTTCAAAGGATTAAAATGTTAAAAGAAAAAAGACGTCTGGATTTCTCTTCTAGAAACAAAGACTGAATTGAAGGAGCGTCATTACAGAGAGCCAATGACTTGGCCACTGGTTTGGACCAGGTCTATTATAAACTTTTAACCCATCTCCCAAATTCTGCTTTATCTGTACTCTTAAAGGTATATAACCATGCCTGGGACTCTAGCTGTTTTCCGCCATTGTGGTGCGTAGCTGTAGTTATTCTCATTCTCAAATCTAGTAAGGACCACTTGGATCCCAGCAACTTCAGACCTATAGCGTTAACCAGCTGTTTGTGTAAAATGATGGAGAGAATGATCAACACTCACCTCATATGGTCCCTTAAGTCACAGGGTCTATCCGAGAGTTAGTGCTTTGGGCCCAGTCAACCACAAAGGGTTATATCAGAGCTAACAACAAATTTAGGTTTATCTCCTTATTATTTATAAAGGAAATTGTAAAACATTTTATGTAAATATTTTGTACAACTCTTAAAAAATATTTCATGCAAACATTACCTTAACATGCTTCATATTTTATAAACTACATTTATAAAGGGAAGTGTAAAACGTTCTACGTGAACATTTTGAACAGTTCTTTAAAAATACTTGACACAACCATTACTATAACACCCTTCATATTTTATAAAACACACCAAGTCAAAAATGATTTCAGGACTCGCATTCCGAAAGAGTGAATGCAAAGACTTCTGTTTGAAATAAATATTTTTTCCTGACTTCCAACAAGTCAGCGCATTCAATCAATATCTGTTTAATTGTAAGTACAGTATTACAAGCTACACAAACAGGAGCCTCTTCTTTTCTCAAAATAAATGAATGTGACCAGTATGTAATCTGTTTAAAACAGTGTTTTCCTTCCTTGTGTTACAAAAGGATAACAGTTTTCCTGAAAGCTTTGGTAAAATTTCATGAAACTTATTTGATATCAAACCAGCTTCATCACATTCCCTCTGCCAAACCTCACACACATATTTGGAAGTTAATGGTTTCAGGTCAGAAAAAGGTATGAGACCAGCAGTCAGTTCAGTGTTAAAAAAGTATGAGACCAGCTGTCAATTCAGTGTTAAAGGACAAGTCCAAGGTTCGGGGGGATTTTTGACAAAATTTCCGTTAAAGCTCGCTGAGAATGATGATGTGGGTGAAACTGTGATCTGAGGGTTATAAATGCACACACAAAAAAGGCATTTTCTGTCTTACCGAAAGTGTCGCCATGACGCCCAAATCACGTGACCATACGCCTACTCTGTCACTCTGGGGAGTCGCTGCAAAATGGCCAACTCAGGCTCTGAAGACGAAACTGATACTTTGCCCGAGAGACCCATAAGGATACAGCCATATCAGTTTGAGCCTGTCAGGCAGGATTTTGAAAGAGTACCGGAACATTGTGTCAGCTTCAAAGCAAACCCCACGTGGTATTCCATGGGGTTTGCGAAATCACACTCACTGAAGTGCTCACTACACAAATGGGCGTGATGCAGTGCAGCAAGAAAGTCAGCTCGTTTGAATTGTGTAAACTTAATCCGCTTTCGCCTCACTGCAGGTCGCTTGCGCAGGAGCTCGTGCATTGTTATACGTGGGGTCGTCTGCGAATTGTTACAGTTCGCGGCAACACAGTAGGCCGGCATAGTTAACTTTTTTGTCGACCACACGCATACACAGTTTACTGAAGAATCTAAGATGGCAACCGCACTGACTCCCCAGACTGACGTCACTTCCGGGGAAGCCTACAGAAACTAAATTTGATTAAAAACCCAATTATATTTTTTCATTTTTTTTTTCTCCATTAAATCTTAAACTAGTGACTCATTTGTCAATCATTTCAATGGTCATTTTGCATACTTAAAAACCTTGGACTTTTACTTTAAAAGCTTCTTTTGCAGCTCTATAAGCTGCCTTGTTTCCTTGAATACCTGTATGTCCAGAAACCCACATAAAAATAGTTTCCTTTTTGTCTGCATACATTTTGTGTAAATGTTCCTGTATTTGTATTAGCAGAGGATGGTCAGTTTTTAAGTTTTTAAGCGCTTGCAGAGCAGAGAGCAAGTCTGAGGAAATTAGAAATAAGCTGTAAGAAGGGAGCTGAAAACAGAGGTATGGTGGAGAGAGTTTTTGGAATGAAATATAGTTGAAAGGATTGGTAGACAGAAACTAGATGTAAGAAAAGAGTGAAAGGGGTGGAGCAGCTTGGTTTAAACACCCCTGGCACGAGAAGCCAGCTCCATGGGGGCTCTTTCCGAGAAACAGTGCAGCTTCAGGAAGAACCACGGTAGTTTCAGGTATGCTGGCTCATTATAGCAGTAATGGCTTTATTTAAAGGCCTACTCTAGTAGTTGTCCATGCCAGTATTACTCTGGTGGTTGACAACCCTGCCAACTCTGTATATGTGTTTTATTAGCATCCATCTGTCAGTATCAAAAGGAATTTTAAGTAGTAGAGTTAGAAAACAAAACATGAGGCACTTTCAAACATAAGACCATTACAAAATATTTGTCTGAAACAAGTTAGAGTAACACTCTGAATCTGTTTAGATCAAAACCAAACAGGGAATGAAGAGAGAAAGCTTTCATCTTTACAAATTGCAGATAGAGAACAGGGTGATACAAATAGCTAAGGCAGATTATGTAATTAATGGTGCGTATTGGCTTAACATCTCTCAAAACTTAAGTTGCCTCCTGTGATTACTATGGTGCCACTTTGAAACAGTTTACTGTAGAAACTCCACTGATCTTTTTTGACAGCTGAAAATTCACAACAAATTATTGTCATGTTAGCCTGTACACAACCTGTACACAGATTTCTGTTTAATCCTCGGCTTCTTTGCGTGATTTTTTTTATATATGTAACTGAGTGTGTTGTATACATGTTCCAGGCCATGACCCTTTAATCTTTTCTTTCCTGTCCTTTTCCTTTTTGATTGGGTGGGAGTTTTATGGCCCCAATTACCTAAGGTGTTAAAACTTGTGTGCTGGGCCGGCAGCGTCCCTTTGCCCCCAGTGTCCCTGCAGAGGCAGGTTGTTTGCTCTTGCAGCCGGTGTTCATGTGTTCATCTCAGGGGAGAGCCTACACTGTTTACAGGTTGGTGTACAAATTAAAGTTATGTTATAGCAACCTCTGACTTGTGACTCTTCATTCAGGCTTCCAACCTGCTTCTCTCAACTCCCACCCCACTCCCCTAGTAGATGTATTGGGTACCACTTTGATGGTTTGTTAAGTCAACTCTTAGATGCCCTACACCTGTTAGTTTTGTTTATTGCTATGTGATTATGATTGAGTAGGGGGGATGTAACCGAGTGTATTGTATACATGTTCCAGGCCATGACCCTTTAATCTTTTCTTTCCTGTCCTTTTCCTTTTTGATTGGGTGGGAGTTTTATGGCCCCAGTTATCTAAGGTGTTAAAACTTGTGCGCAGGTGTCCCTGCAGAGGCAGGTTGTTTGTTTGCTGTTGCAGCCAGTGTTCATGTGTTCATCACAGGGAAGAGCCAACACTGTTTCCTGGTTGGTTGGTGTACAAATAAAAGTTATGTTATAGCAACCTCTGACTTGTGACTCTTCATTCATGCTTCCATCCTGCTTCCCTCAACTCCCCACTCCACTCTCTTACATATATATATTAAACCTTTTAGAAGCAGAAGACCAAAATGTCTCACGATGTCTCTCATAAAGCACTGAAATGCTTTGTTAGATATACAGAGCTCAGGAGCTGTGTGAAAGTTGAGGTGGTCATCCTGGGCTCCTGTCCCTAATACGTAAAGCAATACTTCAGCAACTCGTTAGATATCTTGGTGTTAGGTGTGTGCTGGTGTATTTGATGTTGAAGTAACCTGTGTAGTCCTGTGCACCTCATGAAGTTTGGGGGAATGTGTACTTGTCAGCAACAAAGTCACTGTCAAGTAACTGCTGGTTTAGAGACAGAAATTGCTGTACAAATAGTTCACATGACCGCATTTTCAGTCCCTCCCGAAGAGGAGGTCTGGACTGACAAAAAACCCATAGCCTGGCGTGTTTTTAATGTGTCCCGTGGGACCCTCTAGAGATACCTTTAGTGCATCCTTCTCAGTTCTAGTGCATAAGGGACGCACATTTGGGCATTGGAGCCCTGCAGGCAGAATGTGGTAACAGATCATGAGTCAAGACAAGTCATCTTGGATGCAAAGTGAAAACTTGACATATTGATATTGCTGGAAATTATTGTATTTGCCATTGTGAAACTAATGAATAAAGATTTTGCGATTGTCAGTTTGTATAGACCAAATGGTGATAGTCCTGATAACATTGACTCCAAACTATGTATTAATGCCAATGGCGAACTTATATGCAAGAAAGCCCAGAATGGATTGTATCTGCTTTGCAAACTTTGCTCCGCTGGTGCAAAAATGGAGACTCTCAAGTTGTTCTACAACAGCTTCATTGAGAGTGTGCTGACTTTCTCATTTCCTTCCTGGTGTGGCAGCCTGAGCCTCAAGAATTTAAGCAAACAGATCATTGGCACGCAGCTTCGCAGTCTTGACACACTCATCCTGGTGCAGAAAGATTTTGCTAGATGACAGCCATATCCTTTGCTCAGTACTTCATCCAAATACCATCTGAGAGAAGATTTAAAGTCCCAGTTGTCAAAACAAAACATTTTTGGTGAAGCTTCATTCCTTCAGCCGTTCATCATCTGAACTCCCAGAAGGTGTGATGGCAATGTTTTGCAAGGGTCACAAGTCTTTGATTGCTGCTGCTGTATGTGTGTGTGTGTTGTGTTGTGTTGTGTTGTGAGTGTGCGTGAGTGTAAATTAGGATTTGTGAGGGTGGTGGGGGGGGGGGGGGGGGGGGGGAGGAAATTTCAAGTACAGGGGATAGAGGGTATATGAAGGGCCTCAAGAAGGGCTACTGGAGGGGAGTCGAGAAAATGTAAGATTATTATTGATGTGATGTTATTATTGTTTTGACTATCCTGTCTAAATAAAGACACATTTGTCTCACAACACTAAAGTTTTTTGTATTATGTGAGGCTTTTTGTGGGTCCGAACCCCTGACAGGAGGCCGGGGATGTTAGATCCACATCTGTAGTCTCAGAGCTGTCGTTTGATTCCTCTTTTCTGTCTCCTCTAATGTTTTTCTGCCTAGTCCTCTTACTCTTTCTGTCTTATCATTTTTGTGCTAATGGTGCTGACTTTTTTCCAGAAATATTTCAAACAGTTTTTGTTAAGTGTTTAACGCCTACGGATTCCAAGTGCTGCTGAATCAAAAACAATATTTTAAAAATGGTTTAGTTTCCAAGCCTTTTCCAACTCTGCTCCCAAGCTCTGGAATGCCCTAGTGACCACAATCAGGAAGCAGACTCCTTGGCTGCTTTCTGCAGACATCTGAAAACACACCTGTTCTGTGAAAGACTTTGCACCACGTGTGTTGATTTTTAAAAATATTTTTTTATGTCTTTCTATTTCCGTTTCCTCCCCCTCCCCTTTCAGGGCACTGAGGATCCAGGTTAATGGAATCACATGCTATAAAAGTGGACATCATCATCATCATCATCATCAAGATTTAGACTTTTTTATGGCTCATGTTGAGCAGCTAGGAGATGATAGTTGGTGGTATGTGCAGCTTGCTGCCAGTTGGCACTGGTATTTGCCATTATGCATTTAAATAACTTTTATTTTTTTAATTGTTTCTGTCCATTTCTTTTTTATATATATTTTTAAAAAATCTGGTATCAATAAATTAGATGGAATGGTGGACAATAACAGCATGTCCCAGCCTTAAATGCTCTTTTAACAGGAGGAGTATTAAGGGGACTTCTTAAATTTGTGTTTGCTGTTTTCTTGTATGTATATTTTGTTTTATGTTTATGTAAAGATTAGTTTTGTGGACTGAGAGGTTTTGAAGTGTGCGTTTGCTTTTGACAGATTTTGATTGTCTGGAGGTGACCCTGTGACAGAACGTTAAAATCAAATTACTAATTTCCAGGTCCAATTCAGTTATTTATGCTAGGTGCAGTCAGGGAAACCTCTGAAAAGAGGAGCATTTCACCATAGGCGCTGAAGAACTGAACTGAATTAAACTGATCAAAAACAAAATTGGACCTTTTCAGGTTCAATTCTTTTGCTGGTCACTCCAGGTGATAGGCTTCTGTTTTCAAGGGCTTCTCACAGGATAAAGAATTGAATCAGACCTGGAAGGCCTTATACTCCCAGAGCTGGTTCTCTCTGACGGGAATAGTTTTCTTCTGGTTTCTTTTTCTGTTTTTAGTGTCTGAAAAGCCTTTATAGGGTATTGTTTACCCACTAGTTGTAAAAACACCCAACATGCTAGATCTAGTTCATCAAAGAGAGTGTTACTTTCTGGTGCAGCTACATTAGTTTCCCTTTGTAGGCGTGTTTTCATATCTTTCTTTGTATATTTATATACTGTCTACACCCATACCAACAGCATTTACCTAGTAACACAAGGGCACTAATAATGGGTAGAAAACACATGCCAATATATTTCTTGTTTCCTGTGATCAATTTTAGCAGAAAAGACACTGAACCTTTGTGACTGGGTTGTTTTTAATACCTCATTTTCTGTGGTTTCAGGATCCTTGAACAGCACAGAGTTGCAAGTCATCACACAGCCAGAAGTGCACAACAGGGGTCAGCACTATTCAAGAACTGGGCCCATGTTGAAAGAAACCAGAATCTTACTTGAAGACTTCTACAGGCCTTACAACCAACAGCTGGCCAATCTTTTAAACGATCCTGATCTTTTGTGGATGGAATAACATTACATTAAAGCCTTATTTCCTGCAGTCTGTGAATGGAAATGCGATCTATACAGATAATCCACACAAAAGGTTGAGCAAATAAGAAAAAAGGACTGCTTCCTGCAATGTGGATACACAAATGCAATCTGCAGAATGTGCTTTTTTACAGACCAGAGTGGTCTTGCATTTGTGGAAGATTGCAGATGGGCATTTTTCTCAAAACCGCGTGATTTTCTTCCTTTTTCCTGTCTTTGAATGAAGAATGGTGTGCACCTCAAATACAAGATAGTAATGCTAAATGGGCATAACTTACAAAATACTCCATTACAATGATAAACTGAAACCTGAAATTAAGCAAAACAAAGGTAGAATGGAATATTAGATATGTGTCAACATTTTTACCAAATCACAAAAATGTTTCCCGGGGCAGGGATGAATGTGATTGAAAATGTGAATAACTCAATGAATATCATAAATTCATTAAAACAAGATAATGCAAAACTAGAACATAAGCTTGACAATTATCATCACAGAGATATTTGAGAAAAATACCAGAATGATATGGATTTGTAATGTAAAAGAATATTATGAAGTGCCTAAATTTATCACTCTGCTGTGTGGAGTGTATAATTATTATATACATACATAATTGCTGGTGTGTGTATGTGTATGTTTTTGCTCAGATGTGTAGGGTGTGAAGCTAGTGTGTGTGCATGTTAGTCAGTTTTGAATGATGATTGTGATAGATTTCCATCTAGTGACAGGTGAGTGTGGGTGTTTATTCCCAGTAAACATGCCTGTATGGGGCAGGTACCAGTGTGCCAGTACCAGGCCAGTATGGCTATGCCCATTGCCTCTGTGAACCTGTACCATTCCTGCATCAGCCATCTATGGACAATTTTGTTTTGTTTTTGGTGTACTGGGAATTATTTTGTATAATCTGATTAGTTTAATTATTGATCTTATTGAGTGGTCTGTTAAGTATAACAGTTTTTAATCGGTGTTTTAATGTATGTTATATGGGTGCAGTTAGAAAAGGGAATATGCTTATGTATTTTTAATGATTGTGTTTTCTTTTCCTGATGATAAAGCAACACCTGCTTTTAGGGTGAATAAAGGTGTGTGTGTTGGAGAGGGTGGTGTGTAGAGGGAGACGATGAAAGAGAGGGGTAATGGGAATTGTAATGGGTAAGAGGTGGGGGAGGGGACAACATAGAGTCAGAGAAAAACATTTTTTCTCAGTCTTACTGAGCACTGAGTTTAGTCACTTAAAGAAATACACTCTTTTTGAGGAACTGAATCCAGAAGGCTGTGTGCTTTTACAACTAATGATAATAATAATAGATAACTTTTGTATAGCGCTATTCTCTGGTGTACCCAAACTCACTGCACTTTACAACATTCTCCAACATTTTCTAAGTTTCACAAACATAATACATATAATTATGACAACTAACAATGTATAATATATAATATGATAAACAGTACCCTTTAGAAGCTGTTCACATGCTAAAGAAAAGGAATAAAGTCAACAGAAAACTATTCACTTCAGAGAGAACCTGTACTTGGGAGCATAAGTCCCTTTGTTTGTACTAGGTGCAGTCAACCCAGTGGGAAGCCCCTAAAAACAATCAATGTAATATTTTTATGTCTGTTCACATCGAGGTTATATTAGACAACAACAAAAAAGCAGCATATATTAGTATATTATACTAACTTACCCACATGATTATGAACAATCAATTTAACAATATAATTTATAACATCAGTATTATACAAAATATCTCTTATGTTGTGCTGAGAAAAGGTTTTGAGTTTGTTTTTTACCTACTTCTTATGACTGTTTAAAAAAAATCTGAATACAAATAAGTTTTTAACATGGACATTTTTTAATATATATTATATATCAACAAAATGTGCAATGCCGTGAGATAACCATAATGGTTAACTAGGCATAAAACACCAAATTACTTACTTACGTTGTGCTAGCATTGAAGTAATATCCTTTCTTTTTTTCTCTGAAATAACTCTGTGGTAACAGGACATTGAAGTAGTATGTGTCTAACAGATAGGATATTTTTCCAAACACCTGTCACATTCTGTGAATATTTAGTGTTCCATGAATTTAGATGTAACTTGTATATTACTCCTGCTAAATACCTTGAGCAAGAAGATATTGCAGGTTTACTTTTTTTCAAGTTCTTTATACACAATCTTCTCAAGTCCTGAAGTAATCTCATGAGATGAAAGTAGTAGGTTATTGTATGTTATTTCAATATCATACAATATTGATAAGCCACAATGTGAACATATGCCAGATTTGATGCTGATTATACTGATATGAAGAAAAGTGAATCTACAAACATTTTAGCTATAGAAAAGTTAGGGAACATCTAAATAATAACTATCAAAATCATATTAAGATTTTCATTTTTGTTTCTGTTCTGGACTCATTAGACAGTGGAGCAGGATTTGTCATTCCTGACTTAAAAATGCAAAAGTCTTCTTAGTTAGGGTAGGATTTCTTGATATTCATATCTGAGTTATATGCAATATTAAATGGCATTAAACTACGTATGCAATATTCAGCTAGAAATTATTATTTTTTGGATCTGTGTTGATTCAAAATTAGTTCTATATGCATTGAAAAATGGACTGCAAAATGAAAAGGGATATATTTTATGTTGGGTGCCCCTGAAAACAGTAGCCATACCAGAGGAACTATCTATCAGAAGAATTGAACCAGGAAAGGTCTGATTTTGTTTTTGATCACCAGTCTAGAGAAAGACTTGTATGTGTTTGTTTGTATGCAAGAGTTTGTGTGTGGATTTGTGCATTTGTAAGCATGGGAGGATATCTCTAATCATAATAGCTAACAAGTAATGACTGTGCATCATCACACTGTCGTTGCAAGTCTCATCAGCATTATTGTCACTGAAGCTGATGAAGCCTGTTGTTGAAGCAACAAACCCCTTGGAGACAAACCCCTTGAGTAAATCTTTAACAGGATATGAATAGTTCTACTAGAAAAAGTGTTAAGCACTTTCATCTGTTCGTTTCCAAAATAGCGGAATGTTGTGTAGCAGAACTAAATAAGAATTAGAGCTGTCCATAAAACTCATCTCTTTAAATCTGCATATAATTAATAACCCAACCCCACCCCCGCCCAACCTGTGTGTGTATGTGTGTGTGCAATATCCCGCTGTACATTTTTGTATTTGCAGTATATCTACTTGTATCATACATGTGTGCTCAGATTAGAGTTTGGTCATGTTTGGTTATTGACAAGTTTAGTTTATTTACTGAAATTGCTGTATTCTTGCATGGTTGGTGGTCATATGGCCTGAAACCTTTTTTTATTTTTTTTATTTTTTTATCCATTGTATGTGTTTTATAAATTTTTCTGCAGCTTTTTGTATGGTGCATTGTGCCCTAGATCTTGCTAGGGATCACACACCATAGAAATGTCAATTATTATTATAAGACAACCTGTAGCTTAATAAATAATTAATACTTGTCCATATTGGAAAAAATTGAAAGAAAGCCTTTTCCTTCACAAGTGCTATTGTGTGATCACCTAAGAATATTAAACAACATTTTGATGCTATACGAGGTTAAAAAAAAAGGAAGGGTGGGTGGGTGGCTGGAGTATCCACATAATATTAGAGGTGAACACTGCTGCTTACGGACATGGAACTGTCACCATCTAGCATTCATCATAGGCCTGCTTGGTCAGGGCATGCCAGTGTAGTGAGACATTACACATTACAAGCATATCAAAATAAACTGTTACATTCGGTTATGGTTGTATATATAGAGAGAGAATTGTTGGATGCTGATGTGAGATAAAAAGCCACATTTAAAAAGGGGCCATTCCTAAGAGGCTGACATCAGTAAGTCTACCACCCATTACTATCAACAAAAAGAAAAAGGGGGAGAAAAAAAGAATCACCCAAAACGGGCAGTTCAGTAGGCCATTTGCCACGGAGCTGTGACCTTGACCTTGGTGTCAGGCAAAGATGCGTTGTTTGTACTATCGACTGAGTGTCAGGATGGTCAGCTAGCATTGTACGCATGGTGTATACAACAAAGATTTGTACTGTCAACTGAGTGTCAGGATGGTCAGCTAGCATTGTACGCAGGGTGTATACAACAAACATTCAAGGCATTAAGGGGCCGTTTTGTCTCATGGCCCACAGGGTAACTGACTTAGCAGCATTTCCCACTCAATCCTTTGAGAATGAAGCCCTGACACAAGGCTGATCATGGCTCAGACATCAGGCAGATTTTTGTTGTTGATTTTTTTAATTTGCCAAGTACATCGTTGTGAGGCATTTATTCACATAACATGCAGCAATCCTCTACAATAATGCTAGCTTTCACACTCATCCCTACTTCTTTTCCTGAAGCATTTGTTCATATTCTAAATCATATTACATCCACTCATGGCAGTTTCAAATGTTTATGTCATATATTCTAATACAATGTAACCATGCTTTTAGTGTGTGTGCTTGTGTGTGCGTGTGTGTATGTGTGTGTGTATGCATGTGTGTGAGCATGTCAGTGTTTGTGTGTACAGGTGCATATGTACGTGTAAGTGTGCACGCATGTGTGTGTGTATGTGCATGTAGTTTTGTGTTTTGCTATTAAAAATCAGCAATATGAATATTTAATTTCAAACATTTTTTTTTTAAACTCTTATGTAAGATGCACAATACAGTACACCAATTCATTACTGTTTCACATGTTCATGAAAGGCATGTATCAAATACGGTGTATTCATTCTTTCATCCAAGGTGTGTGTCGGTGTGTGTGTGCGTGGGTGCATATACAGAAAAGCTTTTAGTTACCATCCTTGAAGCAAAGAGGTTTTATAAACAATACTTTTTGCTCCCCAAATAGTCCACTTTTGTTTACAGTTAGTCATTTACACTAAACAAACAAAAAACAAAAACAAAAAAAAAGTAGACATTTCAATAAAAAAATAGTCTATAAACAAAATGCAATGTTTCACTCATTTTCTGAACACCATTTCTATACATTATGAAAAAAAAAAGTTGATTGCTTTTCCATGTGGTACAAAGTGTCTTCATTTATATGAAGCAGTTATTATGTAGTGGACATCTGAATCTTGGTAACAGCACTGACAAATTTCTCCAGTATGTGCAAATTAAAAAAAAAAAAAAAATCAGCTGGAGGCAGTCACTGAATACCTATCTATGCTTTAGAAATGCACAAATGATTATAAAATGCATTTACACTAAAACTCTTGTATAAACCAAATAAGTTCTTGAAAGTTTACACCTTGATTGGCAGACAATTCTTGAAAATTACCCATGCATGAGAGCATGTGTGAGTCCACAAGCACGTGTGTGTGTGTGTGTGTGTGTGTGTGTGTGTGTGTGTGTGTGTGTGTGTGTGTGTGTTGTTGTTGTTCTTGTTGTCAAGCAGAAATATTAATAGTAAACGTTAAAAAATGTCTCTTGACAGGTCTAGAAGTAATAGCACATGAGCACACTGTTGTTGTTTTCTTCATACATTGTCATTGTTGTTTACTATCCTCATCAGATTTCTCCGTTTTTATTTTAACCTTCTTAAATTCACGATAAAAAAGAAATTCAATTTCTAAATAATTCTAATGGGGTGTTCTATTTAAACATACCCACATTATAATTGGATTACTGTATCAAAGGGTTGACTGTTTCCATTATAACTAAGCAACATGACATCACAGTTAACTTCAATTTGATCTCAAACTTGAGATAAACTGTCAAGTTGTTTTTGTGATAGCTAGGTGAGGAATCAGTCGCCAGGGGGTCTGGCTACATTCGTATATAATAATAATAATGTACATTGATCATGCGCTCATCAACGCCCTGAGCGCTCACATGATACATATTAACCTAAATATGATATTCTATACACATGTAAAGCATAGTCCTACCAAAACAATTTACATAAAGTATTATTTATTTATTTTATATATAAATAAAATAATAATAATAAAAAAAGTATCTTTGTGTGGTGTATTTGTTTATTTCTCAGTGACCATTTGCAGTTGTTTAGTTTGATCAAAGATTATAAAGACATCTTTGGTTTGATGGCACTGGCTTTGGGCAGTATTTTCATATCTGACTAAGCAGGCGTTTTCATATTTTCCTTTTGAGTTTTGATTTGTTTGGCGTGGATGGCAATTGCAAGAACGTTCAGCCATTCAGCTCATTTGCTCCCTGAAAGGAGGCCGGGGATGTCTGATGTTTCGCTCCTGTCTGGAATCTCAGGGCTGTCGTTTGATTCCTCTTTCCTATCTCCTCACTTATTTTTTCTATTTTTTCTGCCAAGTCCTCATGCTCTTTCTGTCTTGTCATTTTTCTGCTAATGGTCCATTCTTTTGACTTTTTTTTCCAGAAAACTCTCAAATAATTATGTTTCGTTAAGGGTTAGGCTTTTTTGTATGGCTCTTGTTGAGCATCTAGGAGATGATAGCTGGTAGGTGGTATGTGCAGCTTGCTGCCAAATGGCACTGGTATTTGCCATTATGCATTTATATAACATTTATTTTATATTGTATCTGTCCATTCCCTTTTTATATTTTTCACTTGGTATAGATAAATTAGACGGAATGATCGACGATACCAGCATGTCCTAGCCTTGAGTGCTCTTTTAACAGGGATAATATTGAAGAGACTAACTCTTCGAAAATTTGTGTCTGATGTTTGTGTATGTATGTTTTATGTTTGCAAAGTGATTGGTTTTGTAGACTGACTTGACAGGGTTGATATATATGTGAGAAGAGTTTATAAATGTCCTGAGGTGACCCTGTGTGGTTGACTGAACATTAAAATCCAGTTACTACTACTACAGCTCATGTGCTCCTCCATCCCCCTCCCCACCTTCCCAACTTGTTCTAAGTTCCTCTTCTTTTCCACCATTATTTCCTTCTTTTTTTGTCTTTGGCTTCTTCGGCTGTTTGCTTGCCTGACTGCCTTGAGTTGAATTGAAATATCGTAGATAACCTAACTAAACATTGCTTCCTAAATCCTGTTGTACTAATCCCTTGTTCTCAAAGATGTTGCTTAAGACTGTCACAGCCCAGTTGAAAAACAAACATCGCATGTCACAACACTGTTTACTGTGTCGGGCATGGACGGCTTGCCAAAAGCCAGGAGTTCGGAGTTCCGAAACACTTTAAAAATAGCACCGTGACAAACGGCCTAGTGTGTGTATGTACTCTCAGTCACAAGTGCAATTGCAGTCGACTACGCTTAAGTCAAAAATGTTTGACTAACTTCGCTTAAGTCGAACCTTTTTTTCATTTTTAATTTCCTGTCCAAAGCTGCTCTGTGTATAACTAATTTTACAGTGGATAAGTCAAAAAACGGAGAAGTCGAATTTCGACTAAGTCGAACATGTTTTCCCCTTTTCCCACTCGGAAAAGTCGAAGCCAAGTATTTTAAGTCTATTTCATTGTTGAAAGTGCCCATATTCCTGACTTTGTTGCTGGCCAGCTACAAGCTTTGCAACATAAACCTTGTAGGCAGGCGTTGGTTGTATGTTATTGTTTTTGCCAGTGTCAGTAGGCAGCTTGGCTTTGGTTTATCATGCGAATGCTTTGTCACAATAGAAGGTTCGCAGATCATCGCATTTTTGGCATACCAGCTCTTGACCCTTCCGCTATGGGTTGACCCCGGCTGTCACACACTGCATATTATTAATCGCTAGTATATAGAAATATTTTCTGCTCTCGAGCAGACTCACTGTGTTCATGTCGCATGTGATTCTGAATGAGTGACTGCATCCTTTGTTTTTTCCTTTTATTTTTTTATAGTGCGTTTTTTAATATCCAACGCAGTGGTGTACTGACATCGTTATCCGGTTGTTACATGGCTGGTGCCACATGAAACTGCTGCTGTCTCGGCACAACCATGCGCCAGTTTAGAGTGTCACTTCATTCAAAGATACATAGAGATAGGGTGCACGTGTGTTTATCGGTAACCTGCCACCTGCACGTTTGGCAGAATGATCGGGGTCTTTTCGTGCTACTGCAGTAACACGGTGGTGGAACGGATACTGAAATAAGTCAGCACAGGAAGTTGACTCTGAAAAAGACAATTCTTTCTATCACAAATCCTGCGCCCTAACCACTGACGTATTCCCGCTCCGCTAAAATTAGATGGAGAGAATCCTCCCATCCCAGTATGAGCAAGCGGTATTTGTTTTAATTCTCGCAGAAGAATTTCTCACGCTAACGCTTCATTATTTGTTCTATTTCACGGAGGAAGGGTGTGCAGACACACATACGGACGAAAGTGTTCTCCGATTAATGCAGTAGAATGTATATGAAAGTTATTAAATCATACAATTATAGCACCAGAATGTATATGAAAGTTATTAAATCATACAATTATAGCACCAGAACACACACACACACACACACACACACACACACACACACACACACACACACACACACACACACACACACGAGGGAGCGCGCGCGCACGGACGAATGAAGGTGCCCTCCGGTTAGTACAGTACAGTGTGTATAACAGATACCAAATCACATGTAGCACCATAGAACACACGCGTGAGCTTTGTGCAACGTGCACCTCGTGCGACGTGCGCGCTGTCGGAAAACAAGGGAAGAGTCAAAAACACCACCACAGCCAGATGTCAAGACTGCTACAAACATGCATCACAGATGCCGTTATTGCATTATCGACAATGCAGCTTTTGCAAAGGAAACGGGAACGAAACTTTTGAAGCCATCAAAATTTGAGGCTTGACTGCTCCAACGATTGCGTCACGAGCAGTTGATAAAGAAAAAATCCAAAACAAAGCATTACCATCAATATCAGGAGCAGCCAGTTTTCAAAGCAGAGAAACAAAAACAACAAACAAATGAAATAAAAATAATTTTAAAAACAAACAAACAAAAAAACACTTAAATCGAAGTACTTTCTGCAAGATTTGACTTCTCTGTCGTCAACGGATAAGTCAAAAACGGATAACGAAATGAGAAATTCCCCGGCACGTTTGACTGCATTCTGCATATTATAAAAAGAAGAAGAAGAAAAGGTGTATATTACACACACACACACACACACACACACACACACACACACACACACACACACACACACACACACACACACACAGATGAAACGAGGAAAAGGTCGACTTAGATCACGTTATTCCAGCTGGGCATCCCCCCTCTCTGTGTGTAGCGTTGAGCGTGATTTTAAGCTGAACAATTTGTTCATACGGCAAGTCTTCACTTTGATGTGGTGTTTGATAACTGGACACACTGAGACTGTCAGATGATCAGTGATGGAGAGACGGCGGGGGCGGGGATCGCAAACAAGGATGACTGCCAACATTCTAAAAAAAGGATCCCAACATGGATGGTTAAAAAGAACGCTAATTGAATCAGATGTGTGCGAATATTTGGGGTATGCCCCTTTCTAAAAGCCACAGACAGTTAAAACGGTAATAAATGAAAATGTCAAGTCAATATCCTTTAATCATCCCTCATATGACAATACAGCTAACTACTTAAGGCTCATTAATTTAAAACAAAAATTGTGAAAAAGAACATTAGAGCAATGTCAAAGACATTTAAATTGATAATAATAAACTGGGTTAAAGAGAAAAAATCCCTAATTCAAATTATCACTTCAGAAAACATCTCTCTAGCCCACCTCCCCGGACCCCCCCGCCCCCTACCTTCACACACACACACACACACACACACACACACACACACACACACACACACACACACACACACACACACACACACAGCACTGCTATCATCAGCCAGACACACTCGCACATCACTGTGCACACCACTTAAACCTAATCAGACAGCTAGCTACCCTAGTAAAACCACAGAGATTGTTTAAGACAGTTCAGACGGCCGATCATGCCCTGTTGAGGAGTCGGACTACAGTGGGTACAAAAGAGTTTCCTCTTCTGTTGGTTTTGTGTACCACTGATCTGAACTGGCGCCCATGGGGCAAGTGTTGGAACTCCCCATGCTCAGGGCTCTTTAAAATAGATTCAACTTTGTGTAAAATCTGTTAGTCACAGAACAATTCACAATTCTCTGACACGAGTGTCTTTGCTTGTACTTATCCTGTTGCGGTATGTTGTGCTTAACATGTTGTGGCATGTTGTGCTTAAACTGTTGCGGCATGTTGTGCTTAACTTGTTGCGGCATGTTGTGCTTAACCTGTTGCGGCATGTCGTGATTAACCTGTTGTGGTATGTTGTGCATAACCTGTTGCGGTATGTTGAATGCCTAGAGTTTCAAAAGAACGTTGTCTGGAAGAAAAATGAAAAGCCACCGTGTAATGAAAAGTACAAGGGTCAGAAAGCTTAAAGGGCGAAAGATCACTTTGCACGTGAATCACAATGTCAAACCAGTCATTCAGTCATAAAGCAGGATTCCGTTTAGTCTCAGATCTAAGGTTGA
>OY757549.1:19590181-19613702 GCA_963584105.1 Alviniconcha strummeri
AAAAAACAACAACAAACAAAGAAAACAAAAAAACACCTCCATCAAATGCTGCTACAAACACAAATTCGGCAGCAGCAACAGCAATGAAAAAGAAGAACAAAAACACATCACTGCGTTACAAACTGGATGGGTGTAAAAACGGTTAATTCACTACGATAGCCAATCGCTGTGCACAGGACGAAGGAGCAAATTAGGGCGCAGTTTGACTGGACCGATGGGAGGAGGGGTGGAGGGGGGTGGGGGGGGGGGGGGGGGCAATTCTCAGGGGAGCAAGCCGGTGACCATGACAGATTGACAGCTGAAGCAGCGGTCACCAGTAATCAGGGGAGATAAACGGACGGACATGCTGGACCCTGAGGAGGCAACTCTTGAATGAATTGTTGGCTTTAACCTGTTTTGTGACTGGTTATTTGTCGACATTTTACAGCACAGTCGCTAACGTTTCGATAAGGTTGGCATAAATCGTCCAAGAAAGGTCAAAATCGGAAAGAGACTGTTAGAAAAACCATCATACAAACAAACAAACAAAAATGAGCCAAAAACTAGGCCGCGCTACCAGCAGTGGGACAAACTTGAGCGTTACCCGTAGTATGGGACATAGCGCTCCACTGGGCAGTACTCAAGCCTTTTCCTCGTAGTAAACAGTACCGAGTGTGTATTCCCGTGTTTCTGGAATCACGAAACCGTGGACATGTTAGCTCGGGTTCCATTGCATTGACTGAGTAACTTTATCACGTGTTTGCGCACAGGGCTCATAGGCATGATGAGCAAAAAAGAAAACAAGAAAACAAATTAAAGGCAGACAGCCCGTAATCCCGATTTGCTAAAGAGTCCATAAGTCTCTCTTTCCACATGCATGAGTCGCCGATAACTTCAGAAATAGCAGTTGGCTGGGGTTTAATTTTGGATTGGGAAAGTCCCTTGTTTCACCAAGGTGCAGCATTGTCCGTTTCAAGTTCAATTTGAATCAAAGGTCCCTGCATTGTAGCAGCAGTCAATGACCCAATGACCCCTTACCATTCGAGATATTCCTGTCTCTTCGTCGCTGTGTGTTGATTATGATGTGTCCTGATGCAGGAATCCACATATTAAAAAAAAAAAATCTGTGGTCTTCAACAATGGTACGTGGGACGGCCTCGGTCCGTAGAAGTGTTATTTTCTGCTAAATAGTAGCCTCCGTCGGTAACGGCGGCATCACATCTGCCATTTTTATACGCACTTAAGCTGCTTAAACGTTGAAAAATGAGTCTATATCTTTAAACGCGATTAGGCCAGCCGAATAGTTCTATTTGTGCTCCATGCATGCCGATTTTTTTAATGTCGTCACCGGTTGCTCTGTCATGCATATGGGCCCTGATAACAAACAGGCTTGTAACAAAATCCGCGCTAATATTCTCCACACGACTTGCGTTACTTTCGTTTTCGTATCTGTCCAATTTTAACGGTAGAATTGAACTAATCTCCGTAGAGTGGAGTGTAAAACTGAACAGACGACTCAAGTCGAGCGGGCAAATGTTGTCACGTGACAATCGAAGCAGACGACAAAGCGCACGCGACTAAGCAGTAAGCCTACGTCGGAGTGGCAGTCGATGTTGTGTCTGCATGATATTTGAACGTGTTATTGGCTTTACAAACTGCATGACTGGGATCGGACGGACTGAACGTTGCGACGTCTCTAGAAAGCACTATATAAGCAAGGGTTTGCACAATGTTGTTGACACTTGAATTTTTACACGACTGAGTGAGATTGTGTGAGTGCGTTCTTGTTCCATCCATGACACTTCACTGAGTTCTCTTCGTCTTTCACACTGTTTGTGCCGTCGTTTCATACGTAATCAAAACCATAAAAATAAAATAAAAACAACTTCTTGGCTCAGTGAAACTGAACAGACGACTCAAGTCCAGCGGGCAGCTCGGCTGCTTCTACTAACTGCGAAATAAGCTAGGCATTGGAACTACCGGCTATCGACGCCTTTCGCTGACAGTGCAGTGATTATTGTATTCTTACACTGCTCGTCTGTCATAATTATGCGTTGTGAACTCAACTTGACATTCGCTTCAGGCGAACAAAATCGTATCTAACTGCGATTCAACCAATCACCGGTCACCCAAATATTAATAACATGTGGTGTTATCACTTGTTCTTTATTACTACTTTCTGACCAGTAAGATACCGTAGAATAATCAACCAGAAAAAGCATTGCAGAGTACACTCTGAGTGTCATAACGTACATCGGGCGAGTAAATCAAACATACTTCTTCCTTCATGGCGCTTTACGTCCACAGAAACCTTATGGCATAAATTATTAGGGACGGGGAAAAGGGGGCGGGGGGGGGGGGGGGGGGGGGATCGGGTTCCTATGGGTAGCTCATCCGTGCGTTCCGACCCGCAAAGACCGAAGAGACCGTCAGCCATCGCCAGAACAACAACGTTAAGGAGGTGGGGACCCCGCCAATGCCAAGCAATTTGTGTACTTCGCTAATTGCTGTTTCAACAGCTCTGTGAACAAAATTACAAAGACAGTGTCCAAAAAGCAGCTGTTGAGGAACAACTCAGCAGCAAGACAACACATTAGTCTATGAGATCTCAGCTCTGCCTCCCTGCTCTTCATCTCTCCTGGGCTCTAAAATTAGACACGGTCAACCATTGCATTTAAAACCATTGTAAAAACCCATCTGTAGACCCGTCTACTACTGCTAGCAAATTCTCTTCCCTCGGTCCCCCTCCTCAATTTGTTCTGAAATTATTTCAGTTGACTGATGTGTGCGTGCGTGCGTGCGTGCGTGCGTGCGTGCGTGCGTGCGTGCGTGCGTGCGTGCGTGCGTGCGTGTGTGTGTGTGTGTGTGTGTGTGTGTGCACGCGCGCGTGCAATGTAGGTCTTGCCTGTTTAGTTTGTTGTGACTTGAATGTGTGTTGTCATTGTTATTGTCGTTTTCCGCTTGAGGTGTCTCAACGTGGACGTAGTTTATATTAGAATTCTGTACAGCGCCTCCAGCTCTACGTTTATGTTGGAGGTTCGCGCTTTTTCAATATTTCATTGTTATCATTATTATGAGTGTTGGCACTGTGTCACATGTGTGTGTAACTGTACGCGTCCTTGCTTCTCTATGTGTACGTGCGTGTATGTGTCTGTGGGGGGTGCGGGTGGGGTGGGGGGTGGAGCTTGTCATTATGTGTGTGTGTGATTACCACTCATTGCTTAATTTGTTTCATGCAGAAAAAGCATGATGTGGCAAAGGATGCAGCAGACAGAATACAGTTAATGCAAACAACCAGCCTGCGCAGTCAGAGAAGATGGGCCAAAGTAATCAATTCCAGTCTCACTCGATTTGTACAGTGAAGGCAGCATGGCCAAGACAGACTACAATGTGAAGGCAGCAAAACCACGACAGACTGCAGTGTGAAAGCAGCATGGCCAGGAGTGTAGTGCAAAAACAACCTGGCTAAGACAGCCTGCAGTATGAAAGCAGCATGGCCAGGAGTGTAGTGTGAAGGTAGCATGGCTTGGCCGGGAGTGCAGTATTAAGGCAGCATGGCCAGGAGTGCAGTGTTAAGGCAGCATGGCCAAGAGTGTAGTGTGAAGGCAACATGGCCAAAGCAGACTGCAGTGTGAAGGCAGCGTGGCCAGGAGTGCAGTGTGAAGGCAGCGTGGCCAGGAGTGCAGTGTGAAGGCAGCGTGGCCAGGAGTGCAGTGTGAAGGCAGTGGGCCAGGAGTGCAGTGTGAATCAGCGTGGCCAGGAGTGCAGTGTGAAGGCAGCGTGGCCAGGAGTGCCGTGTGAAGGCAGTGGGTCAGGAGTGCAGTGTGAAAGCAGCGTGGCCGGGAGTGCGGTGTGAAAGCAGCCTGGCCAGGAGTGCCGTGTGAAGGCAGTGGGTCAGGAGTGCAGTGTGAAAGCAGCGTGGCCGGGAGTGCGGTGTGAAAGCAGCCTGGCCAGGAATGCAGTGTGAAGGCAGCGTGGCCAGGAGTGCAGTGTAAAGCCCGTTCTTAACTGGGCGAATGTTTGTTCGCCCGAACATACTTCGGACACTTCGACGAACTATGCTTCGTTTCTTAATTGAACTTTTAGTTCGTCGAATATGGTTCGGACAGTCCAAACTTTACTTCATTCTCAACTGGCCTGTAATGAGATGCAAGCTTCGTTCCGAACTTGCGGCAGACGCGCAGCAGACAGCATGATCGAAAATGTAGGCTAAAGTCAAGTCCAAGTCAAGTCAATATGCTTTAATCATCCCTCACAGGGTAATTTAACTAACTACTATCTCATTCTGGGTCTCCGAGACGAGGCTGCGCCTCCCACAAGTCAACAAATAAACAAATTCCCTCCGAAGCGAGTGAAGAACCTAGCGACACCGTCATCCATTTTTATTTTTGTTTTTTTCTTCATTCACAGGAGAGCTCTGCTCTCAGCCAATCAGAGGCAATGATCGTCCAATAGGGCGAATGTTCCCAGAACATGTTGAGCGAAGGTTTTTGGACCCCGAATATAGCTTCGACGAATACTTCCAACTAGGTTCGCGAAGAAACGTTGGCCCAATTAAGAACCAACTAGCCTCGCCGAATGCTTCCAACTAGGTTCGCGAAGAAACATTCGCCCAGTTAAGAACGGGCTTTAAGGCAGCGTGGCCAGGAGTGCAGTGTGAAGGCAGTGGATCAGGAGTGCCGTGTGAAAGCAGCGTGGCCAAGACAGACTGCAGTGTGAAGGCGAGGAAGGCTCTCGCGGATTAATCCGTGATCCAGCTGTTCGGGTTTCTGACCGAAACTTTAGGAGGGCATGGGTGTGGGTGGGTGGGTGGGGGGTACTGATCGTACACAAAGGCTATGATGGCTCCGAAGAGCTGCTATTACACTGCGTGACTGAGAGGATCCGGCACGGAAGATGCGCAAGGGCTGTAAATGGACTCCCATACAGACGTTTCTTCGAAACCTCCCCTGGACAACAAGACCATCATCCAGCCATGCTGTCTTAATAATAATAAATTAATAATATTTTTAAAGCGCAAAATCTTGTCCCTAGAGACTATTCTAAGTGCATACACACGCACACACACAGACAGAGGTACCCGCATTTTGACAAAACTGAATTCATGCTTATTACCCGCCAAGTAAACTACATTATCTTCTGTGTCTGCTAACAATGCGACCATCAGCTTTTCTCCATGTGTCCGTGATCCTGGTGTCATTTATCGACCAACATCAAATAGACTGTGTATCTAGAACTTGTCAGAATCAGTTCTATTCATTACTACCCGTCGAGCAGATTTCTCGTATGCTCTCACCACCGCAAATCCTTTCTCGCTGGAAAGATCCCAAGAATTCAAAACAGCGCAGCTCCTCATGTTTTTCAGTCTTTTATGTTCTCCTTTTCTTGGATCCTTGCACTGGCTTCCGGTTTCTAAACGATTTGCTCACATATTCTCCCGTCCCGCAACTCTGTTTCATTGGCATACTGTATATCGCTGACCTCTTATATAGCTGGCTTACATGGAGATCAGGCAGATCGGTTCAATCCAACAGTATTTTGTAATCTTGTGAAGCAACCAAAACCTTCGTTTCCTCTCTTGCTCTTTCTAGGCTTGATTATTGCAATGCTCTCCTTGCTGGCTCTCCTCAGGTTCGCTTTGACAAAATTCAAAGAAGATCAACCGCTCATCTCGCTTCATCTGCAAAGGTCCTAAATCTGCCCACATTGCTGCTTTGCTCTTCAGCTTTCACTGGCCAAAATCAGCAGCCCGACTGAATACAAAATAGCTCTAACCTGCTTCCACATTGTCTCCAGTACAACTCCACAGTATGCTCTCAGTTGCTTCATCTCTACTCTCCTTCTCACTCTCTTCGCTCAGCCTCGTATACTGGGATCTTCCGTGTTCCGAAGATGGGCAGGAGGACAATGGAAAAGATGTCTTTTCAATACATCGGACTTGAGATCTGGAACTCTCATCCTCTCTCTGTCAAGCATTCCTCTTCACTCTCTCCTTTTAAGTCAAAACTAAAAACCCACCTCTTCTCTTCTGCATACTGATTTGTCGTTTCTTTCTTGTTTTCTACCAACTCGTCATCAGTGATGCATGTATTTGTAGTTCAGTAGGGGGAGGGGGGAACGCACGAGTGCGTGCAATCGTGTGTTCTCATGTGTTCGTGTGATAAAATGCACGCATCCGACCAAAACCTTGTGAATGCCTTTGTAACTAAGCGCCCTGCGCTGTTGCGACCGGTGTAAAGGCGCCATAAATAATCTATTATTATCAATATAATAACAATTAAAGCATTTATAAACAGCAAAATCTTGTCCCTAGAGACTGTTTTACACACACACACACACACACACACACACACACACACACACACACACACACACACACACACACACACACGCACACACGCACACACGCACGCGCGCACGCACACACAGAGGCATCCGCACACACACTGGCACCCGCACACACAGCGGCACCCGCACACACGAGTCTACTGACTATAATTATATACAAAACTTAATTTACAGACAACGTAAACGGAAAACTAACAGAGACTTTAGACGGAGGAAGACAGCAGCACGGAACGGAAAGCACGGCAGGTCATTGTTTTGGAAAACAAGAGACTCAAACAGTCTTGAGGTTTGATTTGAAGGAGTCTAGAGAGGGCTCCTGTCAGAGAGAAAAGGGAAGGTCATTTAATGTAGAGGGGCCGAAGACAGTAAGTAACTTGATGTTTTACGCCCAGTCAGTCAGTACGGTTACATCAGGCCGAAGACAGGAAAGCGCGCAGGAACCAACACTGAAAAGTCTGGTACGAGGAATCTGGAGGCTGAAAGTATCAGAAGCAGAGCGAAGCGCACGGGTGAGGGTGTAAAGTTGAACAGTCACAGAGATAAGACTGAGATAAGATAAGCTATCAGACAAATACAGCTGTGACTCGTCAAGTGCTTTCTTCTGATGATGATGGTAGAATTTTGCGACTTCCAGCATCCAAGTCCAAGCATATGTACGCAAGTATGTTATGCAGCTCTTTTTTTCAAGGCCCTGTATCTGAAAGAAACTCCCCAATAGCATCCACTTTCACAGCAATGTGTTTAATTTATGGAGAGGCTACAGTTGTCAATATTTCTTGTCGCCTAGTTACTCGCCTTGATATAACCGTAATGACTGACTGGGCGTAAAACACCAAGTTACTTACTTACTATAGCAGGGCGCTGTCTCTGGACCCCCTGCCTTTCACATTACAGCAGTTGTATACATATGTCTGATGATGACAATGATGCGAGGAGCATCCCAAACCTTGAGAGCTGAGCACGAGGCACAGTTAGGGCCAAAACGATGTTACCTATGTACACACTAACTTTGCATTAGTCAATACGCTACACCATAATTATACTTTCCAACCAATCAGCTCCACATGCTCTGACAGACAAGCATAAGATAGGTATGTTGCAATGGTGTTATTTCATTTTCAATACCTTTATGGTGGGCAGTCTAAATTAACATGGAACATCATCACTGGTTCATGTTGGTATACCTATTCCATCCCAAACTCTTGTAGCAATCGGCGGTATATCTATACCGAACTTTCTGAACTTTTGGTGCTGTTGGTGATGATGGTGATGATGATGATGGTGGTGATGGTGGTGGTGGTGTGCGTGCGTGCGTGCGTGCGTGCGTGCGAAATTCAAGAGCTCGCAGAGCGTTGGAACTCAAGACAGTAGCTTCTCTCACTGGCAAAATTAGTAAACTGCCACTGTGCCTCCTCTGAAGAGGCGAACAGTGACTGTCAGGCTACATGCCCCGCTGTTTGCTTCGTGGCCTGCCAGCAGGAGAGATGTCTACGTGGGCTATCGCTGCACGACGAGAACGCAAGCGCCAAAATGTGTAGTAGCTCAGGGGGACTACTGGTTGGTTTGGTGTCTTGCACCATCAAGGCTTTGTCCGTTGCCACTCTGGATCACGGTTAGGTGGGCGTTTTCCAGTTAGTGTCACTGCGCATGTTTTGTGTATATCAAGTTGCTTAGTACCGGCGCTTGTGCAAATATAAATATAAGGGAGATAATGATGATTAGCATTATTTCGTCTGCTAGTTGGACATTACAGTTGGCAATACTGGTTGGCCGGCTGACCTTCAGTTAGAACTGTCTAAAAAATACCAGGCTGGTCCTAGAAAGAGGAGCGGAAGATGACTGTTTGAATGGCCGCCGCTAACAAATCCAGATGGTGAAATAAGTGTCTTATTTCACCATCTGGATTTGTTAGCGGCGGCAATAAAAATAAAAAAAATAAAAAATCACAGCGAAAAGTGGAAGAAGTCAACAGCTGCATCCTGAGCTAGGGCTTGTACCGACACACGATCCCTGCAAAGTAGCTAGTATATGCCCTCGGCCTTAACCAGCTCCTCAGCAATATCGCACGAGAGACATCAATCAAGCTGTCACACTCAAGGGAGAGCACTGCTTGACGATCACTGTAACTGGAATCGATCCGGGTTAGTCTGCTTTATATCGCCACTGCCCAGCCAGGATAGGCCCCCGTGATCGAAGAGCGTGTGGAGAAGTGGTTATGCGTCTTGGACTAGCCATCTTATCGTATTGGTATCAAACTGATAATATGCAATCATTTTTTTATTTTATTTGTGTGCGTGCGTGCGTGCGTGCGTGCGTGCGTGCGTGCGTGCGTGTGTGTGTGTGTGTGTGTGTGTGAATTTACATTTAACGCACAGTCAACTTTATAAGTTATATCAAAAATAACAGTCGACATTCGTTCTTTTCTATCCACCATAAGACTGGGGAGCACCTGAAGTGTCCTCGCTGGATACCCCAACAGCCTTCCAAACTGATACCCGGTAGTTTCACCCCCATGTTGCCAGTTTTATCCTCATACTAGCATCCCATGACTTGTTTTGTTAAAGCTGTTTTGACTCGCGTGTGCGCACACTGTCCTCTGCATTAAATGCCTCTGCACACTACTGTGAAGAAGAAAAGGAGACACACACTGAAAGGCTGTTTTCAGCTTTGTTGTTCAAAGAAGTAAATACATAAAGACTAAATACAGAGGAAGGGCAAACGCACAAGGACTGGCATTCAAAACGGGAAATTACCGCTTGTTGTTTCCCTTGAACTGGGCGAATGTTTGTTCGCGAACCTGGTTGGAAGTATTCGGTGATGCTATATTCGGGGTCCAAAAAAGCTTCGCTCAGCATGTTCTGGGAACATTCGCCCTATTCGACGATAATTGCCTCTGATTGGCTGAGAGCAGAGGTCTCCTGTGGATGAAGAAAAAATAAAAATAAAAATGGATGACGGTGTCGCTAGGTTCTTCACTCGCTTCGGAGGGAATTTCATTTGTTGACTTGTGGGAGGCGCAGCCTTGTCTCGGAGACCCAGAATGAGATAGTAGTTAGTTGAACTACCCTGTGAGCGATGATGAAAGTATATTGACTTGACTTTAGCCTACATTTTCGATCATGCTGTCTGCTGCGCGTCTGCCGCAAGTTTGGGCCGAAGCTTGCATCTCATTACAAGCCATTTGAGAACGAAGTAAAGTTTGGACTGTCCGAACCATGTTCGGCGAACTAAAAGTTCAATTAAGAAACGAATCATAGTTCGTCGAAGTGTCCGAAGTATGTTCGGCGAACAAACATTCGCTCAGTTAAGAACTCACTCGAGAAATGCGAATCACTAAGAATCCAATACAGTGTCCGCGGCATTGACCAACTGCTGATTTGATCCAGTGAAAACGTCCTGGTGTCCAAATGTGATGTGCAAGATAGCTTCCATAGGCCCTGATATATGGGAGGAAGATAGGCGGAGTGCATTAACATGGGATATCATCACTGGCCTTGACAAGGCCCATACCATTTCGACCCCGAGACCAAGCAGCAATCGGCAGATAGATAAGCTGGGAGTTCACGGGATGTTAGAAAGTAGATGATCGCTTTTCTTTGGGCATTAACTCTGGGCATTGTGCCCCTGTGCCCCATCTGGACGGGGTACCGCTAATGCTGACTGCTACACTGACTGCTACACCGTTTGCCTCCGGTCATCGGGGCCTGGCGTTAGCACAGCAGGAAGAGACGTGAATACAGTACGTTTCCACAACATGCTTCAATGCAATACAACGTTTCCACAACATGCTTCAATGCAATACAACGTTTTCACAACATGCTTCAATGCAATACAACGTTTCCACAACATGCTTCAATGCAATTACAGGCACTGAACCACAGTATCTCTACGAACGTCTCCATCTGTACTCTCACTCTAGAGAGCTTCGCTCTTCCACAGATACACAAATTCTCAAAATTCCTCGTTCTTATAATAATTCCAAGATACAATGTCATAGATCATTCTCATATGCCGGTCCCTTCTCGTGGAATGACCTACAATACAACCTTACTGCCACGTGTCAGTACAACTGCACTAGGAATGCTTTGTGATGCCAGGTACACACATCACACATTCACACCAATCATAAAACATCATTAAATTACAACAACAATAGCAGCAAACATTCAGGTAAACTGTCTGACCTTCCTTAGTCTTCGCCATTACGAGACTCACATCAGTTAGACATCATTTAGACAGGCCCTAGAAACTCATCTCTTCCACATAAACCTGTAAGCCCCCTCACATGTTTTCATTTCTATGTATATAATGTTGTGCGCGCGTGTATGCGTGCATGAGTGCGTGCGTCTATGTGTGTGTGCGCGCGTGTGTGTGTGGGTGGGGGTGGGGGGTCTGGGTGTGGGTGTGCTGATGTATTTTGTTGATTAGTGCTTTGCTATTGTACGCGCCTAGCGCTATCGTGTTTTTCGATATGTGAGGCGCAACTTAAATGTCCTTTATTATTATTATTATTGAGAGCTGTTTTCGTGGGCTCATGCTGCGCTACGACAACGCTTGTGCACACACTACTATAGCAACAGATTTTATCGCCACTAACGGAATGCAGTGTATTCTTCGGCCAGACCTCTCCCCTTTCTGAGAGGAATAGGAACCAATAGCAGGTGTAAAGAACTCAACTGAAAAGTGACGAACTTCAGCACGTTGTCTAAGAGTTAGGGTGTGCCGCCGACACCAACGTAGACTGCATTGGAACAATAATCATTGGTTTGAGCGGATGACAAAGCGCGTGGCAGCTCAGGGAGATTTTATTGAAAGGTTGGCATGGCCGGCTGGCCGGAAAATACCTAAAATCAGTTCTTCCAAACATTAAGGACCCTCGTAATTTATTTAAATATTTTACCATATACAACATTCTGTTTTCCTACGTTTTATTTTTTTTAAATTATTTTTATATGATGATCAGCTTACGTTGCTGATCACCATATAAAAATAATATTTTTTTTAAAAACGTAGGAAAACAGAATGTTGTATATGGTAAAATATATCCAAAATAAGCCAAGAAAACACAGCAACAACAACAACAAAACCAGGAAGGCATTGCTTTCATAGCCCCCCCCATCGCCCCCCCCCCCCCCCCCTCCCCTTTTAAAAACTCGTCATTGAACTATTTGATCAGGTTTTCTCCTTTTATAGGTGCGCTTTCTCTTTCTCTCTTCGCGCGCGCGCGCGCGCGCGTGCGTGTGTGCGTGCGTGCGTGTGCGTGTGTAGGTGCGTGCGTGTGTGCGTGCGTGTGTGCTGAGGATTATAAATCTGGAGAACTCGGAGACAAGTGCCCTAAGGCAACTTCCACAGCATCAGCATCAACGGTAGAAGCCATGATCGATAGGAAGGAGTCGCACTATCTGGCAGAATTCAATCGTCACGTGGCGCTGACACCGGCTATCGGAAAATGGTGGCCAGGATCCTCCAAAATGAAACTGAACGACGGGCGGATTCGTTAAGAAACTAAATTGAATCGGGCAAAATCGATTTCCCGCAGTCGATCTTTCAGTACGGTCAGACTGACTGCGTAAAACCAGTTCCTGTACACACACACACACACACACACACACACACACACACACACACACACACACACACACACACACACACACACACACACACGCACGCACGCACGCACGCACGCACGCACGCACGCACGCACGCACGCGCACACACACACACACACGCACACACACACGCACGTACACACGCACGCACGCACGCACGCACGCACGCACACACACTGACACATTACAGACAGAGAGACTTCCCCCATGTCATATTTCGTTTGTCATCGTCATGTGCAAGTTGCTGCGTTATTGTTGCTGCCGTTTTTTTGTTGCTGGTTTTTGTCGTATTTTTGTTGTTGTATTTCTTTTCTTTTTTTAGTGAAAACAACAGCAACAAAAAAACAAAATCTAGGTGAGACTGTAATGGTTATATAAATATATATATATATCGTTTACTCACTAGACTGAGTATTTTACACACCACGTACGCTTTACATTTTACACATCCTAGAACGCGCTATTATCTAGGGCAGCTAAATCCAGATCTCTATCTCTCTATGTGCGAGCTCTCAGTCTCTCTCTTCATAAAGAATTTAAAAAGAATTTAAAAATTCAGTTTAATCACCGTGGCAGAAAGTCTCTGTTTAATATTTTGATATTGTAATTCTAGGCCGCTGCTAATCAGCCTTTTCTTTTTCTTCTTCTTCTTCTGTTGTTCCCTTCACGGCGGGTCTCTGGCTAGCATAGGGATCAAGCAATCCATACCCGAGACGATTAGTGCTCGCTTCCGTTGGTTGAACATTCTTAACCGGTTAAGATCGCCGCTGAGCCACTGAAGAGCTTTTCCCGAGCAAAAGACACAAGACCATCATTCTCACAAAAACAAAAAGGACAAGGAATGTATCTTGGTGTTGGTTAATTTATTCATTATCACTACCAGTGTGTCAAACCCACACTACACTGTGCGTGTGTGTGCATGTAAACAGCTTTTGAAGAGTATAGGTACAAAGCACATCGTGTACAGGATCTATAGCGAAGCTAGATCCAGCTTTCTCCTTTCTTATGATTTGATTATCTCTCTTTATAAAGAGTTGACGCGCTTTGGCAGCAAGTCTATCTCTCTCCCTCCCTCTCTCTCTCTCTCCCCTCCTCCTCCTCCTCGTCCCCTGCTTCTTCTTCTTCTTCTTTTACTGTCCCATCATCTATGTTGACTTCCGAGGCATTGCCCCAGTGCTGCTCATCCAGGTATTCCCACCCCACATCCAAGGTCCATTCCGCATTGCGTGGTCCTGCCGACAGTAGTCCATAAGCGACGTCGGACCTTTAATAGGCTACATTCTCCGAAGGAGATACCGCAGTATTGCCGAGTCGCTTCGGTAGTTTTCATCGATCCTCTTCTGATTCAACATGCGCAGGACGCCGCCATCTATGGCACCCTGTTGATGACGATGGCGCGGAGTCAGACTGCGTGAGCGTCTCCTCCAGAAAGAAGACTGCCACTAAGTTCCAGCTGGCCAAAGCGGGTATCTTGCTAGTTTTTATTATGCAATGACAGATGGTGAGGAGGATAATATCTGGTGATGCAATGGGGGTCCCTCAGGGACTGAGACTACTTGACAGGGCCGCGGACCACGCCTAATATCATAGTTATCCCGGTAATAACTGTGGCACCTGCTGCGTTGGTCAAGTATGTTACAGCGACACCTTCAAAGACGCGTTTGTGATGTTGATGAGGCTTGACTGTATGGTCCCAGACCTTCCACTGGGCCCATAGCACTTCCAGGCAGGCTGAAAATCCCACATGATTCTGATGGATTCGAAACCACGACCGTCCGATGCTCATTCCGAAGCGCTAATCTACGGCGACCAGTAGAATTTTAAAATTTTACATCATGGCAGTTTGTTAACGCGTGTTAAATACCGCGAGACAGGCTGCAACATGGTAGGAAGAACATTGTTCCCACGTGCAATTTGTTGCCTTTATGTCAGAGTGATGGTATGTACAGGAAGAGAACTCAGAATTGGAATGCATATAATAGGAGCAAAGATAGTTACAATACCCAATTAGTCTCAAGAGAAAACAAAAAAGGGTCTATAAATTGTGAAATCTGGTTCAGAATTAACGACATGTTAAAAGATTTGAACGGTAATTTTACAGCTGTTGTGCTTGTTATACTGTTGTGCTTGTTTCTACTAATAGAAAAGAAAGAAAGAAGAGCAAGAAAAAACCTAAAACAAAAAAACAAAAAACATAGTGGCGACACCAAAATTGAAAACGCTGACTGGTGCATTGTAAAGGAACAGCGAACTCAAAGTTTGTTGACACTCCTTTCTCACCTTATAACACAGGTATAGATTGCGTCGCAGAGCAAAGCAAACACCTCCATGCTGTTATGCCTGACCTGTCCGGGCCCATCAGAAACTCACCGCAACTTCGATCTATTTCCTTAAGCCAGCCACTTGAGAAACATTCGGCCGCCTTTGCCTTTCATTTGACGGCTATTGTGGAAAGGCGCTCACCCTAACCCACCTCTCATTGGACAATAGGCGAGAAACGGGCAGGACCTGGTAAACAGCGGAGCCAAGCGTCAACACGTAGAGTTCTGGCACCTTGCCCTTTGCCGACGGAAAGAATGGGACAAAATTGGGATCATTGATCGCTAAGACATTTCCTTAATTGACGAAATGGTTCCGAAGAATGCGAGGCAAAACGAGGAGCATTTAGACCCCCCATCCTCTCCGCCTCCCTGTCACGTTGTCATGGTTACACCATACAGAATTTTGACCTGATCGTTAGAGTTTCCATGGCGAAGGAAGCACATTGGCTGGGACAGTGGTTGTGGTACCATTTCAGTGTTTTATAGATGTAGTGTTTGCAGTAAAGAAACAAAGTCCTTCTGATTATAATTACTTTATGGTATACAAATATCCCGTTTAGCAGCTGAATAATCAACCCTTGGGGCTGTGTACACATGGCAGGCGTAAACCCTGACCCCGGAGGCATCTATTACTCCGAGAATCCGTTCCATTTTCTTCCATGTATGAACAAAGGATAGTGATCGGACAATTTTCCAACTAAAAATATCGTTAGTGTATAAAATTCCTTTCTGGCTGATTTCATGTTTTTGATACACTAGATACCTTCCCTAACAACATACAAAAGATATGGAAAACTATGCTGGGGAAAAGTGGTTTTTACGTCAAGCAGAGTGATAGAGTGATGGGTGTGCGTCAAAAGTGCCTTTTACGTCAAGCAGAGTGATAGAGTGATGGGTGTGCGTGAAAAGTGAAAAAGCGCGCCAGTCTTTAACTGGGGAAACAAATCATTCAGAGAGTCTCTCGTGCCATTCACTTACAAAACTGATACGTTACAGGCAACTCCTTTCTGATTTGTGTATGAAACAGCGGGGAATCTGTTGGACGATATAAAAAAAATCACCAGTTTTACAGAAAAAACAAAACAACAACAACAAAAACCGACGTTTCTCACAAAATACACTGAAATCTACGACAAAAACAAGCAAAAAAGCGCAACGCTTGTCAGACCTAAACATACGGGTATTTTGCGTGTATCTGGTCAAACATTCAGCTAAACTATAAATGACGGTAATTTGCTGTTGGATTTGCTCTGTGTGTCACGACAGAGTGACGTGTCCAAAACGTCAATACCCCCAGCCACGACCTTCAACCGGAGATTCAGCCAAGTACTTCTTTATTCTATTTAAAGGAAAACGTGTGTGCCACGCATGAATCATCGACAACGGAATAAAATCTGCATATATAAGACATTCAGTCTAAGAGCATTCAATAATGTGCAAATGCTGCAAGCGTTATTTGAACAGAATATCCATCACTTATGGAAGTGCGCTGTAAAACAAACAGTATCGCACACATATGATTATCGGGCACCTGTTGCTGAACACATAAAACTGAAAGGAATAACTCCAACCAACTGAACATTAAAGAAACGAGTGCACTTCAAACAAACACGGATTCTTAACTCGGCAATCATGTGTTTACAGCATATTCGATACTGTTCCATCTTGCCGGGGCAATTTTGGCAACTTTCACTTCGACATTCCCCACATACCACATTGCAAACCAGGCCCAGTTAGCACAGGGGCAGTCCGTTTTGCTGTTGCACTTCACCACGAGGAGCTGGCCGTCTGGAACAGCTGCAGCATCTGTACACAGCGGAAACATGAGGCCTTGTTGGTTCTCCTAGCCCCACTTTGTGGGATTCATGTCACGAGGCTTTTCCTTTAAGTACATCCACAGCTGTATATGAAAACACGTTCGCAAAAGGTTCTACAGCCGATGTACAGGTGCACAGTTTTTGTACAGAAGCACTTGTCATACTGAAGTATACTCAAGCAGTCATCCTTTTTTTCCGCCATGCAATAGGAGAATATTCGTTTCCCATGCCCATGTGACGTTGTTGTTGTTGCGAATTTGACTTTGTGGTAAACACTTTCGTATGGTTCCAGAACAGAGCCGCAGTCTCCCTTCAACTTCTTCAGCGGCACGCCTTTCACAATTAAGGCTGCTTGTAGTGTCACAACTACTTACTGCATGATCAAGCAGGATGTTTTCACATATGTCTGCTCCGAATGCTATCTGGACGTCTCTTATGTCCCAGACCTTGACTACAGATTTTGTATCGGACGTGAAGACAGCGTTGTAGTGCTGAGGTTGAACTTGAAATAACAGAAGCACCAGTAAGCCCGTGTCGTCTCCAACGAGAGCGATGACTGTTTCTTTCGCCAGAAGAGGGTACAATTTCTCTTTGATGTAGGTAGGTAGTGCTGCTTAATATCCTCGGATGTCAGTTGACATATTAGGGACAAGCTGAGACCAATGTCGAAGCATGGTTCAGTATAGCTTTACGTCCACGGAAACCAGAAGGCTCGTTAGGACGACAGCCCAGGACGGCCACCTCGACTCTCACACAGCTCCTGAACTATGTTTTCTCTTTGAATCATTTCCACCAACATGTTGACACACAACAGTACAAATTTGGCAGGTGTGTCAGATAACACTGTATGTTAATAATATATCATTATTAGTACTTTTGGTTGTTAACTTTTGAAGCAGAAATTATTTGATGAAAACTTTAATTTAAAAGAAAACAGTCTGAAAATATCTTCATACTTTTTGCCCTTTTAACTTGCAAACTATCTCACTTAAAACTCTACATTTAGCAAATAATACTTACGGAGTATGTTCTCTAATATGTTCTATGCTTTAAGCCCTAGGAATGAAATATTTTGGTAAATAGCGTAGAGCAAAAGATTAGTCTTTTCTCATAAAATGTGGGTTTTGATATCACTGCAACTTCTGCTTATATGAAGATAGCTGCTATCTTGTAGAATACACTAGGGCCACTGATGCTACCTTCTTGTGTTCAAATTGTAAAGTAAATTGGCTGAAAAACTAAAATGTTGTGCTGCCCATAAGCAAAATAATTCTCCAAAATGTGATGGCCCCCTACCTTCTTTGACTTCGCATTTCTCAATAATTGCTAATCTATTCACTTGGGCCGCATAGAGGAATGTCTGCTTCACCTAAAAAACAAAACAAACAAAAACGAAAAACAATCATTACAAAACAATAAAAATAAAAAATAAAAAATATTTGTTTCAATTTTCGGGTTGTGCCAACAATAGGGCAATCAGCATCGTCAGCAGCATAGAGTGTTTCAAATCTATTCGCCTTCAAGACGTTGCTCAGTTTGTTGACGAAGGGCTGTTTGCTGTTTTGATTTGCCAGGAAAGTTTCTTTAGTAACGCACAGCAGTATGTCACCCCCACAAAAAATGGCACATCTGATTTTGCGTCCGTTCCTTCTCCCGATAACATATATTAGCCACACCCAATGATGCAAGAGAGAAGCACCGTCAATGACGAAGTGGGTATGCTGTGACAACTACATATCAAGACGTTTGAACAGTGATCATATGATTATGTTTTGAGACAGATTGGCTTTTTCTTCCAGCCTTGGGAGACCGGAAGAATCGGAGAGTGAAACTGGCCTGTTGGTCAATTCATACTCAAAGGCCGGAGGCGGCATCTCCGGATTGGTTAGAGTTATCTTTACCACTCTTTGAAACAAAAACCTGATTGTCTCCCCATAAATGGACACAGTCATTTCGAGGCCATAGTCACAGTTTGATCTTGTAATTTGATGTCCAAGACTGGCAAACATGTCATCTTGTCAAGGATCTTTTGTCCCAAGGTTTTCGCAGTGTCCACATTCTCAGTTTTGTCAGCTGGTGTACCACTTGAAAGTCTTGTACCATGCCCGTGAACAGATTTTCAGAACTGTGCTTCTTTTTAAAATTAACTTTAAGTAATTTAGAAAGACCATATTTTATAACTACTCGAACTCAGCCTCGAAAACTATTTTACAAGGATTGTAGTTCAGGTTCAGTCAAAACCTGTTCTTGCTAAGCTACCAATGGATAATAAATAAAAAATTTTTTACAAGGCATCGTTTATATATGAAGCATGAACGAATGAGTTTTTATTATACATGAAACATAAAAACTTCCACACAAAACGTGCGTGCTCACAGCGCCTAATGCACACATGCATACAGTGCGTGCATCACTCAGTAATACGTTAGTATACAATCAGCAGATCTAAGGCAGTAAAATGTCTGATAGATTTATATAAGCTACTATTACTAATAGTAAGCTTAAATACACACAGGGTCGCAGATGTGTGAGGTCACTCAACAGAAGAAAGAATATGTCAGGGTAGGCATCCTTAGCAAAACGGAAACTTCGAAACTAAATTCAGTCACTAGAACGACCTACCGCTTTGACATTTCATTTTAAATATCAAAAGATTGACATTTTTCGTTTTGTTTTGTTTTTTGTTTTTGTAAAACTGAAATCCAAAAAGTACTGGCAAACTGTGCCACGGAAAATCCCTAAACACAGTCTATTTTGATTTGAGCAACACTGATTTTTGCTACTTTTTAGTGTTGCTATTGGTGGAGTACTAAGTAAAAAAATATATTTCAGAAACGTCCAAAGGCAGCTAGACGAACACATTTGCCCCAGAACGACTTGATGGAGTGTCAATCAAAAACAAGTTCTTTTTCTCTCTTCCGTTATGATTCCTACGCCACAATGGAAGTGACAACGCAGTTGAGACAAATAATGGATTAGGCTGATGCTGCTTCTGGGGCTGAAAACTTGCGGGCATGAAAGACTGAAAACTGAGGGTGATGTATTGAGTGCCAAAGGGGACTTTGGGGGCATAATTGGAGATCAGCCATCGTTGTATCCGTCAATGCCTAAAGGCTCTGACCTATTTGCCTGAGATAATTGCCAAACAGGATATTGGTTGGATTTTAATTATGTAGTCTTGATGACCCTCATGACCTTAAAACTGACAGTTTTGATAGCACACTCGCAACGCCTCTCTCTTTCACACACACACACACACACACACACACACACACACACACACACACACATATGCACGCACGCACGCACGCACACACAGAGCAGGAGCGGATTCAGCCTATAAAGGAAAGATCTATGACCAACTGCCACCGACCACATGCAACACTCATTCCGCATCGCGGCCCAACCTCTAGAGACCCACAGGAGAAGACGTCAGCTCGTTTTGGGGCTGCCGTCCGAAGGAGACACTGCACTGTAGTGTTCAGTAGTGCCCTGTTCTGATTCAACATACGCAGAACACCTCCTACTATGCCCCCAACTGCCGACATGGGAGCCATTTTAGACCGAGTGCTCCCCTTAGAGAGCACACCGCCACTACGATATCCCTCTATCAGTGTTCCTATATGGACTCTGACGTTGAGGGCTTTGATTTTAACTGCCTCGTGCAACGGAGGAGGCACGGATCCCGAGACTTAACCAGGACGGTTGTATCAGGGCAAAACACATTTTGTCAGCAGAAATGCTAAAAATATATACTAGCACTTCGGCAATTTTTTCAGAATTAATAGGTGGATGAAACACAAACAGAACAACAACAAAAGCAAAAATCCAAAAATTCATAATCTGCCAAAAATATTTCTCCTTCAGAAAGGTAAATATACTATCCAGTGATGTGTCAAGGAATAAAATCTGCTGTGACCGAGCTGTAAAATGTCTCTTGTTTCGGTAAACTTAGAACAAAAAAATACAATATGTTCAATGGTTAGTAGCTCGTCACAAGGTGGCTCCTCTCCCTTCAGTAAAAAGGGCGAGTAATATAAGAGTAACCAATGTGTAGTCGAGAGTGTGAGCCGGTCTGGCCTAGCGGTCTGGCCTAGCGGTTCGATACCGCTCCGGCTCTCCTTTCTTTTCAAAAAGATTGTGGTTTGTGGACACTGTCCTATGACTTTGTCCGTCACTTCCTACTGAAACAATAAAATGGCTCTCATCGCTGCCCATCTTAATGCAGAAGTCATTCTAGTGGTGACAATATAGTGATAGGTATATAATCTCCCTCTCCCCCCACCTCCATACCCCATTCTCCCCGTCCCCAATAAGCCTCCTGGTTTTTGTGGACGTTAAGCACAGTCTTTACTTATTTACTTATGTAGACGAAAGAGATAACAGCCTCTTCTCTTCTGGTGGTGCGAGGACAAGCAATACATTTAATTTTGGAAATGTCTTATGCAGCATATTGCAGGGGAACTCGTCCCACTCTGACTGCTAAAGCTCTAATAAATATTTATTCATACGTGACTTTAAGTCAGAGAAGAGGATGAGCTCTCATCCGAAATGTCTCCATCGAAGACATCCTTAGCAGCAGAGTCTGCAGCCGATTTTCCTCTAATGCCCACATGACTGGGGACCTAGATTTAAAAACAATTTAAAAACAAAACAAAAAACAATCTCCTTTCTATCTCCGATTAATTCCATATGCAGTTCTAAAATCGTTACTAGGACAAGTGGAATAGAACAGCTCTAGAGAAATGTACTCACCTATACGATGACACATAAAGAACAATTAAAAATACAAGCGCTTTCGGCACATGGTCTTCATCTGGTGTAGAAGAGAGAAAATAATAAAAGAAGAAGGAAGGAAGGAAGAAGATAGACAAGACGTTCTGGTCTATCTACTTCTTTATTTCCTTCTTCTTTTATTATTTTCTATCTCTCTTCTACACCAGACGAAGACTGTGTCGAAAGAGCCTGTGTTTTTTAACTGTTCTTTATGTGTCGTCGTATAGGTGAGTACATTTCTCTAGAGCTGTTCTATTTTGTCAATCTCATCAGCAGTTGTTCACTCATTCCTAGGACAAGGTGGTCATACCTCATGTTAGATACAGCTTAGAGGGATGAAAGGGAATCAGATATCGGGAAAGACTTTTCCTGAGAACAGTAAACACGTCTCAGAAAATGGCCACATGTCTCAGAGCCAAAAGAATGGCTCATATTTCCCGGTGTATCAGAACTGTCATCAGGAAGCGGTAAGTATACGGTTTACGAATATGTTTAGTGGAGACGGCCACCGCAGTGACTCCTTCCCCTTCCTTCGAACCGTCAGTGAAAAACATTACTCACAAGTGTTAGTAGGTTTCAGGGTTAGTTGTGTCTTTTTCAAATTCAGTTAGATCAAACTGGACTGTAGGGGCTGAAGGCATCCTAGGAGCGGTATCCAAAAAGGAAACATCGTCAATCAGTTGAAGGTTAATTTTGGACTTCTCCACGTGAGGTAGCATACGGATGCCGAGAGGACGAATTTTTGACGGTGAATCTGCAAATAGTTGAACGTTTTCGGGTTCAAAGACGCGACTGTTTGCTGGATGTTCTGGTAGAGATTTTAGTTTCAGAACACAATTCACAGCACGTTTTAAACGGCGAGAAGCCAAGGACGGTTCGTGCGCTTCCACGTAGTGACTAATCACTTTGAGCATGAGATGTCCCCAACATCCAGCTCCAGCCTTCATGGTGAATCGGATTTAACTGCCTTAGAACTGACTGACGAGCCGATCCATAAACAAGGCGTCCGTAATCCAATTTGGAACGGACTAACGAATGGTTCAGACGTACCAGGATGATACGATCGGCTCTCCAATCGTAGGCTACTCGCAGAGTATCAAGAGCTTCCTGGCAGAACGATTTAAGGTATACGTGGTTTTTAAAGGTTAGCTCGATGTCAAAAATAGGCCATGAAATTTGGCTTCTTTATTACTCTCTGATGGGCGTCTTTCCCAGATGGGTGTTCGGATCTGGGAAACCTCAATAATGCTGGTGAAAGTTGATGCATACCCTCTTTGAAGTGGAGAAACTAAACTCGTAATCTTGGACGCTGTTAATGCAAAGCTGCATAGCCCTTTCAACTGTTTAACGACTTGCCCCGTACACACAGAGCAAAATCATCAACATACAATGAGCAATCTGTGCCCTTCAAGACAGCGTTAACAATGTAGTTAATCGTTATACTGAAACGGGCAGGTGACTGGATGCTACCTTGCGGAACCCCCATCTCCTGTTCATGCAGCTCTGACAGAGTGGAGCCCATTCTCTAACCTTTAAAGAACATTCCGACAGAAAGCGCTAAATAAACAAGTGGAGATGGCTTCTGTAACCAAAATCTCAGAATGCCGTGCTTTCACGTCGTGTCGCAGGCCTTTTCAAGGTCAAAGAAAACAGGACGTGCTCTTTGTTAACAAAGGCGTTTCCTGATGACCGTTTCTAAATGAACGAGATGATCCAGCATACTTTTTTTTTTTTTTTTTTTTCTGAATCCGCACTGTTTCTCCAAAAGTTCCCAAGATCAGATTGGGCTTTACCAGGATTAGGAATGGGAATTACTTCCGTTTCGTGCCATGATGGCGGAAAACAGCCAGATTCCCAGACGTGGATACCCTGAGAAAAACAGATAAAGCAGAGTCTGGAAGATGGCTTAAAAGTTGATAATGAACCTGGTTCAAAACAGTGGCCAAATCGTTGGCTCTTCGCAAGGACTGCTTCAGTTCGGTAGTTGAAAAAGGCAGGTTATATTCGTCTTCGGTTTTGTTTTTGTTTTTTTAAATCATTTTAACCCTTCGAAAATCACAAGAAGAATTCTCTGTTGAAGAATTTTTACACATTTCTGTGGCTATTAGTTCTGAGACTTGTTTTTTGTCAGTAACAAGGCTTTCCAGATCTATGTTTGCGTTTAAGGGTTTAATTTATAACAGAAATGTCGCCACGAATTCTGCTTTTGTGGTTTAACAACGTGACGAGCTTTGGTCCTTAAAAGTTTCCAATTCTGAATGTTGGTTAACAACAACTTTTCTTTGTGCTTTTCTTGCTTTCTTTAATTGCTTTTTTTGCAATTATCATTAAACCATGAAACTTAGGAAAGGATTTTAGAGGAGAGACATGCAGGTACTTTCTGCAAGGTACATGCAAGGTACTTTCTGCTGTTTTTACTAGAGCTGTAAGCTGACCGGTGGGATCTTCTGTAGACATGGCCGCTTCCTCCATTAATCTAGAAAGACATAAAGCGGGGAAAAAGAGCTAGTCAACCTTTTTAAAATTTCACCTGTTCGGCGCAGCGTCTTATTCAGCAGTGCTGCTGGTTAGAATTACAGGAAAATGGTCGCTTCAGCACAGATCTTTGTGTACTTTCCACTCGTAGTCTAGGTAAGACCAGAGATGGAGCCCAAATGGAGAGATCCAGTGC
>OY757549.1:19613902-19626633 GCA_963584105.1 Alviniconcha strummeri
TGATGCCACTCACAATATCGTAGTAGGCTGTAACTTCAAGTCACGTTGTTTGTTGTGACGTTGATCGCTTTATATAGCGCTATTCTCCGCTCTATAGCAGACTCACTGCGCTTTTTGTCGCATGTGATCCTAAATGAGTGACCGTCGCTTTTGAATATCCAGCCAAGTGGTGTACTTACAGCGCTGTTTGGCTGTTGTTGATCGAGGGATGCGGGGGGAAGTGCTTAGACCTAGAGATACATTTCTGGTCGTGGGCGAAGCATGCATGACCTACACCAGGCTTTACAGAGATAATATTTGCCAGCTCTGGGTCGTCAACAGAGGGACTTTCTGCGTCTGCAGGAGTGTTGGCGAAGGGGTGACAAATCATGTACTGAGTGTACACATAGCACGATTTGTCACCCAGAGGTAAACAAAATCGTGCCAGGGTGACAAATCTTAAGGGCAGAACATAACAGATTTGACATGATTTGTCGTTTCGAGGCGAAAAATCATGTCGCAACACAAATTATTTCGATCGTGCGACTTTCCAAAAACATGGATCGGACTTCGCCTGTAGTTAGTTTTTGCCGCAGTGCAACCTTTAGTTGGCACGGTAGCCGATACGCCTTTTGTAACATTTTTCTTTCCCATCCTCCTTACGGGCGTAAAGTAGATTATGTTTCACGCTACACTGCGTCCAAAGGCAAGACCGCTGGGCTTGATGATTACTCGGTCCCACAAGCAACAGCCAAGCAAATCACTTTTTCGTTCCACACTTCCTATCATGCTAACAGAATGCAGAGAAGATGTGTAGTTCCAAAGCAGCTGGGGACACCCACTGAGGAGGCAGACAAAGCAACAACAACCGGAAAAAGTATTCCAGTGATGCCAAGACAACAGATCTCGCATCAACCCAAACAAGGCACAAACATTGTGGTGCACTCTTGACAACAGAGCAACAGGCAACGCGACGACAGCAGTCACATTTAATGGAGTAAAAACTAAAACAAAACAAGCAACTAAACAAAAGGCCAACCGCATTAACAAAAAAAAAAAAAAAAAAAAAAAAACGCCAAACAAATCACAGTAATAAAGCGAATCCAAATAAATCCAAGTAAATATTCATTCGTCAAAAGTCTCACCTCGTCTGATAGATGCTCAACGGCAGAATGTTAACTATGTGTCACCGTTCTGGCACCAGCAGCGGCAACTGGACATTCAAGATTCAAGATTACTTTATTATCTCATGTCTACCCACTTGTCCGTGAAAGTCTACTAAAATTGTAGTGCTTGTGGTGTCTGCATAAAGAAGCACAGCATTTGATTAAATGATCAGTTTATCAGTACCACACAAACACAAACACACACACACACACACACACACACACACACACACACACACACACACACACACACATACACACACACACACACACACACACACACACACACACACACACACACACACACACACTACCACACTATATGCTGAACAGATATTTCGGTCTAATGTTTTCTTTCACATCAAATGGACTTTAGAAAGACTTTATTTATTTATTTTTATTATTGTTGTTAAACAGAATAAAGTGCACATTGCAAGTGTAGCTCAACATCTACAAATAACGAATAGGCACTGGATATTAATCAAACGCAGAATCAAATGAAACTTGCATCAAAGAAAAACAACAGCAAAAGAACGATTAGCGTTAGGAAAAACAACAACAAAAAACAAACAAAAAGAAAGAAAAGGCCATGCAAAGTACAGGAACATACAAAGACAGTCAGAAATAACAATTTTAGCATTCTGTTAATCACACATGGTTACCTCATTGACAGACATTTATAAAGAAGGAGAAAAGGCTGGCTGTAAAGTTGTAATGGTAGGTAATAATAATTATACAATTTATAGTTCAATGCATTGAATTATTTGCAGCTATATTTGCTTTGTAATGTGTACAACAGCTTCAAAAGGAATGCACCTGAATCATGAAGGGAGAAGGGACAAAACTGGATACATGTTAACCTATGTATACATATGATTTAAAAAAAAGAAGAAACATCTATGACTAATATTGTTTAAGATAAGTGCTGCACATACAGTAGTCAGTGCAAGTTCATTGTTCTTAAGTTTTTTAAACATTTGCAGAAATTTAAATGTCTGATAAAACTGCTAATAAAAATCCTTTCCTTAAGTTTGAAGGAAAAGCTTACTATACATAATAATAATATATAATTTTTGTATAGCGCTATTCTCTGGTGTACACAGACTCACTGCGCTTTACAACGTTTCCAACATTTTCTAAGTTAAGTGGGAGAAAAAATCGACAAATCATGTTCAAGAAAAGAATACATACGTGACAACTAACAATGTATGTACACAAGAAAAATAATGTGTGTGTGCTGTACGAGAAGCAGCAATATACAAAAATAAAATAAATAAATAAAAGAAGATTATATTACTACCTACTCATAAATTCTATCCCTCCCAGTCCCATGGCCCTCGCCCCCAACACACACACACACGCACACACACACACACACACACACACACACACACACACACACACACACACACACACACACACACACACACACACACACACACACAGAGCTCTCGCCAGAATGCCCGTGATCTAAAAAAACACGCTGACACTTAACCCCCCTCCCTGGATGGATGGATGGGTAGGTGAGGGTGGAGGGGGGTTCTCCATCCCCACCTACCCAGGTGGGGATGGAGAACCCCCCTCCACCCTCACCTACCCATCCATCCATCCACTCACATATACACAGGTGCTCGCACACGCACACACTACACTACACTACACTACACACCACACGCACGCACGCACGCGCGCACGCACACACACACACACACACACACACACACACACACACACGCACGCACGCACGCACGCACGCACGCACGCACGCACGCACGCACACACGCACGCACGCACGCACGCACGCACGCACACACACGCACGCACATACGCGCGTGCGCACACACACAAATGGATATGAGACAGGTAGCAGTTAGCATGTACAAATCAATCAGGAAGTGATGCGTTTTTAGTTTAGCTTTGAAATTTTAGAGGAAGGATGCAGCTCTCAGGTCGGCCGGTAGCGAGTTTCAGACAGACGGAGCGATGTCAGCAAAAGAACATCCACCGAAAGTTTTCAAGTTTGTCTTTGGAATTTTGAGCAGCCGTTCTGTCGAAGAACGAAGGGAGCGCGATGGTTGATATGTGCAGAGAGAAAAACGAAACAAAAACAGATATGGTGGAAGAGTGCCGTCGAGGCGACGGAAAGCGAGCGTTCGAGCTTGTATTGAATACGGTTTTACTGGGAGCCAATGGAGTTCTTTCAAAAGCGGTGTGACATGATCACGCTTCGATGTTTTCAAGATGAGCCGCGCGGCGTTGTTCTGGATCTTTTGTATGCGCGCGATTTGTTCATCGGTTACACCTGCAAAAGTAGCATTGCAATAGTCCAGTCTTGACATGGTCATGGACGCAACAAGTTTTTCTGTGGAACTGTTAGACAGCAACGGATGCAGAGTTACGCGATTCTCCAGAGTGCAAGAAACGTAGTGCGACAGGGGCTACTAATGTGTTGTTTCATTGACAGTGTCTGTCCCAGGTGAGCTGAAAAGGATGCTACCTCCATACTCGCAGCCGACCGAACTGATGCGCACTGATGGACATACAATCATCATCTCAGTTTTTTCTGCTTCAGCTTTTTGCTTTGCATCCATGACAAAGTAGTAAAGTATCAGTAGCAACACGATCCTGATTCATGATGCATTGAAACTGGTACATGCTAAGCCGGGTACGTTGCTGCATCAATGATCAAGTATAGTATTCCTATCAGTTTGGCACTGAGTTAAACATGTAAAACACTACCAGTACAATCTTACTCCTTTGTTACTGTACGTGTATCACACACACACACACACGCACGCACGCACGCACGCACGCACGCACGCACGCACGCACGCACGCACGCACGCACGCACGCACGCACGCACGCACGCACGCACGCACGCACACACACACACACACACACACACTCTTTCAGAGTTTGACTCGTGCGAAAAAGGAGTATACAATAATCCAAGTGCAACTCTGGCTATCTGCTGCTGGGGCGGGGACAGGACAAAAACGCTAAAACAAAACAAATTTGTTTTGAGTAGAGGGTAATGATTTTTGCTTTTTCTCGACACTTTCTCAACGAGGTCTTCCAGTTTTTGTAGGATTAAGTAATAAGACTACGTACGCAATGAGCTAGCTGTTTGGCGTTTGATTTTGTAAAATAGAGCGGTGAGTCCTACATGTTAAAAACAAAAGATCTCTTCATCGATTTCAGGAAGAAAAGCTTTCTACCATTCACAATGGTACTGCTGAAGAGAGAGACAGTGTTCAAATCTATTTTTAGACCACTACAGTTAGTTCGTATCTGAAAGAGGCCAACGCAGAATTCGTACCTAAAATAATACAAAATCATGCCAGAAAAACACACCTTTTAACACTTTTTAACACACCTTCCTGGGCTATTTCCTTTAAATAATCTTTAATATATGGAATGTTATATGTCCTAGGGTGTTTTCTGCTGCCAACTGAATTTCCCAAAGGGGACGATAAAATTGTATTATAACATAGCTCCTTTTTGGACGCCCCTAGTAAGCCTCTTGGTTTCTGTGGACGTTAAGCAATATGTTTACTTACTTACTTACTTACTTACTTACTAGCCTGGGCTGTTTCCGGAATTCACTTTGGCATTTTGATGCTGACAATGTGACCACCTTTCGGTGCATCCTCCAGGAAGACGCGCTTGTGTCAATACACATTTTAAATGTTATCTTTTGTTATTATCAGTACATTTAAAAAATGTGTTAATTCTTTCTGTTTTGTCATTTTTTTAATAAACTTGACTTACCTGTGTGGAAATCTTTGATTATGAGAGAGAACGAAAGATCGCGTTTTTAAGATCTTCCAGATCTAAATAATTATAACAGAAAGTAAATATTTAAATATGGTACCCCAACAATCAATTACTTGCTTGTTTTTTCTACACCTAGACCTTAATAATTAATTCTTCATTTTAGGTCGAAGTGTAGAAAAACAACAACAAGCAAGTAGTTAATTGTTGAGGCGTTATATGTAGATCTGGAAGCTTAAACAGAGTAAATCTGATGGGGAGAAAATGGAGAGACAGAGAGTCGTACTCCCTTCATAAAGTAAATATATTCGGTGCATTAATTAATAAATTAATTCTTCGTAGAAAATTGCATCCACTTACTTGGATCCAAATATAATAATTACTGTGAAGGCTGATATTTCGTTGCCTATGTTGAATTGCCGCGAAGTCTGAACATTTATTCCTGATCTAACACTTTCAAGCTACCTTTATTGATCCATAGGTACTTGCAGAGTTACTTCTGTTTGCAAAGTAGGGTAAGTCCTTCGATATTGTACCAGCTTGCAAGTCGTACCTCTTTGATTCCTGAAAAGCTATTATATGGAGCTGTCGGATAGGTCGTTATTTTGAAAGCTTACTTCCTTTCGGACATTTGGCGGAAAGCACAATGGCGTATTGGAGTCCACGTGGAAAACGGTAAGTATTTTAATGGTTTATGGTCACGGTTATAACTGTGTTGAAACGAATAAAGTGTTATTCAGAACTAAAAGATGTTAGTTTGAAAGATACAAGTCATTTTTTGAATACCGCTGCCACAGCTGGAGAAGCAAACGGCAGCCTTAGTTGGCCGAGATTCGCCAGTTTTTAATGATGGGTCCTCATGTAACGTCGGTAGCATGTGCACGTATTGTACCGCTCTGTGTCGGGCATGTTGTACCAGTCGGACGATTTATAAACCCGGTGGTATAATGTATACATTTACTTACCTGAAACTCTGGTGTCAGCTTAGTGTTACTGTCTTGGCTGCGTTTAAAAGTTTTAGAAAAATTGATAAATTTCATGTATGTTCCTTGCCCCAAAAGCCCAAAATGATAAGAATCTCTATGGGTCAGCCCGTCCAGAAAGTAACTTTAAGCATGGAATTTTGAGTACACAAAATGATGGATGTAAAATTGTTTCAGGAAATATGGACAATGGAGTGAAGAGGCGACGGAAAGGGCGCTAACATCTTTCAGAAACGGAGACGAAGGGTTGAATGAGACCTGCAGACTCTTTGATATCCCTAAGCCTACATTTAAGAGACACCTGTCACGAAACAAATTTGCAAGTGGTCTGAAGAAAAGCTTTGGCAGACATTGTACGCTTACAGATGGCATTGAAGGAGAACTTGTGCAATATGTGCTGGTTTTGCAGGAGCACCTCTTCGGCATTACACGCAAAGGCTTAATGTCGCTTGCATTTCAGGTAGCCGAGCGGAATAAAATTCCCCATGTATTCAACAAAGAGAAGGAAACAGCTGGGTAAACATGGTTTGTGGGTTTTCTCAAGACACCCAGCATTGAAGCTACGTTAACCAAAAGCAACTTCTCAAGCCCGCAAAGAAGGGTTCAACAATGAGGATGTCCACCACTTCTTTGACCTTTGGGAGAGAACAGCCAAGGCTCATGACATTGATGCTACACGTATCTACAACGTCGACGAAGCAGTACTGAGCACAGTGCACAAACCTCCAAAAGTCATAGCCAAAAAAGATGCCAAACAAGCGGGTGCGACAACAGGTGGAGAGCGAGGTATAGAAATGTTGCTGCAATGCTGCTGGAACCTACCTCCCCCCACACTGTTCAAAAGGGGGAAAAAATGGCTGATGCTCTTGCGAATGGTGCTCCACCAGGAAGCCTTGTGCTTTGCAACGAGTCAGGATGGATGGATAGGGAGTTTTTTGTGAGGCGGTTCCAACATTTTGTTTTCTGTGTGACACCCACCGCTGAGAGGCCAGTCGTCTTGATACTAGACGGTCACAACGCGCACACCAAAAATGTTGAAGCAATAGAGACTGCAAAACGCTATCACATCTTCATTTCATTGCCACCCCACTCCACACACTGGATGCAGCCCTTGGATGTGGCTTTCTTCAGACCCCTCAAAACATACTACAACCAAGCAGGTGAAAAACGGTTGCGGACAAATCCTGGGAGAAAAGCCAGCCTGTACGATGTGTGTGGACTTTTGCAAGACTTTTATGAAAGCAGCGATTGAGACGACAGCAGCAAACGGATGCAAGAAATGTGGAATCTGGCCGTGCTCAAGAAACGTTTTTGAAGAACATGACTTCTTGTCGTCCACAGTCTCTTCCCCAAATCCGATTCCGCCTGTGCCACTCTCTTCAACAGACCGCAGTCCATCGTCCTCGGCACCGCCACCAGTTCCCGCATGCCCAGCACGACCCGGAAGACCCAGGTCACCCCCTCCTGTGCCTCCCAGGCCATCACCTCCACTACCTCCACATTCTTCAAGGCCTTGTGATGATCCAGATGTGCCAATGCATGCTAGGTCTGACACGGAAAGGCCAACCCCACCTAGATCAGGAAGTGGCGATGGTCCATACGCTCACCTGGATTCTGTACGAAGATGCCTCAAGATTATTCACACAAACCCGGACGATAGATGTTTCTTCAGAAGTGTATCAATTTCCCAGAAGCAGCACTTGCAGAACACTTTGCGAAACCGAAACAATCTTCCCTTGGACACCATACTCAAAATGAGAGAGAAGACCCTTGCTGACAAACTTAGGGCACAGGTCACTGAGTACATATGTAGTAACTTCCAGTCATAGTCTGCCCTGCCTCTAGATGTGATCAGTGCTGACCTACCGCAGGGTGCAAGATATTACCAGTCAATGGCAGAGAGGCTGTGTGTGATGCTCCGTCCCAAAACAATGCCAAGCGAGATGGAAGTGTTTGCCATGTCCAAGATGCTCAAGAAGCCCATCGTAGTTGTGGGCGACACCTTCCACACCATCGTCAAGTGCGGGGTGGAGGATTTTGCGGAAGAGAGTCCTGACTCTGTCATGTACACAGTAAGAGTGAAAGACGTTGGCCACTACGACAGCGTTGTGGTCAGTGAAGAAGATGGTAGGACCTAACTGTTTTACATATTTCATAATTATTACCTTTTATAAATATGGGAGAGAGGAGTGTTCCGGAACATGTGCTCTATCTTTTCTATTCAGTAATTGTATTCCGGTATGGTCGGATTTAGATCAGGAGTTTGAAAGTAGGATACACACCTCACCACTCCCGACCAAAAACAAAACAAAAGTCCCGATATTCCTTTTCTACGCAACTAAAGTTGTGTTCACAGAAGCTGTAGCTGGAGACGTGAAACCGAGCACCAGGCATAATATTCCGTTTAAAGCAAATTTAATCCCAAAGTTATCACTGATTTGCTCTGCTGCATGCCTTAGTGGGCCCCATTTTATTTCAGACCGGAATGGGCAGACTTCCAGCTCTTAGGAGCAAAGTGGGCCGTCTTTCACCTATTAACAGACTTTGTAGCCGTCCTTTACTTTTTACGACAGTGGGCAGCCAGCTCCTCTCACTGACCAAAGTGGACCGTCTCCCCCTTCAGCCCACAACAGTTGGCAAGAAATTTCAAAGAAATGATGTACATCTGGAGGATTTTATGCACCTTATAATACTTGTGAGTCAGTTACCGTAAGAGGTTTAGGTCTCTGTTTTTCTGTCTCTTGTTATGTGTATGACGTCTGTCGATTGCTGTTGATGTTCTTTTCTCTTTCTCTCTCGACGGGTTTTTATTGCGGGTGGAAGGATCAAAGGTGGTTGGGGTCCGGAAAGACAGTTTGCAAAAGAATGGCGACGACCTGGGTCTAGGCGGCCTAAGAGTAGCCGGGAAAATAATCATTAATAGTAACAAAAACATGTTAAGCACATATTATGTGGTACAAAATGTAGAAGACGCTGCATGGAATGAAACATCACACCCTAAGTCAGTCCACGTTTACCTTCTGTCTCATCAGACCATACCAGCCATTCAATCAAACAATGATATTATGCCTACGGGACATCCACAGCACACAGTCAAACCACATTGTCACTCAGTCTCTGTATCTGTAGTCATATTTCATACAGCTACGGGCAGCAGTAGCCTAGCAGTCTAATCAAAGCAATACAGAATCTCAGTTTAGCACTAATTGAGGAGGGGATAATAGAACACAATACACCGCAACACACACGCGGGCGCGCGCGCGCTGCCACGGACAAAATTATGCACATCAACCCGCCTCCCCCCCCCCGCCCCCCCCCCCCGCCCCACACACACACACACACATCGAGGGAAGGGAAAGGCTGATTATAGTGATGCTGGCGAAGGGGTGAGAAAACGTGCAGCTAGTGGACCTTTCGGTACGTTTTGTCACTACGAAGTGACAAAACGTGCCGTAGTGACAAAACGTGCCGCAACAAGGTCTCAAATGATATATATGCCGTCAGACAACGTACTTTGAATATAATTGTGTTTCAAATTTCACGGCCCACAGGCCGACCCTTTAAACACGAACGTGTGCTTTTCTTTGTACTTAACTCTTATCTGTGTGTGTGTGTGTGTGTGTGTGTGTGTGTGTGTGTGTGTGTGTGTGTGTGTGTGTGTGTGTGTGTGTTGTTGTTGTTTGTTTGTTTTTTTCCGTCGCGTCATGTTCTCCAAATCTGGCAGAAAAGTGTCCTAATACAATATTATGTCTGAATATCTTCGTCGAAATACCTCGGTTCAAAATGGTTCACCTACCCAGCACGAAAGAATGGGGGATTTTGTTTTCGGCTAGTCTCCAGGAAAAAGCGTACTTGTGCGGCGTTGTAGGCTATAGGCGTGAATTGCCGAATTGTCAACGAAAGGGAAAGCACTGACTGTAACAGGTTCGAGTTGTGATTGCGATAGTAGCGAACCGTGTGAAAAGTGCCTAGGTCCGTGTTAGTTGCAGTGAGTGTCACAGAGTGCATGACTGTCTGAATGTGTTGGTTTAAACAGACGGAAAGGGAAAGATGGTTTGATGTCATTTTTTCTACAGTAGCATAATTATTATTTTGGGGCAAAGTTCAGAGGTATGAGCAGGCAGTCGGTCATTTGTATAATTAAAACATATAATCACATATACAGAAGGAGTTAATACTTGGATTTTTAACGTCCCTTAACTGTACTTTGTTAACGGGACAAATCACATGTGCACAAAAAATCAGTATATACGGTCAAAAACAAACAAATAAACAAACATAACAAAACAAAATCATATTACAGGTCAGTTACCTGCTAGCTTACAGTTCTGCTTTTTAAAGTCGTTTTAATGCTCGGCCGTTTCTCTAGAATAACCACAAGAACATTTTAGGTCGGTGCTTAAATAGCGGTTTAAGGTTACTCATTTCTAGGCGAAGGCGACAGTGAATGACTTGTGCATTTCTTTCTCCAAAGTAGTAATAGGCTGGAACTTTACTGTCGGACAAGGACAATGATCGTTTAAAATCACTTAAAGATGTACTTTGTTGAACGCTAATGGGGAGAGAATTCTACTCTGCTGTGGTAGATGGAATGAAGGAGTTTCGATAAAGTTCAGTTTTGCATGTAGTCACGTCTCTTTCTAATGGTCTGCGTCTGTGGTGCGGATTAATGTGGGTGACTCAAGGGGGCAAGAGGTCACTTATATATTGGGGACAGAGGCCTAGTATCATTTTGTGGAACATCAAGAGTTTATGCCGTTTCCGTCTTTCCTTTAATGTGCAGAATCCGGATTCTTTGTAAAGTTTCTCGTGGCTAATTCCGCGTATACCTCCTATAATGATTCTTATGGCTTCAAGGTGCAGGTTTTCTAGCATTTTTGATTGAGTGTCGGTGCAGTTATCCCAGACGATATCAGCATAATCAAAAAGTGGGAGAATGAACAGTTTGTACATAGTTTCTGACCCTTTTCTGCTTATTTTGTACTTATAAGACCGAAGACAGGAAATTAACATACTTGTTTTGTTTATAACAGACCTATTGTGTTCATCCCATCTGCAGTTGTTTTGTAAGATTATTCCTAAGTGTTTGTGAGATGGTGTTTCTTTTAGAGTTGTGCTGCCATTAGTGAGTTGTTGATTTTGTTTCTGACCTCTAGTAAAGTTTAATTTTTCAGTTTTTGTTTTTTGTTTTTGTTTTTGATTGTTTGTTTTTTCTTCGTTAAATCTAACTTTGCATTTTTTCGCCCATTCATTAATTTGTTCTAAGTCATGGTTCAGTATTTCAGCACGCGAGTCGGGGTTGTTTAGTGCCAAGGACAAACTAATATCGTCTGCAAATAACTTGATCACAGACTCAATATTGTTAACAATGTCATTAATATAAATCAAGAACAGAAGTGGTCTAAGCACAGAGCCTTGTGGGACTCCTGCTGAAACACTCTTAAAATCGGACTTCTCCCCTTTAATTACAGTAGCCTGCTTGCGACATGATAAATAGTCCCGAAACCAGTTAAGCAATTTTCCTCTGATGCCGACGGCTTCCAGTTTTGATAGCAGTCCTGTGTGCCAAACACCGTCGAATGCTTTTGATATGTCAAGATAAACCGCTTGCGTAGTTATTCCTTTATCAAAAGATGAACATAAATCATTGTAGATGTAAAGCAATTGGTCTACTGTGGAATCTCCAGGAATAAATCCTGATTGTGATTGTGTAATAATATTATTATATTGTAGGAAGTTGTACACATGCTTATGAATACATTTTTCAAGCACTTTGCCAATGCAACTTAACCAAGAAATGGGGCGATAGTTGTTACAAAACTCCTCGGGCCCCTTTTTGTGCAAGGGGGTAACGTGAGAAACTTTCCAAATAGCAGGGAACTTGCTTTCTCTGAGAGATCTGTTAAATAGTATAGTAAGAGGTTCAGCAATGATAGAAGAGGCGACAATAAGTAATCTGTTATGGACTTGGTCAGGACCGGTACGCGGTGGCTTTACTTTTATCTAAGTTTTGGATAATATGGTTTACTTAAAAAAACTGATAGTGTAATGTCATTAAGTTGACGGTCTAGTTGAGGGAGGTCTGGTGGTGTGTCATCTTCGTGTTCTAGAGTTGACTGTTTAATAAAGAAGTCATTAAAAATGTTTGCCTTTTCTTTATTTTGAATAGTATACTTTTCCGTTATAGTCTGTTGGAGGAATTTCATCATTGTCTATACTCTTCTTTTTCACGAATGCCGGACCAACCGCCACCAATCTTTCTGTCTAAAAACGTTTGGGTCGGATGCTTTTCTATCTAGTTCATTTAAGAACTCACTTTTCCTGTGTCTGATTTTTAATATCACGTAATTTCTGAATTGGCGGAATTTTCTCCAGTCGGCTTCTCCATTACTTTGTTTTGCTTTTTTGTGATTTTTTCTTTTCTTTTTTTTCCCCCCCGTTTTTCTATCAATATACGAATTTCGTCATTTATCCATAGTGCGTCTCTCTGGCGGACAAAGATTGTTTTAGCTGGTGTAAACCACCTGACAATGGTCGGGAGTGGGTGATTTACGGGGTGGGCTCGTTGTGTCTGTCATTCACACCGTACGATACAAAAAAGACTACAAAAGGTTTGTAGTTTAATTAATTTTGAGAGACAGACTAATAATGATAATAATAGCCGGTCGGCCCGCAAGCGAGTTCTTGGGCTTGCATAAGTGAACTAAGGAAAAGAAAAGGTAATAACAAATGAAAAGAAAGGAAAGGAAAAAGGGAAAGAAAGGGGGGAAAAAAGAAGCGAAAAGGGGAAAGAAAGGGAAAAGAAAGAGGAAAGAAAGGGCTCTAGCC
>OY757549.1:19626833-19629333 GCA_963584105.1 Alviniconcha strummeri
TCACCACCAGAAAGACGACAGTAACTCAAGCAAATAAGCCCTTTCACCTCCCAATAAGCGAAACTAGGAGGTATTCTTAAGAGACGATACATAACGCTAATCACTGCCACCACTGTCACCACTAGAAAGACGACCAACTTTGGGCAGGTTCATTCACGAAATGGGCGGTGCGTTCCAAACTTCCGTTGTTCGGCGCGGCTTGGATGTTGAGAAGCTTACACACTAGCGGGTAGATGTCCACCTGTTCGATGGAGATGGATCTAGCTCTCTTGCGGAAGTCGGGTCCCCGCGCGTAGAAGATGGGTTTCATGGACTGGAGCTCGTTGCTGTAGCCGTGACTTCCTTTTTGGTTCAGCTGCTTGGACGCGGTCACGTTCTGTCAGATCGCAAAGAACTAGCATTATATAAAAATAAAATAAAAATAAAAAAGGAGAGAGAGAAAAAAAAGAAAAAAGAAGAAGACCCGGCCTAAGGTATCAACTGCCCATACTTTCGAAGCTAAAGCAAGAACTTTGAGTTGGTAATACGTATTTTTTTGCCATTGGGTAAAACTAAATTTAAAAAAAGGAGTGGAATGATACAAAGAAAATTAGTACAACATAATACGATTCAACTAAAGAAAGTGGGAAAGAGGTGAAATTTGAAGAATTATTAAAAACGAAAACAAACAAAAAAAGAAGAAAACAATCCTGTTTCAACTGACCATGTTGGCTTTGGTTTCAACTTCAACGTCAGTGTTAGAACAGAGGGATAGGGCCTATTCTTTGAAGCTGAAGACGTGGGGTTTGGGGAAGGGGGTTAATGGAGGATGAGTGGGGTGGGAGGTGGGGGTGGGGGGTGGAATAATGAGCTAAAGCTCACGGTGTTCTCCCTCGGCCAGACTTGAATCGATCGAAAGCTAAGTAATTTCATTTCTTTCCTCACTGTGCTCACCTGTGTCACCGAGTGTGCCTCAAATGGAGGGAATATGCATGCCATTGGGTGACATCCTTGTTTTGAGGATGTACTGTTGGATGTAAATAAATAAACATGGTGCTTAACGTCCACAGAAACCATAAGGCTTATTAGGGACGGGGAAAGGGGGAGGGTGTGGGGGGGGGGGGAAGGAGGTATGGATGTAGGGGAAGAGGGAGATTATATACCTATCGCTAAACTGTCACCACCAGAATGATTCCTGCAATGAGATGGGCAGCGATGAGAGCCAGCCTTACCGCTAGGCCAAAATCGGCTCACGTGTTGGATGTAATGTTGGGGAGTTTAAGAACTTTGCATTTGCTCGCATGCCAGATGATAGTTAGCATAGGGGACTCGGGTCTCTGCTTTTTATGTTGGTGTGACCTGTTTCGAGTGCTTATAAACCCTCTTATTTGTTGATTCCACAGAGGTGCTCTGGGCCTTGTTCCCTTTGGGATTGCCGCCATTCACTCTGAATCAAACGTGTAATGTGTGCATAATGTGTATTTATATGTTAAGCCAGTTTCGAGATCAAAGGAATATATATATATTATAACCGAGTGTACTGTAAACATGTTCCGGGCCATGACCCTTTAATCCTTTCTTTCCGGTCCTTTTCCTTTTTGATTCGGTGGGAGTTTTATGGCCCCAATTATCTAAGGTGTTAAAAGTTGTGTGCTGGGCCGGCAGCGTCCCTTTTCCCCAGTGTCCCTGCAGAGGCAGGTTGTTTGTTGCTTTGTGGCCGGTGTTCATGTGTTCACTCAGGGGAGAGCCTACACTGATTCCTGGTTGGTTGGTGTACAAATAAAAGTTATGTTATAGCAACCTCTGACTTGTGACTCCTCATCCATGCTTCCAACCCGCTTCCCTCAACTCCCCACCCCGCTCCCCTACAATATATATATATTTGTAAAATAGCTGTGCTTTGTTGCTTGAGAAGAGGATGTACCCCCAAAATGTGCACATTTGTACTGTTTCTGTTTGTAGGCTACATCAACGCCGCATAAAAGTGTCTTTAAAAGCTCTCTGCGATACCTCAGAGGTCAGGAGCTGTGTGAAAGTCGAGGTGGCCGTCCGGGGTTCCGTCCCTAATAAACCTACGGTTTCTGTGGACGTAAAACAACACCCAACCAACCTGTACCGTACTGTACGTGAGTCTATTTCTCTTCTTTGTAAGTGTCTTCATGGCGAAGAAGAACATTCCTTTCGTCCAAACTGATGTACGTATGGTTCAGTTTCCGTCTTCTTTGAGGTGTTTCTTCTTTCTATATGTTTCTGGTTCTTTTCCGCGTTGTACTGTCTCTTTAAAAAAAGAAAATGTGTGTGTGGGGGGGGGGGGGGGGAGGGGGGGGAGGGGGGTCGCTTTCTAATCGTTCGTGTGTTTTCCGTACAGCGACTCACATCCGAAATCATCCATCCCTCGTCAGCCATGATGAGTACGGGCATGATCCTCGGGTTGTTCTTGTAGTGAAAATGTTCAGGTATTTCCTCCTTCCGGTACACCGTCACGTGCTCAATCGTTTTCGCCACCCTCACCACCTCGTCT
>OY757549.1:19636833-19642293 GCA_963584105.1 Alviniconcha strummeri
AATATGATTGAATCAAGACCATCTATTTAATCTCTTCGGGAGTTTTCGAATTCGCGTCAGGGGAAGTGTTGTAACAACAAACCACAACCAATATGTTTCATGCATAATTCTGTCTGCATTTTGCAAAGTCAAACAGGTGTTAAACTAACCTGCATCTAATTGTCAAATAATTATAAAGGCTAGGAGAACATTTCTTGTTCATCAAGACTGTTCTAAAAACGAACGCCTAGTTTCTTAGCTGTGTTCCGGAACAGCACGATTCCTCTTAAGTTTCATTGCTTTACAGCTGACGTACGTTCAGCTTAATTGGAAGTGTTCAGTTAGAGAAGAAGAAGGGAAGAAAAAGAAAAAAGAAAAAACACACAATTCCTGTCCCTTATGGTTGACTTGTGTTCATTCTTTGCTTTTGGTCTGGAATATGACATTTGTTAGTCATCATGACTGAAAGTTCTTTCGTTGTTTTCCGGAGAAAAAGATACTTCCTTTCTGAGCGATTCTTTGTCGCCTATCATTATTTGCTATTGACCTTCGTGTTTTGTACAGGGGAAAGCGCCTAACACGTTCGAGGCAAAAAGGCTCTATTGGTTCTTTGCCTCGCATCCCAAGGCCCTTTGCCGCACATAAAATATGGGGTAAAGCGACCAATTATAGATTTTTGTTTGAACCTTCGTGACATATACGAATAATTTGGTTTCAGTTGTTCCTTGGGAGAGATGATTCGGTAGGTTAAAAAATTACAATTATTTTGGTCCTGCTTTGGATCTGAAGAACTTATATGAAAGGTGTTATTTGCAATTTTTCCGTTAGAGGGTGCGCTTTGCTCCTAGTGACCCTCTTATAAGGCTACGCGATGTTTCGGGTAGGCTATAACTTTTATGGTAGTTTATTGCTACGTGCTCTTTTAAATCTTGGGTAAACCATATACCAAGGATCTGAAACATTGCTGGATTCCATACCATTTTCAAATGTGGCATATATTATACTCTTGAAAGTTTTTGCTACCTAACGATATGGCCTGTGTTTAGTCCGCATTCAAAAGGTAGGCCAGATACTTTTCCAATTTGATTAATTGCATCTTTTCTCCATTGTTCATTAGTTGCGATATCTGCGAATTGAGATATTTTGTGTTCTGCTTTGTTGATGCAAATTCCCTTGATGTCACTATCTTCTCGAATCATAACTGATCACATTTTTCAACGCACACAATAGATTTGTATGGTGACAGACAGACAGACAGACAGACAGACAGAGAGCGATAGTGAGACAGACAGACAGACAGACAGACAGATAGAGACAGCGACAGAGACAGAGAGACACAGAGAGGGAAAGAGACACAGAGAGAGAGAGAGAGTAAACGAAAACAGCTAACCAAAATCCAAATTTACTAATCAGTTTGAGAAAAAAATGTAGTGGTGGGGGGGGGGGGGATAAACAATAACAATCAGATATCTAAACACACTAATCAATAATCATGTTAATGGTTTCAGTATTTTAGAATACTGTTCCCTAATATGAATTACATAAATAACTTGATGTTTTGCTTTCCCGAAATTAACAGTAGTGTTGCTTTACGTCCACAGAAACCGTAAGGCTCTTTAGGACGAGGAGCCCACGACGGCCACCTCGACCTTCACACAGCTCCGGAACTCGGAAAGGACGTACCGTTACACAGAGAAGACAAGCGTGTCGGTACGGGAACGACATGACAATAACATGCCCCACAGCCCGTGTCAAGCATCTTTCATGCTCGGCTGAGAAATTTTCCAGAGGGGTTGGGATAGCGTGGGGATGGGGGCGTGACCGCGACCTGGGGGGTCAATGATTTTTCGGACCACAAGGCAGTTCTGGTGGTCAGCAGGTACCCGGTTAGTCTGTGACTGGTTCAATTCCAGGCACCACACTGACTTATTCAGCATTAGTCGATGATTTATGTATTCATCACCTTTTTTTCTTTCTTTCTACCCCCCCCCCCCCCCCCTCCTCCTTCACGCCCCTTCTATGTCAACCCTTTTTCCACTCCTCTTCACACCGACAGACTCAAAACATGCTGCACTAATTTATAATAATTGTGCTCTCTCTCTCTCTCTCTCTCTCTCTCTCTCTCTCTCTCTCTCTCTCTCTCTCTCTCTCTCTCTCACACACACACACACACACACACACACACACACACATACACACACACACACACACACACACACACACACACACACACACACACACACACACACACATCAGAAATATAAAAGATCAACAGAAAAAAATAAAAGGTCCAAGACTGACCGAACACAATAATCAGATCTAGAAAAAAGAAGAAAAAGAAAAGAATATGCCACGCAAAATGGCATACCCTTCAAAAGTTGGTGATAGCACGCACGCACGCACGCATGCATGCACGCACACACACACACACACACACACACACACACACACACACACACACACACACACACACACAAACAGAAGGGCTCACTGTCGTGCGGTAGAGAGAGAGAGATTCACCCTTCCTTCGTTTTTGCCATTTGAGAAAATTAACGTTTCAAATGCCATCCCAATTATCGATCCGTCCCTCTAACTCAAGTCGTGTTCACGAATGACAATATTGTCCTTGCCGACGTCAACAGTGACGCCGAACGACTGTCATCGGAGCCTGGCAAGTGTAATGATGCTTCAGCACAACACGTATCGACAGCGGAGCGAGGACACCGCGGCCTTTCCTCGCTCTGTCCCGACCAGTGCCATCAGCCACAGCCATCGTCACAACACCACTTATACAACACCACAGCCATCGTCACAACACCACTTATACAATACCACAGCCACTTATACAATACCACAGCCATCGTCACAACACCACTTATACAATACCACAGCCATCGTCACACCACTTATACAATACCACAGCCATCGTCACAACACCACTTATACAATACCACAGCCACTTATACAATACCACAGCCATCGTCACAACACCACTTATACAATACCACAGCCATCGTCACACCACTTATACAATACCACAGCCATCGTCACAACACCACTTACACATTACCACAGCCATCGTCACACCACTTATACAATACCACAGCCACAGAGAGTGGCAAGAACTACTGGAATACTCGGAGTTAAGGTGAACGGTGGCGTTGCCATTCGCCCTTTCCCGTTTCGCTCTTTTCCCATTTCGCCCCATGCAAACCCGCCCTGACAGCACCAGCGAGTGTCATTCATTTTTGCCCCTTCCACTATTTCGCCCTATGCAAACTGCAGTCTCAGTGGTGCCATTTCGTTCTTTCCAAATTCGCCATTTCCCCCATTTCGCCAAACCCGCCCCAATGGTTAGCACTCGGCGCCATTTCGCCCTTTCCCCATTTTGCCCCATGCAAACCCGTTGCCAATTCTACCGGAGTCGTGAATCGTCACAGAGTACAGATCGAGGCAGACTGCACTCTGAACATTCAGTTACCATCAGTCACCTAAAACGGATCAACCGAATCCAAGGTAAAGCCGCACATTCCGCAAAACAAGCTTCATGAGAGTAATCGTCACGTCCACGTCTGTCTGGCACCGGGACAGCAATCTGTGCAAAACATCCACGCATACATACATGTATACTTCACCTGGGTCCTTGGGTCTGGAGTCTGACGAATTCGCAAGAGCTGTCTTACAGCAACTACTGACCTTTCACCTCCAGTACGAAGCAGCGTGGATGTTTTACGTCTTAGCCGTACATATTTATAACAGCTTTGATTTGTGTTTGAGCGTTTATTTATTTCTTATATATAAGTGTGGTAGTTATTAGTAGAACTCATGTACTTGTTCATAAGGAATGTCGTGTGCGAATGTAACTTCGCTTTCTAACCTGCAGGCAAAAAGGTCAATAAAACGTTGAAACCTTGACTGGAAAATCCGGACTGAGGTGATTGATTCCGTCATGCGTCGTGTCAGCTTAGCCGTTTTTGAGTGAGAGAGAGGAGTGGAGGGACAGCTCAACAGGTTGGTGCCTGTTTGTGTTTTAAAATCCCTACGCCCCGAACGGAGGCCCCGCTATTATCACCACTACGATTACTGACCACACACAACCTGCCATGTCAGGAATAAATCGGGGAAATTTTTGTTTTTTGTTTTTTTTTGTTTTTGTTTTGTTGTTGTTTTTGACGATGGCAGTGAGTAAGACTATCACATCTCTTATCTTTCTCTGTGGTGTTGACTGTCGTCACAAATCCGACAAAAACCAGAACAGCACTCAAAAGTTAATCCTTCTCGTCCAGGAACTCGCTGATTAAACAGCATGCAGATCAATGCACTGATGCTGAATTTTACCACCATCACCACCTCACACCCACCCTTCCGGAAGAAAATCGAAACACAACACTCAAAGTGACATCCCTCTTGTCCAAAGACTGTCACTGATCGAACAATATCCAGATCAATGCACAGATATTGATTTCTACCCCTCCCCCACCCCCCACCCGACCCCCTAAATCGAAACACAACACTCAAAGTGACATCCCTCTTGTCCAAAAACTGTCGCTGATCGAACAATATCCAGATCAATGCACAGATACTGATTTCTACCCCTCCCCCCACCCCCCACCCGACCCCCTAAATCGAAACACAACACTCAAAGTGACATCCCTCTTGTCCAAAAACTGTCGCTGATCGAACAATATCCAGATAAATGCACAGATATTGATTTCTACCCCTCCCCCCACCCCCCACCCGACCCCCTAAATCGAAACACAACACTCAAAGTTACATCCCTCTTGTCCAAAGACTGTCGCTGATCGAACAATATCCAGATCAATGCACAGATATTGATTTCTACCCCTCCCCCACCCCCCACCCGACCCCCTAAATCGAAACACAACACTCAAAGTTACATCCCTCTTGTCCAAAGACTGTCGCTGATCGAACAATATCCAGATCAATGCACAGATATTGATTTCTACCCCTCCCCCACCCCCCACCCGACCCCCTAAATCGAAACACAACACTCAAAGTTACATCCCTCTTGTCCAAAGACTGTCGCTGATCGAACAATATCCAGATCAATGCACAGATATTGATTTCTACCCCTCCCCCCACCCCCCACCCGACCCCCTAAATCGAAACACAACACTCAAAGTTACATCCCTCTTGTCCAAAGACTGTCGCTGATCGAACAATATCCAGATCAATGCACAGATACTGATTTTTACTCCCATCACTATCACCACCCTCTCGCGCAAGAATATCGAAAAGGAACACTCAAAAGTTACATCGTCTCGTCCAGAGGCTGTCACTGATCGAACAATATTCATATCAATCCACAGAGACTGGTTTTTACCACAAAAAGCCCCTGGAACAAAATCGAAAAAAAGGTCAGCAGAACAACAACAAAAATGCAACTTGGTGTTTTACCCCACCCCCCTCCCACACACACCCACACACACACAAAGCACAACCCACGCACCCACCCACCCA
>OY757549.1:19642493-19729204 GCA_963584105.1 Alviniconcha strummeri
CACTGAAGATCACTGCCGGCCTCCGCCGCACCAGCTGATCCGACGGACGCGGCCCGATTTCAAGTCACGCCGCTTACCGGCCGCTTAGTTTTTCGTCCGGTATAGTGTCCAGCTTTGATTAGGAAGGCTGATACTTTTTTTTCTTCTTTCAGTTTTTGCGTGCCGCCATAACTGAGTGCTGGGTGTTTCGGTCTTGTAGTTATAATCCACCAGAAACTTTGATTCTAACACGGACTACACGAGCCGCTCCTTTAACGTGTGCGGTATAGGAGTCAGTGATCTTCAGTTTTGCATGCCGCGTAACTTGGCTGTGAGACGCCGGGGGACCTCGCGGGTTAATAGTCTCATGCGGCGAATGACTTTTGTAGGGTCAGTGCGGCACAAAATTTGTCGGACTGACTCGGAGAAGGAGTCTCGGACTGAGCGGACGCAAAGCCTAGTCAGTGACATAACAGTTACCTACTAGGGGCCGGTTGAGTGACTGGAACTCGCCGGCGTTTGTTTCTCAAATAACCGATCTCCGCCCGCGTTTTCAGTCCAGGTGAATTGTTTTGCCTGTCTCAAGTTGTCCGATTTAAAGCGGCGATCATTTCGCCGGAAAATCGGCACAACTACAATACACTAATGATTAACAATTTCACAGATACGTATCAACGACAATTTCACGCCGTCAGTATATATTTTTTCTAGTCCCTCAGTGTCTGTCCTGCCACACTGACTTACCAGATACTGAAAAACAAACAAACAAAAACACCTCTCATTTGTTACGATGACAAGGCGATAGCCTGGAACCCCATGGCAACACAAATGTCGGGCCAGCCCAGGTACTCCGAGATACTGCTTGCTGTTCGGCAGTCGTGTCTATGGCCAGTAACCCAAATGTGTGGCCAGTTTTAAGACGGCCTTGTCAGCCCCCCCTCCCCGCGTGCACTGGGTCTCGTCCCCCCACGCCCACCCCCAACTACCCCCCACCCCGGGCCGTTGCAGTGTGCCAATGCCAGAACAGACCTGGACTGATAAGTTTTGTTGTAACGTAATATACAGATACGGAATTAATTTGTGTGTTTTGGTCTTCTTCTTCTTCTGGTTGAAGTTAATGTAGTTTACGTCCACAGAAACTGCAGGCTTGCTTATAAGTTAGGGACACGGTAGCCCAGGACGGCCACCTCGACTTTCGGCACACAGCTCCTGAGCTCTCTTCTTCGTCTTCAATAATCAAAACGCTGACAAACTGGTTTGCTGTTGTTGTTGTAGTCGTATTGTTTTTGTTTGTTTGTTTTGTGTTGTTGGGTGGAGGAGGGAGGGGTTAGGGTTGCTTTTTTTTTTTTTTTTTCTTTCAGCAAGAAAATGATGTTGGTGATGACTGATCAGTGATGATGAAATCGCTGAACGCATTGCATGCGGCGCAACTGACGCCGGCCCGTGTGTGAGATAGGACTAATACTGAAAAGGCAATGTGGCCCTCTACAAAATATGTGTGTGTGTATGTGTGTGTCTGTGCACGCGCGCGCGTGTGTATCAATGCACGTCGTTAAATATTTTGTATTTTAGCATTTATTCAGCTACTGAGACTGGTATTTTAGTCAGTTGTATTGTTCGAGTCAATGTTTAGTTGTAAAATGTCTTGAGTGTTTTATCATGATGTATACATATATATATATGTATACATCATGATAAAACACTCAAGACATCATATATATATATGACGAACAAGAAGGCAAATTTCTGTACACGGGTCCAATAAAGTTATATTGTAATGTTCAATGTCAAAGCTAGAGGCATCGGAAAATTGAACGTTGTGTTTCCTTGCGAAGTTTTGCCGCAATAGACCCATCAACACACGCCACGCGGTCGCCGATCTCAACCAATCAGAGACGCGAAATGTTGCTATTTTTAGAACGATTGAGGGTGTGGTGTGTGTCTCACACGCTGGTATCAGTCACTGACAAACAACGACTCGGCACACACCGACTCAGTGCCTTTTTGTTGTTTTTGGTTCACTAAATCGCCCTAATGGTCGTAAGGCTGCCGGCACAGGGTAACTGATAAACTTAGAACAATTTCCAATGGCGAATCTTTAAGCCGGATGAAGCTCCGACGCCATTGCCAACAGTTGGGATTTTGTTCATGTTCCCCGTCTATTCCCCCCCCCCCTTTTTTTTTTTTAATGATATTTCTTTTCTTCTAACTTCTTCTATTTCAGTCACTTTGGCAGTTTTTGTTCTCAGTCACTTTGGCAGTTTTTGTTCAGTCTTTCTTTGTGTAGGCTTGCCGATTCATGGCGGCCGGCGTTTCAGTGGGTCCGTTTTCACTGTGGCGACCCGGCCCTCCTTCACAGCCGTAATATGAAATAGGCTACTTATAGATAGCTTTAAGGCCAGTATAGCGTTATTCTCTGATCTACACCGGCAGATTTACTGCGCTTTGCAACACTAGTTCTCCGACATTTTCAACGTTAACTGCGAAAAATATCCGACAGACAACGTGTTTAAGGAAATAATACATTAAAAAAAACAAAAACAAAAACTGACAGCTAACATACAATGTGACAAGAAAAACAATGTACAGGTACCGTATGAGAAGCCGCAATACACAATAAAGAAAATAATCTTATCACATTATTACCTACCCATAATTCGCCCCCCCCCCCTCCCCCCCCGCACACACGTGTAGACCGAAGATCGCAGAACTGCCGTTGTACAGTTAGCAATAATAATGGCTACTCAGATCGCCTAACTCACACATGCCCTATGCGCTTACGCATTCTTCAAATGTACATCTTTTCAAAATTCGACACACAACAAGAATGCACACACACACACACACACACACACACACACACACACACACACACACACACACACAGAGTCGTGTATCAGGGCAGTGGAACTGAAGACTGAAAAGATGTTTAACAAGAGAAAGGTTTTCAAGGATGATCTAAACTGAGGCTGAAAGAGGTACAATGACGGACGGAAACAGGGACAGAGCTGGTTTTAGATAACTGGAACTGACTCCCTCTTTTTGTTCTTCAGTCATTCTACCTCTGTCAGTTTGTTAGAATCTTTCTTGAAAGCCTCTCTTCTCAAAAACCGTTTCTTCACTGAGTTACATTGTCCTGATATACGACTTTGTGTTTGTGTGTGTGTGTGCGTGCGTGCGTGAGCGCGCGCGCGCACAACTGTATAGGCGCTTGTGCGGGTTAGGCGCTCTAACTACCCATTTTTATTATTATGTTATTTATCGATTCTTGATTCAGACGATTGGAATTTGCGTCTGATTTCAGTTAATATCTCTCGTCATCAAAGAACGCGCCATTACTTACCATTGGAAGGTTTCGTTCGGAACCCTTGTTTTTGTTGTTGTTTCAAGTTCTTTTGCCCCTTTGCTTTGTGAGGAATGAGGAAATCATGACCGCCATTCTTCAGGGGTTTCGCGCGGAATACTGTGACGTTTTAACTGGCTGAAGTACTCGGACGAGTTTAGTTTTTGAGGAAATCACCACCACCACTCTTTGGGGGTTTCGTGCCGAAAAAAGTAGGTAAACGTGGTGCCGTTTAACGTCCACAGAAACCAGAAGGCTTATTAGGGACGGGGAGAAGAAGGGGTGGGGGGTGGGCGGATGGGAGGGGGTATGGATATGGGAGAAGAGGGGGTCATATACCTGTCTCTACACTGTCACCACCAGAATGATTCCTGCATTAAGATGGGCAGCGAAGAGCCGTTTTAATGTTTCAGTAGGAAGTGATGGACAAAGTCACAAGACAGTGTCCACAAACCACAACCTTTTTGAAAAGAAAGGAGGGCCGAAGCGGTATCAAACCGAGGTCCTTCTGCTTACCAGCTTAACGCCTTACCGCCAGGCCAAACCGCGCGGAGTACTAACTGTGACGTTTTAACTGGCTGAAGTACTCGAACGAGCGGCAAAAAATCATCGTAACATCTACTGGGCTCCATACGTTCGAACCAGTTTGGATGATCATGGTCCAGTCATGCGAAAGTCCAAAGATACTAGCAATTATGTTTGTTGTTTGTTTTGAATGCTGCCAATGTTTTGCATGCTGCCAATGTTTTGAATGCTGCCAAGTCGACTGAGTGTTTACTTGTCTACTTTTTGTTGTAGTTGACTGCTTGTAAATATGAAAAACTCCCGTAAGCCAGACTTGAACAAAACACATGATACTTCCAAATTCTGAGTTTCTCTCTCTCTCACACACACACGAATACACATATACCATACAGCACTGCATGATTCGTAGTCAGACTTAGACAAAACACATGAGACTTTCAAATTATCCCCCCTCCCCCCCCCCCCCAATATATATACAAACACCATACAGCACTGCATGATTTGTAGCAGTCTTTATTGCTTTTGGCGCCCCCCCCCCCCCCCCCCCCACACACACACACACACAATATTCCATAACAACAAGGCAAACAATGATTACTTCTCTTGGGAAATCACGCCCCCCCCCCCTCCCCCCCTTCTTTATTTTTTAAAGCACTTTTCAGTCATCTGTCAGAGACTTTTCAAACTAGACTTATAACAACGTTAGCTAATGAACGCTATCCCATACAATTACAGTTTGACTTCACTGCAGGTGTCATTTCTGGAGCAACGAGATGTTCCTCTAACCCTAACCAGCATCTCTTGGAACTCCACAGAAATATCACTACCTGATACCAGACAGACCATGCTTCCACGCCTTTCCCCTCTAAGGCTGTGGCTATGTGGAACAGAGTACCAGATCAGAATTATTTTCAGCACCATGCCCTTCTAGACTTGTTTATGGGGATGTGTGCATGGACTTTCAAATTCTGGAGGCAGGCGGCTGGCGGTCAATGAGAAGTCGCTGCATTCTCCTAAGGTAAATGAACAGCCGCTACATTCTCCCAAGGTATGCTTTACCAAGGAAGACGAGCAGCCGCTACATTCTCTCAAGGTACGTTTTACCAAGGACGACAAGCAGCCGCTACATTCTCCCAAGGTACGCTTTACCAAGGAAGACAAGCAGCCGCTACATTCTCTCAAGGTACGTTTTACCAAGGACGACAAGCAGCCACTACATTCTCTCAAGGTAGATAAAAAGCTGCTAGATTCTCTCCAGGCAGATAACAAGCCACTCTGTTCTCCCAATGAAGAGGGACAGCTGATACGTTCTCTCCAGGCAGATAACAAGCCACTCTGTTCTCCCAATGAAGAGGGACAGCTGCTACATTCTCTCCAAGCAGATAACAAACCGTTCCATTCCCTCCAACAGCTGCTCATTCTCTCCAAGCAGATAACAAACCGTTCTGTTCCCTCCAGCAGCTGCTACATTCTCTCCAGGCAGATAACAAACCACTCTGTTCTCTCAAGGAAGAGGGACAGCTGCTACATTCTCTCCAGGCAGACAAGAAGCCACTCTGTTCTCTCCAGGCAGATAAAAAGCCACCTCATTCTCTCCAACAGCAGTCGCATTTTCTTTTCAGGCAGATAACAAGCCACTATGTTCTCTCCAGGCAGATGACAAGCCGCTCCATTCTCTCCAGGCAGAGAACAAGCCACTCCGTTCTCTCCAACAGCTGCTGCATTCTCTCCAGGCAGATAACAAGCCACTCCGTTCTCTCCAGGCAGATAACAAGCCACTCCGTTCTCTCCAGGCAGATGACAAGCCACTCCATTCTCTGCAGGCAGAGAACAGGGCACTCCATTCTCTCCAACAGCTGCTACATTCTCTCCAGGCAGATAACAAATTAGCCACTCCGTTCTCTCCAGGCAGACAAGCAGCTGGCCTCTGCCACCCACTCTGGCCCCCAGCTGTGACTAGCGGCACTAGTTGAGGTACTTGTGGTACTCCTCAGGCTCCTCCCAGTCCTCGTCGGCCCAGGCTGGCAGCTTTGCACAGTACTCCCATGTTGGACCCTGCAACAGTTCCACCCAGCATCGCCTGTTAATTCAGGTGAGAAGGTAAAGTGTGCAGCCAAATTTCCCCAGACCTATACACATTGTCATAGATCAATAAAAGTACAGTGTTACCCACTGTGCTGACAGCTACTCTCTGACTTTGTGGATTTCAGTAATGGAGTTTGTCATATCATGAAGATTACTACAGCTGAAAGTACTCCTGAAAATACTACTTTCATATATGTTTACTTGTTTGATGCTCCCCCCCCCCCCCCCCCATTTTTTTTATTTTTTATTGTGTTACTGTATATTGGTATGCTTTCATGAATAAAAATTGTTTACACCAGTGTACTCCTGACACTCCTGATGAAACTCTGAACACAACACACATTTTGCATTAGCCCCAACATTCATGCCAGAGACAATAAGGTGCCAGTAATGACAATGTCAAAAGCTTCTGATCTCAGGTGCTATCCAGTATCAAACAGAAACTGAAACAAAGATGCATGCTGGTTAGAAAACAAAGAAGCAAAAATGATCAGATAATTTCACATGCAGGCTGTGTTTAGCTGTTTTATCAAAATCTATAAAACTGATATTTTTTAATTTGCTTTGAATTTGAGTCACTCAGGTCACAGCCATGTGGGTTCACTCTTCAGCAGTGAAGAGAAGAAATAGGTTAGCTTTTGACAGAAAACTGCTGTGTATCAATTTTTTTATTCAAACCATTTAGAAAGGAATAAACAAAATAATACCCAGCAGTAATGAGCTTTTCAAATGATTCATATTGAAAAAAAAAAGACCTGTGACACTTTTTTCTTTCAGGTCCCCTGTAAATATTTAATACGCAATAAAAAAGAAACTTCTGATGTCAGACTACCCCTTGTTTTATGACCACACATGCATGCTAGCACACACACACACTCTCTCTCTTTCACAGTGTGTTCTGCAGACTACCCCTTGTTTTTAAGACCACCATAAGACTACACATGCATGCACACATACACACACTCCCTCTCTCACATAGGGTTCTTCACCTTGTACTTGTGGGCATGCAGATAGAGAAGCAGGTCCCAAGGTTTGGGGTCAATGTACTTGAGACGACAGCTCCCACACAGCGGATCCATGACCCAACGCTTGGGGTCAAATCCTTTTTGTGCTGCCCCTTCTGCATTCTGTTCCATCCCCAAGCCCTTCTGCACCTCATCTCCTCCATCGCAGGCAGTTCTTTCACTGTTTGCTGCGGTTTTCACCCCATCTGCTGCTTCACTTTCTGTGGCGTGCGATGGAGGCCGATCTAGACCTGCACAAGGTGTGTGATGCACCTTCTCCATGCCAGTGGGCAGTGAGGTGTCATCAGTAGACCCCACGCACACCTCTGCCCTGCTACCTGCAGCCAGCGCCTCCTCTCCTGAGGACAGCCTTGGTCTCTTTGGCTCAGGTGAGGAATCGGGAGACTGCACATTGTGCGATTGGCTGCTTTCGGCTTTTTTTGCCATTCCGACAGCAGGAGAGCTGGCTGAGTTCATGCAAGCTTTCTCTCTCTCGGAAGGCCTGTCAGTGTTGAGTGGGGTCTCTTCCAGGCTGGACTCAGACATCCCCTCTGCAAGGAGTTGGCTGTCTGTCTGGTTCAGGGTGGACAGTCTGTCAACGAAGAGTGGGTTCTCCCCCTCGCACCACATTCCCACATTATGTTCCAGCATGATGCGTCGGCACAACTGCAAGAACAGGATCAGAAAGATCAAATGCTGATAATATTAATAATCATAATAATGAATGCAAATTTCTACAGTGCCATTACCTACCCATGAATGGTTAGTTATTAATTGGATTTTAACATCCTGTCAGTATTTATGTAACACTAACAGTACTTTTAAAATTTAAAATTTGAGTTCTTTAGTTTGTTCTTTTACCAATGAAAAGCAGAAAGAATTGGCTCATGACATAATAAAAATTATGCTGAGTATGCTGACCTTGCTGATGATGCCACAGACACAGACTATCCAACCCAACACAAAAAAGCAGGACTCATGACCACATTTTTGCAACTCTCAAAGGTTGATTTTTAACAAACCAGGACATAATGCTGCAAGTCTGTTTGTTATTCTACTCCTGTTGACAAGGTCTGTGATGCTTCCTTGTGTTGGGTCTGCTTTAAATCTCTTATGTTTTTCTCTCTCCATTAGATCCTTTGCCAGTGCTTTCACAGGCAATGAATGATTGAAACTACCTGTAGGAGAGATGGGATAGCTCAGTGGTTAGAGCACCAGACCTGTGATCAAAAGGTTGTGGGTTCGAGTACCAGCAGGAAAGACAGGGCAATTTTTTCCAGGTTCAACTTTCTGTGCTGACTCTTATTTCGGTGTCCTTTCCACCCCTGGGTTACCACAGCAGCACCTAAAAGATCCCAATTATTCTGCCAAAAGTGCAGGTGACAGGTTACAGCTAATCATGCATGCACCTCATGCGTGTGGCTTCACATAAAGTGATGTGACATGGTGCATGGTTGTATGGTGTTTGCAGAACGCGCCAAGACCGAAGCAGTTTTATGTCGCACCAGTCATGTAACAACCAAGTAGTGCTGTAAGTACACCACTTCGATGGGTATCTAAAATGCACTGTAAAAAGCCACAGTCACTCATTCAGAACCACATGCAACAAGAGAGCAGTGAGTCTGATCAAGAGTGGAGAATAGTGCTCTAAGCAATCAACAACAACATCTGCTGTCAGCCTATCTACCTCTTCGTGTGAGACATCACAATGGCCACCCTTGCCTCGCAGTGGTCCCCACGATGGACTGTTGTACAAGGGATCGTTCACTATGGGATGACCTGAAACATACATGTACAGTAGGGAAGCCATGACAAAAGACCACTTTTCCCGAAGAGAGATCACCCATCTCTTAAGTCCACTTTTTCTTTGTCCCTAATATGTCAGCCCGACATTTGAGGACATGAAGCCCCACGTCTTTATCATCACCACTTTCTCTGAAAGCTCTTTCTTCATATTTCCATGTAATGAACGCATCACCAGGAACCACCTCATCTTTTCTGAAACCTCTTCCTTCGTATTTCCATGTAATGAACGCATCACCAGGAACCACCTCATCTTTTCTGAAACCTCTTCCTTCGTACTTCCATGTAATGAACGCATCACCTAGAACCACCTCATCTTTTCTGAAACCTCTTCCTTTGTATTTCCATGTAATGAACGCATCACCTAGAACCACCTCATCTTTTCTGAAACCTCTTCCTTCGTATTTCCATGTAATGAACACATCACCAGGAACCACCTCATCTTTTCTGAAACCTCTTCCTTCGTATTTCCATGTAATGAACGCATCACCAGGAACCACCTCATCTTTTCTGAAACCTCTTTCTTCGTATTTCCATGTAATGAACGCATCACCAGGAACCATCTCATCTTTTCTGAAACCTCTTTCTTCGTATTTCTTCTGAGTTGTGTTCACGCGCCCTGACAGGCGTTGTTGCACATCCTCTGCAGTTTTTGATTGGTTTCTCTAAGTGTGTGTTTTTCATTTGACGATCTGATGTGCTACAGTCTTTCGTCATGATGTGGCCGTCATTTTGGTACCATTTTTGTGCTACACTTCCACTGGAAATGAGAACTGTGGGCCTTGTGCTCTTTCTGCAGGCCTTTGCTCTGCTGTCTGTGTTGTACTGTTTACCTGCCGTCAAGCCTTCTGACCAGGTGTTCGGCCCTGCTGTGCGCCCCAACTGTCCAGCCGATGTTCAGTTCAGTGTCAGTGGATCGTATGCCACCCCAACCCCCACCTACCCCCACGCCACCCCTACCCCCAGTCACAGGCGATACACTAGGCAAGATCTTCTGGATGTTGGTTCTGCCTCCTCTTCCTCTGCTGGTCCTCTCTCTCCCCTGCTGATCGCGCGTCTCCGACACCTGGGCCTTGCCTGCAATCAACCACGGAAACCGCGGAGATCGAGGAGGGGTGGCAGGAATGAGCCGCGGAAGATCAGTGTGAGGATCGATGGCAGTGATAGACCTGTCCGTCCACCACCCGTCGACTCCATTTCTACCCAGCCTGACCTCCAACACCACTCTTCTCACCCAGACACCACCACAGCTACAGTCATCGACGCTAAGTCGCTTTCTTCTTCCTACTCCCATCACCAGAAACAAGGTAATCTGATTCGTATCAACCCCAGTCAAAACGACACAGGACTCACTGCTTCTGTCTTCAACGCCCAGTCAGTTGGGCCCAAAGAGAAACGTACAGAAATTGTGGAATTCGTGAAAGATGAATGTGTTGACATATTGTTTTTGACAGAGACATGGATGAAAACTCACGGCGACGAGAGTAAGTGTGTCGACCTGACACCGCCGGGCTACAAGCTGCGGTCTTTTCCACGTGCCACGCGTGGTGGTGGACTGGCCGTGATCTACAGAGACCACTTTCCTGTCACCGTCAGCACCACCTTCCCCTTCACCCACACCTCCTTTGAACTCGTGCAACTTCAGCTCACTGCCCCCCATCATATTCACTTCTTCTGCCTTTACAGACCCCCGCCTAGTAGGAAAAACAAGCTCACTGACGCTGTCTTTCTTTCCGAGTTTCCGGACTTTTTGGAGTATTGCAACACTCTGCGAGGAAAACTGATCATACTTGGTGACTTTAACATACACTTTGACTCTCCCTCCAATCCACTGACTTCAAAAGCCCTACAAATCATCACTACATTCGACATTGTTCAGGGTGTTCGAAATCCAACCCACCGCTGTGGGCACATCATAGACTGGGTGCTGTACAGGGAAAGTGAGCAGCTTGTTCGTTCCTGCCTGGTGGCCCATGCACTCTCCTCTGACCATCTGCCGGTGGTGTGTCGTCTTAACGTCGCCAGCCCGCAGAGACAGCTCGTCTTCCAGGAGCTACGGAACATTAAAGCCATCAACAGGAACGCCTTAAAGAGAGACGTCGCCGCCATGGTCCACACCCAGCCCGAGCTGACCGCCCGGCAGCTGAACGACGAACTGCGCTCTCTGCTTGACAAGCATGCCCCCGCCACACGACGCAGAGTGCTGGCTGGCCGGTCCTCTCCGTGGTACGCCGGTGTCGGCCAGGAGCTACGCTCTGCCAAACGTCAGCGCCGCCGGGCTGAGCGGAGGTGGCTCAAGACTGGCCTCACCGTTGATAAACAGATTTACGGTGCTGCTAAAAGGGCTGTTACAAACATTGTGCACAAAGCTAAGTCCGATTACTTCTCTTCTCAGATAGCACAGAGTAATTGTTGCAAAGAGCTGTTCAGTGTTTGTAACGAACTTCGTGGTTGTAACTCTGGCTTGTCTCTACCAACTGCCCTTCCTGTTTGCGACCTTCCCGACGCATTTGCTGACTATTTCATCCGGAAAGTGAAAACAATGCCTGTGCCAATACTACCAACAGATGGCCCATACACCCAATCTTCCTTGCACCTTTTTGAACCTGTGTCAATGCAGTGCGTAAAAAACATGATTTTGCAATCCTCCCAGAAGACATGTTCACTAGACCCGCTTCCCACATCCCTCTTTGTTGAATGCTTGGACCAACTGCTTCCTGCAGTGACAGCCGTCATCAATCAGTCTCTGCACACTGGTGTCTTTCCTTCTGTTTTTAAAGAGGCCATTATAAAACCACTTCTGAAAAAGCCATCTCTTGACCCGAACAGTTTGAAAAGCTACCGGCCCATCTCCAATCTTTCTTTTTTGTCAAAAGTCACTGAAAAAATCGTCCTCTCACAACTCTCAGCATACCTCAACGCTAACAACCTCTTCCCTACTTCCCAGTCAGCCTATAGGCCAGGGCACAGTACTGAAACTGCCCTGCTCAATATGATGAATGACATTCTGCATGCTCTGGACAATGGCGATGTAACTGTCGTAACTCTTCTTGATCTGTCAGCTGCGTTCAACACCATAGATCACAACATTCTCTGTCAAAGACTTGAGCACCTCTATGGAATCTCTGGTACACCTCTCAACTGGTTCAGATCCTATCTTTCCAATAGAACTCAGACTGTTACCATCAACAACAAACTTTCACAGCCAACCTTGCTCAAATTTGGTGTTCCACAAGGCTCTGTCCTGGGACCTATTCTATTTATTTTGTACACAAAACCTCTGACTACACTCATTCGACAACACTCCATATCTAACCAGTCTTTCGCAGATGATACCCAGCTGCACGATTCCTGCCGTCCAGATCAAATAGACACCTCAGTCCAGGGCATGCAGGATTGCATTTCAGATGTAAAGACATGGATGACATCAAACAAACTCAAGCTGAATGATGATAAAACAGAGTGTCTGCTCATTGTCTCGAACAGAACCTCTCTCCCAAACCCTCACCCAACCTCCATTCACATAGGAGACACTGATATTCTGTTTTCCTTGCAAGCAAAAAATCTGGGCGTGACACTCACTAACAACCTGTCCATGGAGAAGCATGTCACCAACATCTGCAGATCTGCCTATATAGAAATTCGGAGAATTAGTAACATCCGTCACTATCTCACTACTGATGCTACAAAAACCCTCCTCTGTGCCTTTGTTTTGTCAAAACTTGACTACTGTAATTCTCTTCTATCAGGTTCTCCAAAACATCTTCTTGACAAACTCCAAAAGGTCCAAAATTCGGCAGCCAGACTTGTCTTCAAAGCTCTCAAGCACAAACACATCAAACCCCTCCTTCAGAAACTTCACTGGCTACCAGTAGTCTCAAGAATCCAGTATAAAGTTGCAACTCTGTGCTACAATTCTTTCACTGAAAGTTACCCAGTCTATCTTTCTGAACTCCTGACTGTCTACCGTCCATCCAGACAACTTCGCTCCATTTCTGACACCAGAACCTTCCGCATACCTTTCACAAAAACAAAGACCTTTGGACAACGAGCTTTTTCTTTCACAGGCCCGACAGAGTGGAACTCGTTACCGTATGATGTTCGTCACTCAGTGTCAACATCGTCTTTCAAGCAGGCCTTAAAAACTCATCTCTTCAAATCTGCATATAATTAATAACCCACCCACCCCCGCCCCACCTGTGTGTGTGTGTGTGTGTGTGTGTGTGTGTGTGTGTGTGTGAGTGTGTGTGTGTGTGTGTGTGTGTGTGTGTGTGTGTGTGTGTGTGTGTGTGTGTGTGTGTGTGTGTGTGTGTGCAATATCCCGCTGTACTTTTTTGTATTTGCAGTATATCTACTTGTATCATACATGTGTGCTAAAATCAGAGTTTGGTCATATTTGGTTACTGGCAACTTTGGTTTATTTACTGAAATTCCTGTATGTAAATTCTTGCGTGGTTGGCGGGCGTATAGGCCGAAACCTTTTTCTCTTTTTTTTTCTTAAAAAAAAAAAAAAAAAAATCTTGTCCATTGTATGTGTTTATACATTTTTCTGCAGTTTTTGTACGGCGCATTGTGCCCTAGATCTTGCTAAGGATCATGCGCCATAGAAATGTCCATTATTATTATTATTATGTGCTATTGATTTTTCTGTGAAATTGATATCTGACCCTCACCAAACTCAGGTTCCAATGCATTTACATAAAATTATAATCTCAATCAAAACAAATCTTTTTTATACAATTTTCAAATTAAATATCCCCTACGTTTTATTTTCTGTCCCTATACGCAAAGTAATAGAGCTACTTTTAAGCAGCATATTCATAGTAAGTCCTCATCATTTCTTAAGATCCAAACACATAAAAGATTCAAAAGAACGCTATTTATTAGGACAAAATACAACATGCGAATTTTCGGGGTAATCCCCTTTATGAAGCTACTTTATCAAGTATCAAAACAACTCTTAAACAACAGTTAAACGGTGGAAGTCACTTACTGTTTTTGGTTGAGCTATTTGTTTTCGTGTTTTTTTAATCATTTCTTAGCTCTTGATAAGGCGATAGTCTCGATCATCAGGCCGAAATCGCCAGAGGGTCACAGTTACATCTTTGGCAAAAGCTGAAGGTAAACCCGCTGTGCTGACCTTGGTATTTTATGTGACCCAATAGCGGCTGTCGTTCTTGCATTAATTATGCAATCCAAGACTCCATTTCACTCCTTATTACCTTTTTCAAGCACATATTTGTATTGTCAAAATTAAAATAGGCAGACAGAAAAGAAAGAAGGGGGTGGGGAAGGGAGGATAAATCTACCCAGATAAGTAAAAAAGAAAGAAAAAAAGTGCGGTCATTTTTTTCCAGAACGCTAGCAGCCAACTTTGACAACAACAACAACAGTTAGTTTGGGACCACTGGCAACAGGCTTTCAAGACCTCTCCTCTCCCAAACTTTGCCCGCTCACTGCCTCTTTCCTCTGGGGATGCTTTGTTTAAGGAATCGCTCAAGTTAAAGCTTGACCTTTTTCTTATGTCTTCTAAATCAAGGGTTGTTTGGGTGGCGATTTCTCCCTTCCATCTGTTGGTGGAATTGCCAGAAGTGGTGTGTCGGCACTGAGTTACTTCTTCACAGTGCTTTTCCATATACTGATTTAGCTTCTTGTGCCTCTCGTACTGTCCTTTTAAACTGCTGCTGCTGTTTTGTCGCCCATTGTTGTTTGGATGTAGTGCTTGCGTTTTGTCGGCTTCTCTCTTTCTGATGATTACGTATTCGCTTGATCAAGGCGAAGGCGCAACGTACAACCTGAAGGCTTACTCAACATTCCTTCCTGTACTAGTCCATTGAAAAGGAAAAATAACATAGATTTTAATAGGCATTTTAGCATAATTTGGCTGCTTCTGTCTTACACGCGCGCGCGCGCGCGTGTGTGTGTGTGTGTGTGTGTGTGTGTGTGTGTGTGTGTGTGTGTGTGTGTGTGTGTGTGTGTGTGTGTGTGTGTGATTTCAGAGAGCGGCGAACAGTACAGATTTCGGACCAGTTCAGCGGATCCCGAAACCCCAGCCACTCCCATGCTGACCTCCCCCGTCATTGCTCGCCGTGTGGAGGACAAAGGGCAAGGTGGAGGTCATCAGCAGGGGGCTCAACTCAGCAGCGCTGTCAGTTCCCACGGCAACGGTGCCAACGCTTCCTTGGCCATGCAGGCACTGAGACCGGCGTACTTCAACCGCGTTTTGGCTAACAAGCGCCGAGTCATCAAAATGTTGTTCGTGGTCGTGCTGGAATATTTCGTCTGCTGGGGCCCGCTCTACACCCTCAACACTTGGGCCGTGTTCGACTACAGGAGTCTGCAATGCCACGTCACCCAGACGCACAGAGCCACCATTTTCCTGCTGGCCTACCTGTCGTCCTGCGTGCACCCCATCACCTACTGCTTTATGAACACCCGCTTCCGGCACAGCTTTGCTGACGCCTTTCGCTGCTGCTTCACAAGGAGCGCCAGCTTCCGTTTGCACAGCGGCGGCTCGCAGGGGATCACGCTGATGATGTCCGCGCACCACACGACCAGAACTAACGGAGCTCTTCGCTGATCAGCTGGAAAACCCGCAACAGTCACAGCCACAGTCGCCGTAGGGTGGAGGGAGATTAGAGGTCCAGTTAACGATCTTCTCGGTTGATCAAACATAGTTTTGAGAACTTTGTTATTTTTGAAACCACAGTGATGGTAATGAGTGTAATATTGATAGTCATTGGTTGAATGATAATATTAAATATCATTGCAGAATGGAACAAGGTGATTCATCTTTGCCATCTTCATCTTTAATTCGTTAAAACATGTAAGTCAGAAAATGGTTGATCTTAGGACAAAAACTGGTATCACGTGCATCATATAATCAGAAATGGACATGGCGACTTGTCCTGGGGTGGCCCTGTGCAGTTGTCGGGATGTTTAGTCCCCCAGCTAAGCCTGGCCGCAACAGGGCCACTGAAACGCAAATACAGCCCACAAACTCCTGGAGGCGGCGTAGAATTAAGGGTAGGGAAGGCGATGACATATCTACTGTTGAATTATGAAGTAAATGGCCAAATGGTGTTGTGTGTTTGTGGTTTTACATGACTAATGTTAGTTGAGTGAAACTGCAATAAGACTGCCGTTTATGTTTATACAGAGAGCAAACTTACCAGTACTGGATACAAATATTCTCCGTGTATGTTAACGTGTTTGCACAGCAAAATTAAAAAAGAAAAAACAAAAAACAAAAACAAAAAGGAGGTGGGGGGGGGGGGGGGGGGGGGAGAGAATACATGAAATCACTAAGAGAGAGAGAGAGAGATGCAAATGATCATGCAAGAGCATACATACATATTACAGCAACAACAACACAAATTGTGCACTGGTGTTTGAAGAACAAAAAAGAAGATATTTGAACGAAGTCTGTGTGACAGCCGAGTATTGAAAAGAAAACGAACAAATACGCGTCAACTACAAGAAATAGAAGAGAAAACGTAAGTATCTAATAGAATAAAAAAAAAAAAAAAAAAAAAAAAAGCAACAAACCGAAAGTGTCACACGATGAAATAATAGAAGGCAAACAGAACAAGCACAAAAAAGAGAAAACATTTACTAGTACATTCATTGTATTAAATTTTATTATAAATGGCTGTCGTGTAAACCACTTACAGCAACAACTGATGCATGTATTTTACCATGCTTTGTACGAAAATGTTCAGTTTATTAATTTTTGTATGGTTTATTTTTATATACTATTGACTTGTATATGGGTATAGCGCGTTGCATGTTTTTCTTTAAGTTGTAAGGCGCTTTGAATTTCCGAAAGCGCTCTTTTTTTCTTTTTTCTTCTTCTTTAAAAAAGGAAAGTTTTACGTAATTGGAAGGGGAAAAACACGTTGCTGTTTTTCCGAAAACTATTAGTGAGAACTTTCCTAATGAGCATTACAATACTCTTTGCCAGGTTTACTAGTTTTTATAACTTTCTTCAATGTCACGAGGATGACAAATAAAGTTGTGATACCAGACCATCAGTCCCAAGGTTGCGATAGTTCTCCTTTAAAGCACGGAGTAGCTCGGAATATAGTCACGCGTGCTTCGCCCACTGCCAGCAATTTCTTCCTTACTCTAATTTCTACTCTCGCGATCCGTTCAACTTCATTGTACCCAAATCCTCTTTCTAATTTTTAAACTGCATTAATTGCGGCTAACGCAGTTTCCCGTGTGGCCCCGCAAATGCGATAGGCCACCGTGCTGGACGTGACATTTGACTGAAGCAGGTCCCCACGTGGAATATAAATACAGGCTCCCAAACGAGCATCATAACTGTGAATCAGACATAGTTATACTTGCGGTTTGATCATCTGTGCTTTGATTTTGTCCTGAATACGTTGTGAAGAATTTGCCTCAAAGTACTTTTGTCAGTTGTAAATAAGTAAAAATTTATGTAAATACTGAGATGTGCGTACTATTGACTGTTTTGACTTGGTTGCGTTTCTTATTGACTGAGCTGAGTGTGAAGCTGTGAGCCAGCTTTTTACTTGTCACTTGGTGTCTTTCCACTGTTACCTGGTATAGGCGGAGACATCGAAAAGAGCGCATCGCTCATCGAACACAAAACTGCACTGTTTCTAGCTTCAGTTTTCAGACTTCCGCTTTTAAAAAAGGTGTGAAACGCGCTCTTACGGGATGCACCCAGTATAGGGTATGTTGTTCGTTCTCAGTGTCCCGCTGCGGTTGATGTGACGTAAAAACCCAATAACTAACTTGTTTCGATGCCCGCCAACTGAGCATAGGCTCTTCTAAATTCTCACGGAAATGGAAGTAGTAGGAAGGACGATGGTTGCTAAGTGTAAGAATGCGAGTCTCATCTTCAATCTGTTAAGCTTTACGTTGCATAATCTGATTTTTTTTTTATCTGAAGCGTAAATCTGACTATAGGTACCCTAACTGAACCGATTTCTAGCCGTAAACGACAAATACCATTCCAAAACCGCAGCGCAAAATGTACGTTATCAACTGCATCTGGTACTTTCAATTTGGCCTCAACCTGAACTTGCGCGCGCGCCCGCACGCACCCCGCCGCCTCCACACACACACACACACACACACACACACACACACACACACACACACACACACACACACACACACACACACACACACACACACACACTCCCTCTTGAAAGACCGTGTTTCCTTATCGGAATACAGATTGACTCAGCTTTGCCTATCAGCATAAGTAACGACCACTTTCGTGTTGGACAACGTAAATGACAGTGGAGCGAGGGAGTAGGACTGTAGTCGACAGCTACTGTGAGACCCTTATAAGCGGAGACCAATGGAAAGCCGTCTCGGCCGATCTTGTACAACAGCCAGGTTCGATACCGTTTGTGTCTCTTTGTCAGCAAAGTTCACACATTCTGCCTGGGAGAAAGTAACAAGTCGTGTTCCTTCCGGCAACTGACGCACCGAAGTTCGCTGGAAAGAGTTCTCCTACTGATTCAAGTACATCCCCTTGTACCCTATCATTCATTCCGTCAAAGGTACTGAGACAGTGTACCCCATTTTTGAGGTTAGGGGAACCGTTAGGGGAACGTGACGGCGAATCTGAACCACATCGTTAATGTAAAAATATCGTTTGATGGTGGGGCAATGAAATACGCCCGGCGAAAGGAGTAAGTTGTTGATTCAAATAAATAAATGCCATAAAGAAGCTGAAAAACCGAACAGCACTGAAGCAACAAAGACAGCCCCGAATCAATGCCGACCCATGTATGAAATGCAATAACGAAAGTCTAGATCGATGCCGACCCATCAGCAAGGTGACTTGAGGCGGTCGTACTTGAGGTACAATAGCTTTATGCAATGCATAAAAGAAAAATGATCAAATAACTATTGCCATAGTAGACGAGTCGTAAGACACATTTATTGCGTTGTTCCATCGATTAAATTGTACGCTTAGTCAACATGTTTTGTCTGACAAGAAGAAAATATGTATTTTACTCATCAGTGCATGCCCAGCGAGCGAAATTCGTCAAGGTTGTGATTTTCATGACTACAGTGTGACAAATGCCATACCTAATGCTGTTCATACTCGTCCAAAGCCACTTGTAGTGACCGTTACCACATTTCACAGTCATACGAGCGTAGTGGCGGCAAATAGTTGTGAACATTGAAAGTTGCAGGCTAAATTTATAATCTGGTAAGTTTTCCTTGGACCCAGTTCAAACTTTGCATGTACATTTATTTATACGAGGACTTGATCATAGAGACATTATTATTTTTGACGCTAGCATCAGTCAAGCGAGAAACTTGACGTACTTCAGCAACTGTTTCCCAAAATAAAATGAGGTCATCCCCCACCCCCACCCCCATTATCACTTATGAAACTGTCATAATGGCTCCAATACACTGCTCCAATACACGGCTCCAATACACTGCTCCAATACACTGCTAAATAGCCACACTGGCTTCCAGAAACTGAGAGAATTGTCTCTACCTTTCAGAACGACTTCATGCAACTCCTCTCGCTGTTCTGTCAGTGTGGCAAAGACCGACTCACTCCTCAAAACCAGCCCCAGCTGTCCCTTGGCTTCCACACTGCCCAGTCTGTATCTCTTGATGTATACAGTTAGACATAGAACAGTCTCTGATCAGTCTCTCTCTGTCTCCCTGTGTGATACGACCAAAAAACAAAAACTGTGTGTGTGTGTGTGTGTGTGTGTGTGTGTGTGTGTGTGTGTGTGTGTGTGTGTGTGTGTGTGTGTGTGTGTGTGTGTCTGTCTGTCTGTCTGTCTGTCTGTCTGTCTGTCTGTCTGTCTGTGAACTGACTGAGCACTCCGAACACTCGCAGGAACACGTCGAACCATGGTTCAGTAACATCCAGCTGGTTTGGATAAAATCAGTTGCTTGTCACAGTATACCGCTAAGTATCTCTGGCGTCAAAATTAATATTTGAGAACCTCAACTGTCGCCATTAGTGAGGTCCTCAGATAACAATAACAATATACTTTATTAATCCCAGTGGGAAATTAAAACTGTCGTTCAATCGCACAACGAAGAACATAAGAATTCTAAATCACGAACCACATACATATACACACTCTTAGACATACGCCCCCTTTCTCTCAATCTGCATATACTAATACTTAAACCCAAAATTACCTGGAATAGTGCTTTCTCTGTGTCAAACCAAAACGTAAAAACTCTCAAATTAAATCAAAATCATTAGGTGGACACATCCCCAACCCTCCGTTAGAAACAGACGTCCTGACGCATGCGCACACTCAGCTTAATGACTAGTATAAGTTTCATTAAAAACTGACAGAGCCGAGGGTAAAAACGAGGTTTTATAACGGTTTGTATTTGTTCTAGGAAGTAAACATCTTCCACTCCTGTTGCCGCTACGTCTGTTATCAAAGTGGTGTCTCATTGGGTGTGTAGGATCGTTTAATATTTGCATTAGTTTTCTGTACAGTCTCTTTTCATGTAAAGTCTTAAAATTGTCCAGTGGCTTTCCCACAACATGACCTGTGTTGTTTTTTTGTGTGTGTTTTTTACAATCTTTTCCAACCTCCCTCTATCTAATTTTGAAATATTCCCTCCCCAACAGACAGAACCAAACATAATAATAATACATATTACAGCATTATAAAAAGTTACTAACATATCTGAATTTACTCCAAATGATCTCAGCTTTCTCATGCAATACATTCTCGAGTTCACTTTTTTCAGCACAGAGTTGATGTTCTCTTTCCAGTTCAGTTTACTATCAAAAATCACACCTAAGTACTTACTCCCTCTACTGCTTCTCCTTTAATGTACACCGGTTTGGGGCGTCTTTGATTCTTCCTAAAATCAAGGCACATCTCTTTCGTTTTGGAAACATTCAAATATAAGTAATTTTTATCACACCAATTCACAAAGTTTTCAATCTGCTTGTGGTATATATCACCTTCATCATTACTGATTTTTCCAACCGGTTCTGTATCATCTGCAAATTTTACTACAGAACATGACTCATCAGTGCTTCTACAGTCAGCTGTATACAGCGCGAACAAAAAGGGTGCTAAAACTGGACCTTGAGGTGCACCAGTGTTTGTTCTAATAGCAGATGACAGTAATCCATTTAGCATTACATACTGAAGTCTACTTGTAAGATAGTCAAAGATCCATGAAATAACGGATGACGGTAGTTTCGTGTTTGAAAGTTTTTGAACAAGTAAATGTGGCTGTTTGCACTGGAAAAATCGAAGAACATAATTCTTACAGTACTTCTTTCTTTCTTTTTTTCTGCTTTTTTTCTAAATGCGAGTATATATTTTCTAACTGTATAAAACCGCATCATCAATACTCCTGTTTTTCCTGTAACCAAACTGTAATGGATCGAGGTAATCTTTTACTAACTTTTCCAATTTACAGAGGACCACGCGTTCACACACTTTCATCACAGCAGAGGTAAGCGCTAAGGGGGCCGAAATGACAGGTCGTTTCGGTATAGGCACAATGCATGCAGTTTTCGGTATAGGCACAATGCATGCAGTTTTCGGTATAGGCACAATGCATGCAGTTTTCGGTATAGGCACAATGCATGCAGTTTTCCAAGTAGTTGGAACAGTATTTGTGGAGAAACACATTAAATATAATGCAAAAACATGTAAGCATATGCCTTTAATACTCGTGGTGCAATGTTATCTGAGCCAGTGGCGTTGTTGGGATTCACATGCTATTCATCATCTTTGAAATCTAACCTCTTCAAGCTGTCCTATTGACTCTCTCTCTGTGTAGTACAGCAATGACTGGCTGTTAGATAGGTCCAAATAGACCTAACGCTACTGTCTTTATTAAAGTTTTCGAGTTCGAGTTCTCTCTCCCTCTCTCTCTCTCTGCCACGGTGTGTGCGTGCGTGCGTGCGTGCGTGCGTGCGTGCGTGCGTGCGTGCGTGTGTGTGTGTGTGTGTGTGAGCACGCGTGCTCGTGGAACTTTAAGTTGTTTTGACTGTTGTGTTTCTTTGATTTGTACTGGTCCTTCACTCAGAATATCAACTGCTTTCCTCAAGTAAACATTACGAAAATCCCAAAGTGCAAACTCAGTCGCTACGAGTACTCTTTCATTCCACTCTCGATCAAACAATTAAACCAGCACATAAAAGGACAAGTCCAAGGTTTGGGGTGATTTTCGACACGATTTTCGTTAAAGTTCGCTGAGAACAATGATGTAGGTGAAATTCTGATCTGAGGGTTATAAATGCACGAAAACAGGCATTTTCTGTCGTACCGAAAGCGTCATCATGACGCTGAAAATCGTGTGCACATATGCACACTACGTCACTCTGGGGAGTCGCTGCAAAATGGTTAGTAACCACAGGTAACCGACTTGAAAAAAAAAAATGAAAAAAAATCCAGTTCGAATCTCCAAGGAGGAAGCTCCAACGCCTTTGGCAGTAGTTGCACTTTGTTTATTTCCTCCTTATTTCAGCTTTCTCGAGCCTTGTTAGGTGCATGCCATTTCAGTCTTTTTTGTTCTGTTTACCCTAGCTTTCACAACAGGCTGGACCTCCAGGGAGCCTGCCTTTTATTGGGTGTTTTATTTTATTTTCCCAATTTATCCTTGTTTGTTTCATCATATGTAAAAATGAAAAAGTTTTGTTTGTTCTAGTTCAATAGACTAGCGATTTCGTGGCCTCCCTGGGTTAGGGTTTGGGGTTGGGCTAGTCAGCGGTTCTTGCCATTCACTGTTTTTTCTCTTGGCTTGCCTTTTGTTTCTCGAGTTATATCGTTCATTTACGATGTACGGGATGGGGAGGTGGGGGGTGTAGTCTCGATGTTTAACGAGACCGCTCATTCTTTCTTTGTGTGGGGTAGTTCGTGAGCGTCTGTTGCCCTGCCGTGTTGTTGTCACTGCTAAGTGGGTTGTATCGTGTACTGACACGGATTACGTGTATCCAGCCTTTGTCCCGTTGCTCGCTGACATTACTTGCCTCCTCTTTCTTTTCAGAAAGTGCTGTTTTCTCTCTTTTCCCCTTCTTTTTCACCATGCGTTTTTTTTTTTTTTTTTTATCTTTCCTTTATTGGCCATTTCGTACCCGCTTGTTAGCTTGCCTGATTAGGGCAGCCATTTTGCATTTCTCTTGTCCTCTGCATTTGTTTACATCCCGGTGCTTTATTGTCATCGGTAGCCCTGACTAGCGATTTGCTTTATCAGTCTGCAGCCTTTGTTTTCCGGGCTAGTGAGGGGTTAGTTTAGAGTTAGTTATGGTTAGTGTGGCTTTCCAGCTGTTTGTCGTTGGCAGTTATTTTTGCTCTGTGCTCTTATGGCTGTAGTCGTCCACTCCTTTGTTGCAGACAGTAGTCTATATTAGACTGTTGTGATTTGGTGTTGTTGTTTTTTGTTGTTGTTTTTGTTGTTGTTTTTAGTTTTGTTTTTTGGTGTGCGTTTTCCAGCTTATGCTTGCAGGTAGGCAACCTTTTGGGTTTTGAGGTGGTTTCATCTGTATTGTGTCTTTCATTTGGTGTCAGCTGTTCGCTTGGCTGATTAGGGCAGCCATTTTTCGTTTGCCACCAGCATTTGTGGTTTGGTCTTTCTTTACCACAGGCATTTGTGGTCTGTTCTTTCTTTCTTTGCCATAGGCATTTGTGTACAGTTTCTTTCTTTCACGGCCTTTTCTGCCCGCGTAGGCATTCGTGTCAGACTTTTTGTCTTTGCTTTGTTAGCGCTTGTTTCAGGTTATGAGTGTATCTCTCGATTTTTGGTATCATGCTGTGCGCTTGCTGCTCGTGAGCTTCATCCTTGGAGATTCGAACTGGAATTTTGTCCAAGTCGGTTACCCTGTGGACAGCCATACAAATTCTGCTTTGAAGCAAACCTCATTTGGTATTCCGCCATTAAGTTTACGAAATCGCACTAAGCGAAGTGCTCGCTACACAAAATTAATGGGTGTGACATCCGAAAGTCAGCTCGTTTGAATTGTACAAAGTTGACCCATTTTCGCCTCACAGCGGGGTCGATTCCGCGGGAACTCGTGCATAGTTATACTTTGGGTTGCTTGCGTGTTGTTACAGTTTGCTGCAACACAGTAGGCCGGCATGGTTAGAGCTTTTTGTCGACCACACGCATACACATTCTAAGATGGCAACCGCACTGACTTCCCTGACTGACGTCACTTCCGAGAAAGTCACGTGACTGATGGAGAACCCGAGACAGCAGTCTCGGCCAGCCGGCTACAGAAAATAAAATCGACTAAAAACCAACATAACTTCTTCTTTTTTCATTTTTTATTTCATTAAATCTCAAACCGGTGACTCATTTGTCAATCATTTCGGTGGTCATTTTTCATACTTAAAAACCGTGGACTTTTCCTTTAAACCGGTGTTGTGCTCCAGGAGCGCCGCACAGCTAGACCGACAGCATGTCTGGCGCAAGACTCATGCTGTGTCAGACTGTGTATGTGCATGCGTGTTCATGAGAGTGTGTTGTTGTATGTGTGTCAGTGTCAAGTCGCAACTGTGCACGTATGTATGTATGTATGTATGTATGTATGTATGTATGTATGTATGTATGTATGTATGTATGTATGTATGTATGTATGTATGTATGTATGTATGTATGTATGTATGTATGTATGTACGTAGGTAGGTATGTATGTATGTATGTATGCACGCGCGCGCGTGTGTGGGTGTGTACATGTACGCGAGCATGCCACTTATCTTTCTCTCTCTCTCTTATGTTGTAATTAACTTTGTTTTTAGCTATGAATTGTAATTTATTTAAACACGTGTTCCCCTTTATGTCTTACGTTGAATTATTATATATGTTTAAGTTTATTTAAATTTAATTCATTTACAGTTTAGTTACATTGACGGTATGTTTCAAAGCAAATTTCCTTTTAAGGACAATAAAGTATTATCTTATTGGCAGTTGCAGATGAACACAATAACAAAACTTTGAAGCCGGACTCACCTCCCCCCTCCACACACACACACACACACACACACACACACACACACACACACACACACACACACACACACACACACACACACACACACACACACACACACACACTCACACACACACACACACTCACACACACACACACACACACACACACACACACACACACACACACACACACACACACACACACACACACACACAAACATGCTTCACTGGGGATTGCTCAGATAAGGCCGCAAGCTGTGTAGCTAGAGCCGCCCAAGCCCAGAGTGGGCCAGTAATCAGCCCGAAATGCAAGCACCACGGTACTGCATCCTTCCTCCAAGGAGGACTAATCCAAGGAAGAAGGGTACAGGAAGGCGAAGCTTGGGATGTGTAATGAGGCATAGTTTTTGTGCCGGAAGTGATCCACTCGTGCGTTACACGGTTAGCCTGTGCAAGTTACCTGAACCCTTCACTGACAGGCAGCTTGGAACCGATAAATGCGTTATGGATTCGTGGTGCGGGAAAAAACAACAACACGTGTTTAATACTTCACTCAATCAGAAAACACTGAGAGATAATGTGTTCCCGTTATTTTAATAAAACCAGTAAACAGAACCAAAAACTAAACTCTGACGGTGAACACATTTATTTTAGTCAGACAGGCTCTGCAGGCTGCGCCACCGAATGCTCACACAGACGTTCGCAAACACAGTATGACTGCTTTTTTTCTTCTTCAGATAATTATGTGATAGGTAAACATCAACATAAAATCCTGTGGCGTTTTAAAACACCTATACGGGTCTCTTGCACAGGCGACTAAAAATCTCGAAGGGTGACCTCCAGGAACACCTCAAACCATGGCCGCTCCGTGAAGCAAATAGCATCCAGCCGGTTTGGATGAAATCAGTTTCTGGTCACAGTATTCACGTTAATGCAAGGCAGCCATGCCGCGCTTACAGCTATGCCTTTACACAGAACACGCCTAACACACATGATCACAACATAATGATCTTCAAATTAAGGAGTTTGGTTTTAAAAATGATAGTTTCACAACACATTTAAAAATGGCAGCTTTACAATAAATTAAAAATAGTTTTACAGTACAGTTGTTGTTTTTAAAAAAATTTTTAGTTTTACAGTACAGCCTTTACAAAAGGACAGTTGTACAGTAAAAATACCAGGGCTTTGTACCAGTCTTTCTCAGTCTGTCTGTCAGTAAGTCTGTCTGCCTGCCTGTTTCAGTGTCTTTCTGTCTTTCTCAGTCTGTCAGTAAGTCTGTCTGCCTGCCTGTTTCAGTGCCTCTCTGTCGGGTTTAACGCTTGGTTTCACAAGTGTTACTTGCACGTATTTTGTTTCTTTCATGAGTGGCAAACTCTTCTACCCAAGTCCCGATCTCTCATGATAGAAATATGACTATCAGTATCACTCTCTCTCGTGAGAGATGGAGCGGGGATAGCTCAGTGAGCTACTCATAATCGAATGGTCGTGGGTTCGAGTCCCGGCAGAAGCGGCGAGGTAATTTTCTTCTCCAGGGTCAATTTTCTGTGCTGACTCTCATTTCGGTGTCCGTTTCACCCCTGTGTTACCGCAGCCGCACGTAAAAGGTCCCGGTCGTTCTGCCAAAAGTGCAGGTGGCAGGTGCATGCACCCTACGAATGTGGCAGTAGCATCAAGTGACGTGACATGGTGCCTGATGGTGTACACGGAAGGCGCCGGGACGGCAGCAGTTTCACGTGGCACCAGCCATGTAACACTGAACCAAACTGTGACAGTGCTGCAAGTACACCACTTCAGTGGATATTCAAAATCCGCTATGAAAACAACAGCTACAGTCACTCATTTAAAATCACATGTGACAAAAGCACAGTGAGTCTGCTCGACAATGGAGAATAGCGATATATAAAAGCGATCATCATAATCATCATCATGATAAAATTATATTTCTTTACCGACGAGGGTTGAACCTGTCTCACGCCTCCACCACCACCACCAGCAGCAGAGCATCAGTCCTCACCACCAGACCACCAGCAGAGCATCCGTTTCCATCACCACCACCACCACCACCACCAGAGCATCAGTCTCCACCACCACCACCACCAGCAGAGCATCAGTCTCCACCACCACCACCACCACCACCAGAGCATCAGTCTCCACCACCACCACCAGAGCATCAGTCTCCACCACCACCACCAGCAGAGCATCAGTCTCCACCACCACCACCACCACCACCACCAGCAGAGCATCAGTCTCCACCACCACCACCACCACCAGAGCATCAGTCTCCACCACCACCACCACCACCACCAGAGCATCAGTCTCCACCACCACCACCAGCAGAGCATCAGTCTCCACCACCACCACCACCACCAGAGCATCAGTCTCCACCACCACCACCACCACCACCACCAGAGCATCAGTCTCCACCACCACCACCAGCAGAGCATCAGTCTCCACCACCACCACCACCACCACCACCACCACCACCAGAGCATCAGCCACCACCACCACAACCAGCTGGACATCTGCCTCCATCACCATCAGTTGAACATCAGCCACCACAACCACCAGCTGATCCTCAACTGCCACCCGGGAGCATCCACCACCACCATCCATCACCATCACCACCATCACCACCACCAGGGAGCATCCACCACCACCACCACTAGTTGAATCCTAGTCACCACCACCACCACCATTTAGCATCCACCACCACCACGGAGCTTCCACCACAACCACCACCACAGGGAACATCCACCACCACCACCACCACAGGGAACATCCACCACCACCACCACCACCACCACCACCACAGGGAACATCCACCACCACCACCACCACAGGGAACATCCACCACCACCACCACAGGGAACATCCACCACCACCAGGGAGCTTCCACCACCACCAGGGAGCTTCCACCACCACCACCACCACCACCACACGGAACATCCACCACCACCACCACTGAGCTTCCACCACCCCCACCTAGCCATCTAGCATCCACCTGGCCACCACCACTAGTGAATCCTAGCCACCACCACCACCATGGAGCATCCACCACCACTACCACCACTAACATGGAGAGTGACTCCCCTGACCCCCCCCCCCCCCCTTACTGTTCTTTACAAGATAAGCATTGATTGCTTGTCTTTTCTTTTCCAATACTGGTCATATCAATTGATCAAATGTTTTACTGCCTGATTTACTGGTTGTATGCTCATATAAATGACTTGTATAAATAGAAATGACTGGTAAGTGTGTGCATCTGGCGCTGTGAATTAACATGCTTTGTTTTGTTTGGAGAAAAAAAAAATTATGTATAAAATTTCACTTACCCATTCAAGCCTATATATATATAAATGATACCTGTAATTTTATATTTATTCAGCAGATGCTCTGGTGGTGGTGGGCAAGGACGGATTTTTGACTGAACCGCCTAAAATAAAGTTTTAGAGTTCGGCGAGTTTGAGTTCTCTCTTTCTCTCAGACAGACACACAGAAAGACGGTGAGGTTTTCGGGTGATTGCCATTGTACTGGTCATTTGAGACTTACTTTATACACCTCCGCTGAGTCCTTCCGACTACTTGTGAGAGTGACTTTTTTCTTCTTCTTTTCTCTCTCTCTTCTTCTCCCTCTCCCTTACTGCGGTTCAGTCTTTATTGACTGCCTTGACTGCTTCTGTTTTTTCCAATACTAGTTTTAATTATGAACTGATCAGATAATGGTTCTACTGCCTTATCTGCTGATTGTATGCTCATAATGTATAACAGAGTGACTGAGGCACAGTATGCATGTGCCACGCACCTGGCGCTGTGCCGGAACACGCTGTTTTGTGTGGAAATAATGTTTTACTCACTCATTCATGCCTGTATGTATATCATGATGCCTGTAATGTTGTATTTACTCATCAGTAGCTTAGCAAGGACTAGCTGTTAGACAGGTTTTTGACTGAACCTAAACTACAATCCTTGTAAAATTAAGTTTTCAAGTTCTCTCTCTCTCTCTCTCTCTCTCTCTCTCTCTCTCTCTCTCTCTCTCTCTCTCTCTCTCACACACACACACACACACACACACACACACACACACACACACACACACACACACATATACACTAATGGCCATGACGCTTGTTGTTTAGTGTCCTTTTTGTGGACATATTAACTTTTGATGTATTTTGAACATAGTATAATGTTCACAAGACAGGCCAAATTGAAATTGTACTTGCCATTTTAAATGTTTTGCAGTTTAGTGTGATTAGACTTTAAGCAGGGGACGTCACTCTAAGGGGAAGTAAGAGTCATTATGGCTGAGCACGTGTCTCAGACCAGTCAAAGACTGCTTTGCACACGTGTGTAACTGGAAGACAGGCTAATTTATAATCACAGTAAAATTAGGTGAGCTTCATATTATGTATACCGGGTGTTATTAGTTTTGCTTCATTTTACTTCCATTGTTATTCATTTTTGGTTTGTAGTTTGTACCGGGGGGGAAAAAGAAAAAAAAAAGAGTTGATTTTGTAAAGTGTACTTGCTGTTTGGTCAGCCATTCATTGATTCAATCAGTGCACATTAATTTTTATGTCCGCATCAGTCCCAATTCGGTAGTTACCAATTTTTAAGTAATATTGTACACAACACAAAGTGGTGGATTTTGAAGGACACAGCGTGACGCTGACAGTGCCAGGAAAAGGTGATCCTGCACTTTGGCCAACTAGCAAGTTAAACTTAAAGTTTACAGTTCGTCATTTATATGAGTGACGAGAACGATAGTGTCAGGGAAATAGGAACAGACAACATAGAACACTGCCAAATCTAGATTCCTTCTTGTCATTTAGTCATAGTGTCACTGTTAAGGACGGGTCGTCAGTGTCACTGTCACTAGTGTCAGCATTTGCAAGCTCCATATAATAATATTAATAATAATAATAATGTACATTTATCATGCGCTCATCAACGCCCTGAGTGCTGACATGATACATATTAACCTAAATATGGTATTCTAGTTTCTATACATGTAGAGCATAGTCCTACCAAAACAATCTACATAAAGTATTATTTTAAAAATAACACACACACACACACACACACACACACACACACACACACACACACACACAGTGACTGTAGCAAAAACTAACAAGGGTGAGCACATCATGTTCTATAAGATCAACAATAATGTGTACATTAAAACCAAAAATATAATCACATAATTTTATATAGTCATAATTAAATTATACAGCTTAGTGGTAATTCCCCTGAACATGCAAAACTATTTGTAAACATGCATTTAAAATTGTGGAATGAACAACTGTAAGCAACAGATAAACACAGAGTGCAGTGAACTGAGTTGAAATGCACATAAATCACAGAAAATCTGAAACAAGCCAAGTGACTTTGACTTTGTTTCTTAAATTGTCATTGTCAGCCTGAAACTGAAACAGTGCTTGAGCTAAATATCATTTTACACAAAACATTAAACTCTGATGATGTTACAATGCTGAACTTGATTGCATTGTTTAATTTTCTGTTGTTGGTTGCTAAGTGACATTGCCATTGTCTTCTGATAATTTGTTTTCTATAGTATTATTACACAATATTAGCTTGCACCATGTTCATGGTCCAATCTTATTATCAAGGCTAAATATAGTATTACTAATCGTTCACAGTGGATCACTAAGATAATGAAATTTCATCTTGTACTTTGCAGAGCAGTGTTACTCTCAACAATGTGGCACAAAGTCTGACGTAAAACCTCCAGCTTATACATAAATTTACATCTTGTGGTCTGACTCTCCCTACCACACCCATACCCACCGAAACCATTCACACCATTCTCATTCTGTGTCCAAGTGCCTATCTTATCTGAACACATTTTTATAACTTTAATTCAAGTATACATAATATACACTATTCATGTACTGCTCTCTCTTTCTAGCTATCATTTCATCCCACTGTTGTTCAGAAAGAAAAAGCTAAAACTTCCAAAGCAATAATGAATAAAGAGTCAAAAGTGTCCAACTATCTCTCTCTCTCTCTCTCTCTCTCTCTCTCTCTCTCTCTCTCTCTCTCTCTCTCTCTCTCTCTCTCTCTCTCTCTCTCTCTCACACACACAAACACACACACACACACACACCTGAAACATTTCAAGTTTACAAAATACATATTATACACCTTATTGATATATTTTTTCTCCATAGTTCAGGAGCTGTGTGAGAGTTGAGGTGGACATCCTGGGCTGTCTGTCCTAACGAGCCTTCTGGTTTTTGTGGACGTAAAGATTTATTGAACCGTGCTTCAGCATTGGTTACAACTTGTCCCTAATATGTCAACTGACACCTGAGGACATTAAGCAACACATCACCACCATATTTATTCTATGACAGTATGTACTGCTCTCTCTTGTCAAACTCAAAGTATAATATATATATATTTCCCTTACAGAGTCACAGTAACATTATCCAATGGCAAGTCAAATTGTCTTCTACTAATCTGATATTGTTATGTTTCAGTCTGAACATCAGGACTAAATATTGAGTACTGGGCTGTTCAATGAGTCACAAAATTCATCAGGGGAATTGCCTCTGATCTGCTTTGTAAACCGACTTTTCTCATTTTTTCATACATGTCATTTTGTTGAATTGGATGATGCAAACCGATCATTTCATTGATTTCACAGTGTCAGTGTGAAGAACTGTATTTGTTGCACACAAACTGACAAAAAGTGTGTTCATGTGTGCATTTGTGTCAAATATGTTACAAATGATTGTGATTCATGAATGCAAGTCTTCAAGACGGTCACTGCAGAAGCTGTAACATTTTTGGAGCTGGCTGACTTGCTTGGTCAGGAGATCAGCTCGCCTGCTATTTTAGATCCAGAGTTTGCATCTGTTGAAGAAAAAAGAAGGTGAATCACTTAATGGAAATGATGTACTTCCTTCTCAATCTCAAGTAGAATCTTGTTCATGACTTTTCTCAGTATCCTGTTTGTTGTTCAACAAGAACATTACCCAGTTATGTTATATTTCCTTTCTTATTAGATAATATCTCACCCATGCAAGTATAATATTGTTTCAATATTAATATTAGATAACATTATAATGTATTACTAACACTGATTACAGTATTTACACAGGCAATGTAACACTAACAGGTAACATATATTTCTTTTTCAGGTTTCTTTCATAAGCAGCACAACACCAGATCAAAACTACACAAGATGTGCTCAAATGCTCAGCAGTGATTAAAAGCTAAGAAACACACGCACACACACACATGTGTACACAAGAATTAAAAGAAGAAGAAAAAAGCTAGAATATGGAGATAAATATTTCCATCAGAAAAAATGCGTCATTGGGTACTTTTCAATTGTTGGTACCACAAAAAACAAAGACAATAAAAAAAGGCTGCAAACAGCTAAAAAGAAGAAAGCAGAAAAAGGGGCAAAAAGTAGAAAGTGGTAGTGGTGGGATCCATGCAAATGCAGAACTTGAAAAGGTGAACAAGGAGGAGAAACAAAAGCACATTGCAAGGAAAGCTCACACCAGTGCTGCAAGTGAATATGAAGCTAGGCCTCCTAGTAACAATGAACTAAGTGTTGCCAACAATGTGCAAAACTTTCCCAGATCTATTGTTGGTGTCAAAATAGCAAAAGCCTTAAAAGCTGAAAATGGACCAGTTGATACCAGCAGAAGTGGTGACAGAATTAATAAGAGAAACAGGAGTGGTGAAGCTGAAGTGGGACATACGGTGAACAAAAAAAGACAAGGAGGTGACCAAGAAGAAGGAAATACTGTTGTTCAGAAAGAAAAAGCTAAAACTTCATCCTGGACAAGAAAGCAAAGACGAAACCACAAAAAGAATAACAGCAAAAAAAACAAATTCCGGCACCTCATTCTAGATGTTAAACAGGATAAGGGCAGTGCTGGTGTGACCATGAGTGCTACTGAAGGTAAGAAACCAGACTCCAACTCTCTGACATCTGTTAAAAAAATTAAATCCGTTTCAAAAGCTTCAAAGTCACCATCACTGACCTCTGGAAACCATGACATACATATGAAAAGAAAAGCAGCAATGCAGAATCTGGAGCATTGTCATAAATGGCAAAAACTATCTGGGTCAAAATCTTTTCAAAATGTGACCAAGTCAAAACAGTTAAATCCAAAGATCCAAAATGCAAAACCAAAGACAAGGGTGGGTCATCAACAGCATCCTGACATCAGATATAAGTCACTCAACTTGTCTGATGAGGAGGACCATACACAGGACACTTCTAATGAAGATGACACACAATTGCAAGATGTGTTGTGCAATAAAAATATTTCACTCTCAGACTGTTCTGATACAGAAATAATAACGTGTCCAGTTGACAAAATTCAAGAGAAGGACACATCTTTGGGCAGCAACAAGCTACCATCTATTGCTGAGAAAGCTCGTGAGAAACTGAATGCTGCCCGATTCCGTTATTTGAATGAGCAGCTGTATACAAGCACAGGAAAGGAAGCAATGGAAATGTTCCAGGATGACCCAGAAGCTTTCCAAGTCTATCACCATGGGTTTCAGAGCCAGGTGTCAAGGTGGCCTGTCAATCCATTGGATGTCATCATCAAGCAACTCAGGAAAATGTAAGCAAAAGTGGAGTGAGTTTGTGTCACTACTCACATGAATAATTAATGTGAGTATTAAGGGATATATGTGTTACTGATAGACTGGCCAGCTATCTATGGCAAAACCTAAACTACTAGTTTTGTGGCCATCATCAAAGTAAGATCTTTCAGGGTGAAACAGAACAAAGCCCTGAGCACCAGTGCAGAACTGGCAAACACACAATGGAGTTAATTTAAGTGCACAAAATTAAGATGTCACACAAAGACAACAACAAAACCCTGAGTTGCCTATGGTACTTTGGTAGTTCTCAGCTGGCATACAAGTAAATACAAGATACATAAACTCCACAAGAGGTACATCATCAATTTTGTGAGTTGGTTTGGCCTAGCGGTAAGGCGTTAGGCTGGTAAGCGGAAGGACCTCGGTTCAATACCGCTTCGGCTCTCCTTTCTCTTCAAAAAGGTTGTGGTTTGTGGACACTGTCTTGTGACTTTATCCATCACTTCCTACTGAAACATAAAAATGGCTCTCATCGCTGCCCATCTTAATGCAGAAGTCATTCTGGTGGTGACAGTGTAGAGATGGGTATATAATCTCCCTCCCCCCCCCCCACCTCCATACCCCCTCCCCCCCCCCATCTCCCCATCCCTATAAGCTGTATGGTTTCTGTGGACATTAAGCACCATGTTTACATCGTCAATTATTCTTACCTTTTATTTACTTGTTTCACATGTGTGTTTATGTGACATCTTAATTTTGAGAACTAACTGACTCCTTTGTTTGTTGATTCTGGAAGATCTTTTAAGTCAAACTTTTGGCCACAATGAATGTGAGATCTTTCAAACTTCCAGTATGATAACCTCCTTTTTACTTTTATCCATTTATGCTGGTTTTGATGCCCCGATTTATTTTGAGGGTCACAGTCATCACTGGTAGAAATGAAAGTTGCAATTTTGTGGTAAGTTTAGACCCAGTTTGGTACACATTCTGTATGGTTGCTATATTATACACACTGGCAAGATTGTGCACACAGTACTGTTGATCAGAATAGGGAAAATGCATTTATACACTTGACAAAAATCTTTATTGATGTAGACTTTTTTTCAGAGACTGTTTTTGGGAGACATTTCAGTCTTGGCAGGATGAAAACCTTAATTAGCTTTACACTTAATAAAGTCAATTTCATACTCATTTTGATGACCTTGTTTGAATGCCAAGGTCCGAATGGTGTCAGACTGGTAGAAACTGAAAATAGAATTATATTTACTTGATACTTTTAGTTTACTGTTAACAAAATGCCACCTAGTTCATTTGAAAAAAAGGAAAGATTTCAAGATTAAACAGGCTGCTGGGTTGAAGAAGAAAATAATAAAAAAAAGGAATGGAAAGGAGGAAAAGCAAATATTTTAACTGTCCTTGCCCATTGCTTGATCTTGAAAAGAGTTGGTGGACATGTGGTGATGACCAAGCTACTTTTGTGGTTCTATCTCCCACCCCTCTGTGAGGAAGAAGATCACGTAAAAGCTTTGGTCAACAAAGACATGTTGGTGCTTACTAAGTTTTAGTTTATGTTCTGGTGTTTTACATGTTTTGTGTATCCTGTATTGTCTGTTTAACTCATACCTATTAAGTAGGTATTCTAGTGTAGTTGTGTAATGCCTGGATCAGTTCCTAGCCAGCAGCCTCTTTACACTTCAGACCTACATCTTTTTCACCTCTGGCATAAATCCGTCTCTTTGCATTATCAGTTTGTTTTGTGTCAGTGAGTGATTCAACAAATGCAGTTACAAAATCCAAGCACTGGTTTATAGCATCCTTCCTCCAGCCACTGCCATAACTGTGACTGAGTTTTTCATTGATGCTCAACTGGCCGTCAGTTTGTAACAGACAACTGAAATTCTATCAGTTGATTCATTTATATTATAACCACCCACACTGATTACACTAGTAAAAATAAAGGTAAAATCATTTGTTTCAAGAAGGAAGTAATATTTTCCATGTTGATGTGTGTACTTTGATGCAATATTGCTTCCACACTCTTCCACCCTGACAGCATCAGTGGATAGACGTATGGAGGTAAGAAGTACCCCTGCAATGGCATAACCAACTGAATTATAGCAGAGTTTGGAGGAAGGGTGCTGGAAAGCAATGCTTGGTGTGTGACACATTGATCAGTACCTTTCACTGTTGCTGGTTTAGTTTTCTGTTGCATACCTTGTTATGCAGGTGATGTTTGTCAAGCTCTGTTAATCCACTTTGTTTGATGAAACATGCTTTGAGAAGGCTGTCTGAGGGTATGGAATGAAAACTGTGTAATCTCCATGGACTTTGTGAAACATTGGCAGTAAGACACTTGCTTCTTGGACAGATTCTCTGCCAGCATATACATGTATTTATGTGTGTGTTCTGTTTCAGGCCGAAAAGTGTTGAAATTGCTGATTTTGGCTGTGGAGATGCTCGCCTTGCAGAGAGTTTACCGCAGCACAAAGTTTACTCCTTTGATCTGGTGGCAACGAAGCCATGCATTACTGTGTGTGATATTGCAAAGGTAGGACTAGGAGGATATTGTATGTTTATTTTCATTCTTGTCACAATGTAACTTTCTGAAATTTTATTTATTTTTAATGTGTTTTTTTTGTATATGACTTAGTGCCAAAAGGTGTGCATAGTGGGGGGAGGGGGGGTTGACTGTCAATAAATCTGTTTCAGACACTTTGTCTTGTTGCTTTGTGTGTGCATACATAATAAATTAGTCACACTGTGATACACAGTGGAAACAATATGAGTTTCAACTCTGGAGCAGCTGGAGCAATATTTATTTTTGAAAGGTGAAAAGAGCCATGGAATTCCAGAACTGAAAATGGACATGCTCACGGTGAGTGCTTTCATTCGCATACATGACAAATTAAAACATTACCTCAGTCACCAATTTGTACAGAGGAGATATCTCTTTACACAGTAAACATAAAATCAATTATCACTAAGTTTAGTTTTTGGAGTTAGAGGCACCAAAATGTCCCATGGTCGAATGTTACGTGTGTTGAAATATTTGATAACCAGCATCCATGGACAGTCTAGTGAAGACCTGACTTTCTCTTGCCAAAACTACCTCAGTCACTGTGGTATGTCACTGCATCAGACACCAGTGTTTTAAGTAGTTTTAAAAATATATTTTGCCATTCTTTGTAATATTATTACCAGAAGTAAAGTTGAGCACAGTATTAGATTGAACAAGCAAAAGGGGGGGAAAAGGAGTTTTTGTGTGTTTGCACTACATCCGCCTAGTCCTGTTATACATCCGGGTCATTTGCTTTGAGTACATGGCTGCATGGAAGAGATGTGACATGCAAAATGTGTGTGGTAATATTTTTGAAGACTGTAAAAGGCATAATGTGCAGCATAAATTTTATGTTCAGCATATATTTAGTCAAATCTTACAGTTATTCAGTGATACTTTTATTGGTATATGCTGGATCTTTTAAAAGTATTGGAATGTAAGCATACAAAGCAAGTTTTTGTTATGCTGTCGATCTAAAGTTTTTTACAGATGCTTTCGTTAAAAAAAATTCGCTGAGTTTCTTACAACATGGGTGTGTTCAAATTGTAATGTTCGACAGCAGAATGGTTATAAGCAGTATCTGATCGTATTCTTTAAAAAAAAATTGCTTGCTCTTAACGCAGTTTGTTTTCTTTACAAACAATGTCTGCAACCGTACAGGTCACCATACGTGGTAGACAGTTTGAATTTCCAGATGCTAAAGTTGTCAAGTTAGATGTTGAACATTACAATTACATGAGCTGTTGAAATAATAACATCTGACATAATGATAGTGACCATGCCTGTCTGCCTTCCAGAGTTCTAAAAATGGATGGTGTGGATCTTTTATTAGCATTATTCATTAGGCTGTGATTTTTCAGTAATATTTATTATGATTTTTTGATTTTTTGTTAATTTATCCAGTTTTGAAGGTAACTTTTAAACTATTTTTGTCCTAGGCACCAGAGACAATATGACCAAGAAACGCATGGATGACACATTGTGTGTGCGTTTTCCTGTGACACCCAAAAGCTGCAAAAGTTGCACTCACTCTTACTGGCTACATTTTGTCTCTTACAAAACACTTACTTGTTTGTTAAATACTTGTTTTGTAATGAAAAACAAAGTACTAAGTTGTGTCATTAATGTTGTTATCCACTGCAACAAAGTTAGACATGCTGTTTTGTGTAACACAGCGAAAACTGTTCACATCACATGGAAACAGTCATGTCTTATACTTTACAGTAATAAAAACATTTTATCATTTTCATCAAGAAATGAGCAACATCTTGTTGAAATAGTAATGTCCAACATATTTGTTACCTCATTTGCTGTTTGTCTCAAGAAAGCTTAAATTTGAAGACAAAAATTCACCAAATCTTCCTTCTCGCATAATTATTGTTCTATTAAAGAATAACTGTTCATATTACAAAATGTGTTGATTTTTATTCATTTAAATATGTTCAAGATTGGCTGTATGTTGAACGCTATCCATTACAACAAATCATGCATAGCATGCTGTTCTGTGTGACACAGTTCACTTGGTAATATTCATGTGGATCACATCTTGTAGTTGTAAGTTCAGTTGGTATTTTGCAGTTAACTGCATGATTAGCAGCACAGTGCTTGTAATGTGGCTTGTTGTAATGTGGGATGTTCACAAATCACATGAACATTGGAGGTCAAATTTCTCAGGAATGAAGAGCAGCACTGCCTTCCCCTTTCACTGGTGGATGACTTCACATGTGTTCATTCAGAAAATGCATTACTCACTCACATCCTGTCAGTTTTATTATCTAGTACCTCTGTCCTCTTCTTGCACACCTTTAGGCATTGATATAGATAGATAGTAGTAGCAGAGTTGTAGACCACATTTCCACTATAATACTAAGTAGTCATTTTCATTGGAAGTGTTTGACAACCAGTTGTAATGCTCACACACACACTTGTAGTATTTCAAAAGTTCATGCTGTTCAATATGATTATAATTTAAACAGTGTGTGTATGTGTGAAAATATTAACACTTTGTTATTATACCTGTTTAATAATGCCAAATATTACATGTGAATTTATGCAGGTCCCCTTGGAAAAGAGAAGTGTGGATGTTGCCGTGTTCTGTCTTTCACTGATGGGAACCAACTTGACTGACTATTTGTGTGAAGCCAACAGGGTCATCAGAACAGGGTGATTCCTTTTCCTCCTACCCTTTCCTCATTCTTCTGTCAGCTTCTTTCCATTGGTGGGCCACTGTGCATGCAGAATTTAGGGTCTCCTTTGTTGAGATTCCAGAGAAGACAAAGGCTTATTACTCCTAACAATGCCATTAATGACCATGTTTACAGAACCAGTTCTTAATGAGGAGATTGGGTTAGTTTTGGCAGGATTGGATTGGAAGTTACTTTTATGCTAAGTGTGAAGAACATCAGAGTTACTGCTGAATAGAGATGCATGCATGCATCTCTCTCTCTCACACACACACACACACACATTGGTGATTTACTGCACAGTACATCCCTTCTTTTCTTTCTGTTCTTGCAACTGAGATCATATGGGTCTTGCAGCATTCACTGATTCACTGGGCAATCAAAACATCCATCTTATCCTCAGTGGTCCAGACTCTTCACAGTAAGCGGTGAATGACAGCCAGGTATGAACTGTGCTAGCCAATCAGTTGTCAGCTTTGGCCACTTTTTGAAGACTTTGCATAAGACTTGCAATGAGCAAAGGCCTGGCAAAGCGGCTGAAGGTAGCCTACTTCTTCAAGCAACTTTGGGCTACATTAAGAATGCCCTTAGTAATCGTTGGATGATGTCTGCTTTTCTCATGTGATGTTTTTGAGAGTTTTTTGACATTCTCCATGATATCAGCATTATTTTATTTTTAGGGGAATTATGAAGATTGCTGAGGTAGTCAGCCGATTCCACAGTATCGACAACTTTGTGAACAATGTTCAGGCCCTGGGATTTCATCTTCAGAAAAAGGTTAGAAGTTTTTTCTTTGTGTAAAGGTCAGTTCAAATTTTCATTCTCCCCCAAAAAGATAATCATTTTTTATCTTCATACAATGCTCATAGTAAACTTGCTTTCATGAGTAAGTGAACAAAGCTTGGTTTACTTAATGGCTTTTTTTTTCTTCTTTTTTTAACCAAGGTATGTACAAAGTAGTTCAAAACAATAATGGCAAGGCAAACTGCTACAACATGAGGCTTGCCCCCACCCTCACATATGGGGAATGCAATGTTTGATGTTACTAATGTGCATTGTGGACTGTTACTGTTGTATGATTTGGTTTTAATGCATTTTGTGTTGTTACTTAAATGCATTGTGGGCTATTTACTAATGTATGGTTTGGTTTTCTAGGTTTTTCTTGGTGAGATGTTCCAGCTCTTCACATTCAGAAAGGTCAGGGATGCATCTCCCAAGCATGCACCACACATTCAGCTGAAGGTGTGCCACTACAAACGTCGTTAAACCAACATATTGATGATATCCAGTCGTCAAGGGTCACCGAAGACAGGTTTCCAGACTGTATTTCCTAATTTGTGTTCTGATCAGGGGCACAATTTCAGTCACAAAGCTCAGAGCTCACATATGTCTTTCATCTTGTTTTGCTTAAACAATGGTGCTTCATGCCACACAAGCCTTTAAAAAAGGACATATGATGTGTGACTAAGAGCCATTCATATAAGAAAGAATGTGACCCTTCATCTTGACCAAGCCTTGTTCCTTGACAGTGCTGGAAAGCTCAAGTGTTACTCATTACACAATTCCATGTGTAGACAATGCCCCTGCATACATTGGCAATGATCACCAGAACCATGGAATTCCTGCAGCTTTGCACTGGATTATTTTTACTGCTTGTCCTGAATGTGTTCTGAACTCTTGAACTATGTTTGAATATATTGTTCCCAAGTTTGGTAAACTGGTGTATCATTACAGAGAAAATATGTGGGAGTCCAGGTGGCTTGCATGCAACAAAGTTCTGGGGCATAGTTTAAATTTCCCAGTAGACTAAATGTTTGTTAGTCACATAGCTTCTTGACAACCCACTACAGACATAGGCCTAAGGTCAACCCGGAGCTATCAAAGGGTCTGTCTTTTAAGCCTGAAGTGGTCATAATATAGCTTTAGATGATTCATCACTGTTACTAACTTGTAGTCCTTACTACTACATTCAACTTCATTTTTACCAAATACTGTCTTCAGTTTCTCCTTGCATTGTAATTTGTATGTGACAGTTTCCAGTGTGGGTCCACAGCATAGGATTGGTCACCAGCTCACAATGACAAGTGGTTGATGCAGATTTCTTTGTTAGGAGTCCTTTGGATGTAAATAAGCTCCAAACACACCTGCTGGACTTGACAACTGGATCATGTAGGGTTTGTTACAAGTTGAAGAATTTTTGCAAATGTTTTATACAACTATTATTGGCAGTGTTGTAACTTTTGGAATGAGACTTGCTGTGGTGGGAAGATTTCCAGTCAAGACAAAAACAGACTTCAAGAACACCAAGAAGGTGGGTGGAGTGGTGGGGAAAAGGCAAAAAAGCATAGACACAGCTTAGCTAGCATCAGCTAGTGACAAACTGAGCACAGTTTTGGCTACATGATATGTTCAGTCATTCATTCCAGCAACTATTTGGACACAATCAACAAGCAGGCAGATAAACACAATGCCTAATGGCTAGAGATGGGGATGACAGGGTAGTGCCAGTGGTAAAATGGAGATGTTTGGGAGTGAATGGGATGTGGCTGTGCAAATGGATTGTAATTTGAAAAAAATGAGAACTTGTCGTTCATTGGTGTAATGTCTGGTTTTATGGCAGATAATTATTGCAATGGATTAATGAAGTTACCTTGTATGGTGGCTAAGAAGAAGCTGTGACTAACACTGCTGAGACCTGGCAACATCAAAAGAGCATGTTTTCCACTTTCTGATACTGAATCAGCATGTTTTCATCAGTTTCCTTGGCAGTAAAACTGACTTTCTGTGGGGAAAAAGAATTGTCCATGAGGGAAAAAAACTTTGGGGGATTCATACAAAAGGAAGCACTGGTTTTAGCTCCACTTGCAAAACATTTGGAGTGCATTCACACCTGGCTGTTAACCATTTTAGTTGCTTTTAATTGTGAACATGGCCTTTGGTGGTTATTCTTGCGGGCAGGCATTAGCATTGAAGGCAGTCATTTGTACATGTTTCTGTACATTGTTTTGACAGAGAAAAGGGGAATGTTATGAAAGTTTTGAAAGATTCACCATGTCTGTCACTCCAGTTGTCAATTGTGGTAAAAACATTTGACGGCTGTGCCAATAAGTGGGAGTGGGTGTCTGTAAACAGTAGCTGGATTGGGTTAGTTGGAGACTTGAAAAGCTGGTGCAACACTCGAAACTCATTCTGAATGTTTTTGTTTTTTATTGGTTTTATTTGTGCTGGTGTAAACTTTTCCTTTTTTTTTTTTTTTTTTGGACATTTTTTAATATGTCTGTTACAAACATACATACATGGGGCACCGGAGGACATGTGGCATTGGTACATTCAACATTTCATAAGTCATAAACATAGAATGAATGAACATACAGGAAAAATAAAGGTAGATGAGAGCATTAGCCTGCGAAAAAAGGTTTGTAAGGCTCCCACCTGGAAGAGAAAGTTGAACATGAGCAGCTCATCTTAGCATTGTATTCCTCTATTTTGTATCTGTGTAACAATTTCTTCCTAAATATATCGGTGTTCAAGAACTGTTTTTCTATTTTGCATTTGTATATTTTGCTTTGCCAGTAATAAACTAAAATCAAAAACATTTTCCGTTTTGATGTTATCATCAATACCAAATAATATTAGACATGCAGACAGTCTTAAAGGACAAGTCCAAGGTTAGGGATGATTTTTGACACGATTTCCGTTAAAGTTCGTTGAGAACGGTGATGTAGGTGAAACTGTGATCTGAGGGTTATAAATGCACGAAAAAAGGCATTTTCTGTCGTACCGAAAGCGTCGCCACAAGCATACTGAAGAATCTAAGATGGCAACCGCATTGACTCCCCCAGACTGACGTCACTTCCGGGAAGTCACGTGACTGATGGAGAACCCGAGAAAATACAGAAAATAAAATCGATTAAAAACCCAGTCAAACATTTTTTTATTTCATTAAATCTGAAACTAGTAACTCATTTCGATGGTCATTTTGCATACTTAAAAACCTTGGACTTTTACTTTAATCTGTAGCAGGAAGTACATTTCTCTTTCAGTAGGACCAAAAAGCGCGTCCAGAACTGCTGGCTGTGTTTACATTCCCAAAATATGTTGTTAACAGTTAGACAAAAGCTGCACTTATTATTCTTGGTCACACCCATCTTTAGCATCACATTTGTTCCAATTATTCTATGCATAATTCTCATCTGAAAGCATTAACATCATAAATTTTACTTATGAAAACAGGACTGCCACGGTATATTTCTTTGAAGTTTATCTTCCCATTTTGAGCAGCAGTTGGGTTTTGCATCGTTTTGGTTTAATACATCATAATATGACTTGCAACCTTTATTTGTTTTATACAATTTCTGCAAGCACGCCGTAAGATTAATAACATTGTTATTACAAAATTCGAAACCGCTATTACGCAGACATTTCTTTATTGCAAGTTTACAGCCAGAATATGTCACAAAATCAATAGTTACGTCAAATGTTCTCTGAAAATCTATGTAAGATTGTATTTTTCCTTCCTCATTTAGAAATTGTGCAACACAATAGACGCCTTTAACAATCCAGTGTTTATGCATAAGAAATGTGTTCCCAACTCTAATTCTTTGGTTGAAACAGGTTGGTTCCGAAAGTACTTCTCCTGCGTTTGTTAGTTTTATTTTGTTGTGAAATTCATCATACGCCTTGAAGACTTGGGTCCAGAATGCGTTGCATTTAGAGTAAGCATTTGCAACACTATATTCTTAATGAACGGATATTTTACCAATGCTATATTTTCCCACTTATGATTAGTATTTATGAATTTTCGAATCCACGTTAGTGTGTCATCAGAAACCAAATTTTTTCTTTCATCTGTAGGTATATTGTTAACTTTGCATATGGAAAAACTGCATATTCAACTATATTATCTATCAATTCGTTAATTTCATCTATATATTGTTTATCCTTTAGCAGAGATGTATTAAATTTCCAAGTTTTATGTAGTTTTTTCGCTAAATTTTAATTTTAGCAGTATCATTGACTGATCAGTCCTATATCCGCAGTTGATATCAGAATCCTCGGCAAGAAAGACAATTGAATCAGTAACAAGAAAAAAGTCAAGTGTAGCCTGTTGAAATGGAGCTGTTCTCCGCCATGTGTAACTCTGACAATCTGGATTCAAATCTCCATATATCACACAGGTTAAGCCGGTGATCATACGTTCAACAACTTCTCTTGCTTTAGGGTTATTTATATGCTTATAGTTCTGGTAGTCTTTAAAAATATCAAGCACCATATTCAAGTAAGTAAACGTGGTGCTTAACGTCCACAGAAACCATGAGGCTTATTAGAGACGGGGTAAATCAGTGGAATCTTTCTTATTTCTTAAATAAACATCCTTTCATTTTTGCCTATTACCAAGACCTTGACAGTTTACAGAAACAAGTACAACACAATCATCCATCGGGTGTGACATTCGCACAGTAGCCCGCATGCTATATACCAAATGATTTCCAGAGAAACACAAAAATCTTTTCTTTTTTTTAAACACATAAACAGTCCACAAAAAAGAAAAAAGTGTATTCACACAAAAAGGTGACTTTGGATGAAAACCCGTCTCAGGACCGAGCACAGGTCGTCAATCAAAAGACCATCGACAAAACTGGGTCAAAGAGACAAGGAAATGCACACTCACGCACGCATACACATGCGCGCGCGTGCACTCCCCCCTCCTCTCTCTCTCTCTCTCTCTCTCTCTCTCTCTCTCTCTCTCTCTCTCTCACACACACACACACACACACACATTATCCAAATCAGGCAGAATACATTTCTGGCAGGCAAAATTCAACACAAATACAACAAACAGTGGTTCAACAAAAACCGAGCAAAAAGCATATCACCAGGACAGTGAGCACAGATAAACACAGCACAATGCTAGTTCACAGAACCACACGACCACCCTTACACATTATGCTTACCAGCCCACCTATAGTGCTGGTTTACCAGAAACAAACATTTGCTTCTGTCAGTTTTGTACACTGACGTCGGGCAAAAGTATTTCATGCAAGCAGTTTCACAAACACAAACTAGTACTAGTTCAACAAAAACACAAATTCATGCAGCCCATTTAATCGGGGGCGAAAAGCATTTCATGCAGGCAGTTTTAACAGAGATCGGGCAGAGTACTATATACAGAGTACTATATACAGACACATTCAAACCAAACAAAATAATGTAATGCTTGTTACAGAAAATTAATGCAGGCAAACGGGTATTTTCCACAGGCATAATCATAACTTGCAAAAACAATACAATATTATTTCAGAAACAAAGCAAACTACTACGTCTGCACACAACTCATGAAACAAAAAGCATTTCATGCAGGCACAATCAATCCAAACTAAAATCAGGTAATGGTATTTCAACACACACAAACAAAACAAAAATACGCTAGGCGTGTATTAACTTACGAAGGTATAACAAGATTCATGTAGATGGTTTGACACGAACGAAATGCACAGTAACCAATTCAGCCAACGTAAAACATCCTGCAAAAAACATTTCCTGCAGGTGATTACCACCGTTCCAACCTTAAGTCAAGCAAAAAACATCATATGCCGGCAGTTTTGTATACATGCAACCTAATTACTTCAGGCAAAAACATTTGCTTCAGTTTTGTGCACTTGCACCCCGCTTACGTCGGGCAAAAGCATTTCATGCAGGCAATTTCCCAAACACAAACAATACAGTACTAGTTCAACAAAAACACAAATTTATGCAGTCAACTTAATCAGGCAGCGAAAAGTATTTCATGCAGGCACACACACATATATATAGAGAGAGAGAGAGAGAGAGGGCTAAGTGTATTCCAGGGAGTTCCTTTTGTCACCTAGACAGCTTTGTTACGTGACTCAGTACTAACTTAAACATTGTAGAAACCCAGGGTTCGGTATGCGGGATCTAGACTAGAGGACACACTTGTTGCTTGTACTACTGATTGTTTCAACTTTGTCTCAGAACCTCATTTTAAAAATACCTTGCAATACATAATACTGATTATGCCTTTTTATCCGTGGCTTTCGTCAACCCTTGAGTGTCAAAGTTCACGTGCAAACTCACAACTATAAACCTGTGAGTAAACTAAGCCTACCACGGGTCAAATGGCAAACCTCAGACAGACAGATATTGCACGCTTATTTCTAGACATGTCAACTGCCACGATTGCAGTGAGACCCGCATGCAGAAGAATACAATGCACAAAGAAGATAGCCATTCCACACACGCACGCACGCACGCACGCACGCACGCACGCACGCACGCACGCACGCACGCACGCACGCACGCACGCACGCACGCACGCACGCACGCACGCACGCACGCACGCACGCACGCACGCACACACACACACACACACACACACACACACACACACACATCGAGTTTTCTATTTTATCTGTGAATGTTTGTGTGAGCAACTGTAGTTCAGGCTCATTTCACTGATATCCTTCGTTAGTAAGTAACTTTTGCACAAGCATGTCTAATTCTTTGTGATCAGTGTCAACATCTGTTTATTCTTCAAATGTGTGAATAATGAGCGGTCTCTTGTTAGTTTGTCTTTCTGTGGGGTCAGAAACTCTGACAAAGAGGCCGTTTTTCAGTGCAATGCTCATACCTTAGGTTAGCGGCGACCACCCACACAGTCCCTGGGTCTACTGGTCGACATGGCGGCTCAGAAAAGTGTGGCCACTTAAAAGAAATTTGCGCTGGGTCCTGTAGAACGCCTTGATACATTTTCAAAACGAACATACCGGCGTGTTCCTCGGAACTGGGGCTCCTCGTGGGTATAGTATCCTGTTGGTCCGGGTACATCGATTTCGTAGAGACTTACACGAGCACGTCCGCCCCTCTCCCTGAGCGAGAGTTCACCGTCCTCATTCTCAGTGTTTGTAAGTGTTTTTTGTTGTTTATTTATTTACTGCTGTGTAAACTCCAAACAATGTAAAGGTCAATTGACAGAAGATCAGTTGCGCTGGAAGTGAACGTTTGTGTAGAGGTGAAGAAGGAATGCAGTTTGGTAGTGTTATACTATAGTTGCTAACTTACTAATCTTGAGGTACAGATGCAATGGGAAGGGAGTGCATGTGTATGAAAATTCACCCATTCACTTTTACTGAAAATTCACCCACGAGTTTCACATAACAGATATCTTCGGCATACGTTGTTGGTGACATTTGACAGGGGGTTTCCTCTTTCATCCAGTTTGTTGCACAAGCTCACTTTTGTTCAGACAGTTCATTGGGCTGAATGCACTTTCTTTCAACATAAATCATTCAGTGGCATCTTCTCTCTGTCATCTGTCAGCACCGGCAGCGACAGGCAGCTTTTTGATTTGGATTAATTTTGGATGAAACTGCTTATCGTCTGAATTAACACCGTGAAGAGTATAAATTTTAGATATTCTACCAGGACTCAGTGTGACGATCATGTTGATACAAAATTCGAGACAAGAGGTGAAGCTGCACAACTTGTGTTTTCGTGTCAGCTATAGCAGCTTTCTGACAACTTTTCTGAGCTTGATGACCCAAGCGCGACAAATTCGCATTCAAATTGCGTACTCAAGTCGTGAAACCAAAGAACAGGCTAGAAGCTCTGCTATTCGTGCTCGTGGCAAGCTACCTCCTGTGTTGTCGAGACGTTGAAACTTCTGGAAACGAGACTGACACAAACATCGTGTAAACGGTTGGAAGTAAGGAACAACACACGAGCCAGAGCCAGAGGTTCCTGATTTTATTTCTTCTTTTCTTTTGGATGGTACATCGTCGTTTTTATTCCCTCTCGCCTTTTCTCGCTCTTCTTCTCGTGACGTCTCATAGTGACGTCTAAATCACAACACGTAACGCATACGTAAAAGATCGAATGACGAACACATACGAAAGAACACCGACAGAGCGACACACCCAAAGTACATACAACACAAACACAATCTGCAGATGCACTCGGTTACAATCGCATTGACATTGACGAAATGTTTGATTCACAAGAAAACACCAAAACGAAAACGAAAGATCACATCGACGGTACAGACGATGAAATAACAAAGCTCAAGGCGGAGGTGGAAAGGCTGGAGGAATTTTCCAGAAGAGACAATTTGAGAATGTACGGGAGGGACTCGAACCACGACACCTGTGCCCAAGCAGTGACAGACGTACTTAACAGTGTAGCGGGACCCAAGAGATGGACGACGGACGACATTGTCGGAGCACACCGAATCGGCCGAAGTCGGGACGGACAGCCAAAGCCCATGGTCGTCAAGTTCAACCGCTGGAAAGACAAAATGACTGTCCAATCTAATCGGCAGTTGAGAGACAACCTCAAGAACCGAGGTATGAAGGTGGCAAACGACTTGAAACCAAGCAGCAATCGTCGCGGCAGCCGGGAGGGACGGGAAGGTGGCCATCTTGAAGAAAGGCAAACTTACGGGTAGAACCACGACGGCTTAAGTCAAGTCACAACAACAGACGACGCAGGGGCCACAATCATCCCAGCCCAGGAGCAGTCAGCTGACCGGTTCAAACGTTGAAGACAGCTGCCGTGACAGGGATTCCCCGCGTGTCAACAGCTCGGGCCATTCCTCCACATGTAAACCGTAAGGGGGAACAGAGTGAGCGTTGGACCCAGGCAATCCGGATTGTCCGACTACTGGGATAGCAGACGGTCACTGCCACGGAGTCCTGGCAACAAGTGTCAAGGCAGGAACGCCCAACCTCGCCGCTTTGAGCGAGCATCAACAAGGAGACCGTGGGACAGGCAGGACCACCCCACTGAACTGAGATTTTAGTGTTCAATGTCGAAAATCTGTTCTTTCATCAGTTGTCTCCTCGTTTGACTTTGTGTGTCTGACAGAAACATTTGCAGACACTACATTTGATTTTAGTGGCTTATTACCGACCATGTGAAGTTTGTTGCACCAGCAAAAAGACTGTCTCGACAAGGCAGAAATTCGGGGGAGTTCTGCAAGTTTGTGAAGCAGATCCAAATGAACTGCCCCAATACTATTTCTGTGTAGATTAATAAACACACGAGTAGTATTCAATGCAGAGAAAAAAATTCTGCTGATAGCATCCTATGTGGCGCCTGAACATAATCCCTTTTATGACTATGGATCTGAAAGACGGCATTGTCATTTGAGAAGAAAACAGCCAAAGCTGGACGATGTCCAATTATAGACTTGGTTTTGAGAATGAAGATGTTAGAAGTGGTAGAAGATCAAAAGACACTGTGGTAAACAGTTCTGGTAAATCATTGATGAATCTGTGTTTTCTGCTTGACTGTGTTATTTTAAATGGCTGTTGTAATGACGATCGTAAAGTGTTACCACACGGCAGCGGTGCTATAGATTACTTGGTGGAACTTTGCTGGTCCAATATTGACAAAGCAGTTATAACTGAAAGCCGGGAAAACCGTGAGCATGGTCAGAAGAGTTCAATCAACTATGCTCAGCTACTGACTAGTTCAATCGGGAATGTGCACGAATGAAATAAATTAGTTAAAATACAAATCAGGAAAACCAAAACTCGCGAGGACAGAGAAAAATGTGTAAATGATAGGAGAGAATATAAACAATTACTTATTAAAGAAAACTGAATTCGATGAAGAACGATTAACGCAAATGCAAAAACAGCTTGGGAAAAACATAAATATGAACTCTGTAGAACACCTTTTTCAAAAAAAAAGAAAGAAAAAAAGATCATTAATGATTATTGGGTTTGCTTTCAACATATTAGCTCCAGATCAGGAAACAAAACTACAATAATGCCACTCAAAGAAGGTTCTTGTTGTTCTTGTGTTCACTTTGTACAGGACAACCATCCCTTTGTAAAGATGTTTTAGTGTCACATTGTGTACAAATAATTGTGGGAAAGGGAGAGAGAGATGCACATGTAGAGAGAGAGAGAAGGTGTATGTATGTGCATGCCTGTGTGTTATCACCTGTCAAGAAGAGTCACTAGCCGCCTGAAATTCAGTGGTTTGACCAGTCTAGTTTTTCACCATTGTTTATGGCAACACGTCAGTTCTCAAGTTTAGGTACCTCTGGTATGGGTGAAAATTCATCCACTACGCTGTGGTGGTGTTCTTTGAAAACATGGGTGAATTTCCATATGGTCTGTTAAATATATGTTTTAGTTTTTATTATGGACATTTTTTTCACAAATGTACTTAATATTTTGCAAGCACCAGGTAGCTGACAAAGTCATGAAATTTCCTTTTTGCAACTGAAATATTTATTACAAAATTTGGAATGAATTTGTGGGTGAATTTTCACTATCATATACGACGATGGTTAAGGTCACAAAGCTCGTACGAACAGGAAACATTAAATAATTGGAAATATCCTTTGCCAGTGCAGTGTTCCATGAATGGTCTTTCGTCATCCTCAAATGAATCAGTTGTGCTCCACAAGATACTTAATGAAAGATGGTAGTGCATTTGACAAGACCACAAACAGTGCTGTAGTAAAGAAGAAACTTTTGAGATCCCTAGTGTAGGTTTGTAGGTTCTGCGGCTCTAGTTATCTTGTGAAGGTGGCTGCTGTTGTTTTTTTGCTTTGATTTTTTCAGGAACACATTTTGGATATACTTGATTAGTCATTCAACTGACCACTTTGTGTTGGCAGCTTCTTGGTTGGTTGCTGCCATAACTACGATTAGTGTTACAAGTGTTTGTACTTGATCTGATCGTATTATTGTTGTTATGAGCCCATCAGATGCCCCTTGAGGGTGGTATGAACAAGGTGTTGCGAACTTAAAACTCTTGTTATATATATGTAGTCAGTATGTTCGTGTAGTCAGTATGTGTATGTGTGCTTAGAACAGCTTCTGTGGACAGGAATTTGTGCTGCATAACTATATAATTTTTTTTTTTATTACTATTAAACCTTTTCTCAAGTCAAATTCACAAATTTAGTCCATACAGAAATATGAATCAAACCTTAACCTATAAAACATACAAGCTTCAGACACAAATTTTGGAAGATTTAGTCCCGTCTGATAAAAAGCTTCTAAGGATATGCTGATACTTTTGACCATTCTGTTTAATTGATCAGTACTCAGATTTCTTTGTAAAGGAATTGAGAGAAACAATATTCAAATTAACTGGTTCTTTGAGTCCAATGAACCACATAGGGCAATAAAATATAAAATGTTATATATAATGCATAATGGCAAATACGAGTGCTACAATAGAAACTACAATATGCCTATAAAATAAATGGGCAGAAACATTTTTAAAAAAGATGTTGCACAATGCATAATGGCAAATAACAGTGCCAGATCCAAAGTATTTGAATAAAGCAGTGTCCAAGAAAATATCAATGGAGAAGTTTTGGCCATAGACAAACAGATGTTTGTGTGGGGGTCCCCAAGAGTGTGGGCACGTGTATATGTGTATTTGTGTGGGGTGCCCAAGAATGTGGGCACGTGTATGTGTGTGTTTGTGTGCCTGTATCTGTGTCAGTGTACACACACGCAGGCGCACTTCCATGTGTCATCAAGCTGTATGCAGGTCCACCAAAAATCATGTCAGCGAGGTGTCTTTTTCCTGTTGCGTGGCACCAGTGATAAGAACAATCAGACAGATGGCAGTGCTGCCCAAGCTGATGAAGGTCAAGAGCAAAAAGATGAACCTGTCCAATGTCTCAGCCGCCATAGGCCCGCTCACAGATTTCCTCTTCTCGTGGAAGGTCAGCGGCGGTATAGAACCCAGCCATGACCCTTCATCTCCTCCTGGCCTGGCAGGACTGACCGAGTTCTTCGTGTGGCGCTTCACCACGCCTTCTTGGGTCTGTCCAAGTATCAGGGAGTCGGCCAACTTCACGTTGGCGGGACTTTTACCACCCCTTTCTTTGACTTGCACGCCTTGACCACTGCGTTCTTCCTCCACGGCTTGAGGCTGAAATTCCCCCATGCACAGCATCCTCCTCAGCGCCATCGTAAAGCTTGCCAGGCAGCCGGTGACTGGGGAGGAGTTGGGTCTGTGGTGGAAGCGAAGGATGAGGACAGACAGGACGACACTGGCAGCCGTCACTGCCAGAAGCATCACCAGGTACACCGTCAGCACTGAGATCTGTAAAGAGAACACTAGGTACATGTCAACAGTGGGATCTGCAATGACAACACTGAGATCTGCAATGACAAAACCAGGTACACCTTTAAGGCAGTGAACCGTGAAGACAACACCAGGTATGTCAGCACCAAGCACTATGTAAAAGCGATCAATAGTAATAAATGCACTGGTATGCTACTGGGATTGGTGACGACGCCACTATCACTATAGCACACTCTTTTTCCATTTGCTTACTCTGTTATTGTTGTCAATGATATCGACGACGATTATAATGTGCGCCACCAACGTAATGGTCATGTACTAAACATGGCAATAATGAGGATGTGAATGACGATGCTGACGGAAATGGCTGTCACCACAACGATAATAAAGAACTTCAGAGTCATGGCAATAGCAACTACAACAGCACTGCTGTCACCTGCACAGAAGTGTCTGGCATAGAGTCGGTGACCAGGGTGAGGTAGACGGCATAGGCCAGCAGCACCGTGATGGACAGACCCATCTTCTCTCCAGCGTCGCTTGGCAACGCGAACGTCAGCGATGACGTCACGGACAGGAACACGACCGGAAGGATGATGTTGAGGATGTAAAAGCTGCGACGGCGTTGAAGCTGAAGCTGGTTGAACACACACACACACACACACACACACACACACACACACACACACACACACACACACACACACACACACACTGAACCTAAACTACAATCCTTGTAAAATTAAGTTTTCAAGAAAACGGGATGAATTTTGCCCGAGCCTAAAAGACAGGCGCTGATACACGAGCCGTTTCAGGCCTTATGGTACAGGAGGACCATCCGAACCTGGTCTCTAACTGATGTGTGTCAGCATGGCTGTACGGCTAAAATAGCTAATGGCATCGGTATCAGCTTGTCCCTAATATATCAAGCGATATTTGTCCACTCAAAATATAGCGTGATATATTCCGAATGGATAAACCGCATCCTCCGGCCGGCAATAAGCGCCCGCCATTTGGACGCACACCCACTTTGCGAATGGTTCTGTTACAAGCAGAAATGAAGAAGGTATCTATCTAACTGAGCATTTCAGTCAGAAAACGACAAAAATGAACATAGAGGCGACAGTGGAAATCAACTCGAAAGTATTTTTTGTTGTCTGTCTGGGGGATATGTGAGCATAGTCTTCTTGATATCAGATGACGTCTCAACGCTGCATGAGGTCTGACTTGTTGATTGGTGGATTTCGTTATCCCCGGTGGTGGGCCCTTTGCAATATCAAGTTTCAATTTGTCTCTTTGGTAATAATAGTAATAATAATTGGTTTGAGAACAACTGCTGCTTAGAAGGTGGACATTAGAGTGAAAAATAAAAGCAGAAAAGCAAGTAACACCATTTAAAAGGTATCTTTATTTTTTATTTTTTTAGGGCACAATGTTTGTTTTGATTTAATCTTTGAATTGAATGATTGCTATCAATCTGTGGGGAAAATAAACATCCATCGTTTATAACAAGACAGTTGAAATAACAAGACAGTTGAACTTAAATTGACTCAATTCACTTTTTATTTCCTATTCAAAATCATAACAATGATGTCCAGATCATAAAATTGATGTCCTGCCAACAGACTGCCACCTTCATTTTTTTTTAATCAAATGAACATAAAACAATGAATCAGAAACAGGATGTGTTGATTAGAAGTAATGAAGCATAGACGTTTCCATGACTGCAGCATGAAATAAGGTGAACAAGGCATTTTTTACATTTTATCTGTTACATCCGACATAACATTTCCTATGTTCACACTGCAACAAAATCTACAGTGGTTTTGATGACTGCAGTACTAAACTAGTTGCTTGTATAGTTGTAATTTTGTCAAAGGCCCCTTTTAAGCATTTTATCTGATGGATTTTAGAACTCTATGGTGGACACAACACTTCGATTTGGAAGGTTTGTAAACTTTGTAAAATCGACGTTTATCCCCAGGGATCGGCAATTTTTCCATCGGAACAGACTCACAAAATTTTAGCAACAACTTTCTTTGTTTCACCACCCGCAAGTCTGCAGTGAATAGCAGCAGACGAACGTTTCAGTCAGCATCGGAACTGGACCCAATGTGTTTCGATTGAAATATTCAGATTTTACAAGCCGTTTTCTCAAGAATTAAAAAGCTTTGACTATGTCCTGTGAGGCAGCTAAGGGAAAATTGCCTGAAGAAGAAAGATGCCAACATAACGACAACTAAACCGGTGCACCCGAAATGTCCACCCTTTCTTTGCCGATTTTCGGCCGAAAATCGGACTTGGTGTAAATTGTCATATTTTACTAATCAAAACTGACTTTGGGAGTCCAGTTTATCTTTCTTATCTCTTTGATGTGTACTCTTTCGGATAAAGTTAGGTTTGTTCAGAAAGAACTTCAACCTGAAGAAGTATTTCCGACCAAAAAATGGATGGTACTCGCCGAGCACCTTTTGGCACAGGCTCATATACTTTTGTTGTTGTTGTTGTTGTTGTTTAAACAACAATAACACAAGAAAGCGCACCACGTAAATGAAGGGCTACGACCGCAGCTGATAATACCTTGAAGCTGATTCTGGTTTTGGAGTCGTCGTCGTCCTCACCGAGGTTCTGAGCGGACGTGTTCAGCAAGTCCCACAAGCCGTTGGACGAAAATCTGGACACGTCTATTGGGCTGGTTTTGTCGATGTAGACAAAAACCTCACTCTTGACAGACATCGAAGTCTTGAATATGATGGTACAGACCTGAACGAATTAGAAAGAAAGAACACATCGCAGCAGTTATTTATTGAGATGTTTATATTCAGTGGCGATTGAAAACAAAAGAAAACATCAGCTGAACAGTGGCTTTGTCGTCAATTTTCCTGATATGCTCAACGACATGTGGTCAATAGGCAGAGGCAGAGTGGCGACAATCGATAGACATCGAGATTTCTGACATGGTATTTCAAGAAAATATAATGGTTGCCAACTCTTCAGTTGTTATCTTGTGACACGCTGACCCTTGTACGAGATCCAAGCAAATAACTTCAGTCTGACATTGTTCAGCTTCAGCCAGGTGGAGTTGAGGAAAGGTGAAAATGAGTATTATCAGCAAACTCTCGTTCTGTGTCACACATTCGTTCTGTCTCTCTCTCTCCCCCCATCCCCCTCTCTTCTTCTGTTCTTCGGTATGTATCTATCTTTTATATCTTTTACCTGTTAATTGATTTACATTCTTGTGTTTTGTTTTAGTTTTGATACTAATATTCTTAAGCTTCATTTTATCCCTCCCCTTCTCCTGCTCTCTGTAATTTACCAAAAATGTTTGATTTTTAAATGATTATATTTTTACTCCATTTGTATTTCACTGCTTTTTTCATTTCCGTTGCAGTCGCTGTCTCGGTTTATATGTGTTATTGTTGGTATTATTATTATTATTCATCGTCTATATATTAGTAGTAGTAACGGCATGTATCTGGGTCGACCTTTCTGCTAATACCTTCATCGTTGTTTAATCGATCAATTAGTCACTCAATCAAATCTCTCTCTGACCAAACAAAGACCAATATCTTCTCAGGAACAGGAGAACTTATACCACCTAGAGGAAAAGGGAATCATTATTTTTAGCTTTATTTTTTTGATTAAAAGAAGAGGAAGGGAGAAAGCTGATTAGCACCGCCCTAGATCTAGCTGCACCAGAGAAATATGATTTTGATGAACTCCATCTAGTACTTTGATGCGTTTTACAGCTGTTGGCACACGAAAAAAAGAAGAAACCTACTCCCTTCAGCGACAACCTACTTGGGAGCATAAGGCCCTCTATGTGTCCAATTCAATCGTTATCACCTGTAGGTGTCTCGCTTTTGATGTTTTTTACAAGCCCACAAGACATAGGGGTAAGAAACGTGGTCAACTTTCCATCAAGCACAGCGACATGTAAAAATCATGAAGTTCCTTCAAAAGGGATCAATACCAAGGATGAAGCATCTGCCAGCACAAAATCCACTGCTTTTCCTGGAGAGATTCTCACATTTAACCTAAACCACATAACAGATTGGTGTATATATGTACATAAATAATTATGTGCATATATATGTCTACACGTCTTTCCCCTACCATACATTACATACACAGTGGCGTGCACCCGCGCAAAACATCTCACACACACACACACACACACACACACACACACACACACACACACACACACAACACACGCACGTGCACGCGCGCGCACGCGCGCGCACGCGAAGTGAAACCCACAAGGACCATCCAAGAATCAAGTCTCTGCATACTTTGTGTTAAATGTTGTTTTGGTTTAAACAAAAATTTATTCAAGATGAAACAAACAACTAAAAATCATTATGTGCTCATCAACAAGCTGATAGGCGATGAGCTCATGCGGTTGGAAAAAGACACAATGTATGGCGGACGAAGAATTTCACTTCGCAAGCAATAAATGAGGTGTAACAAAAAATAACAACAATAAAAAACTAAAACAAGAGGAAACAAAAAAGAAATCAACAACAATAAAAAATACGAACAGTCACTAGAAAACAGTCAAAACAAATTGTAGTTGAAAAAACAAAGCAATGTTAGGTAGACAGATAGATTGGCTGGTGGCCTAAATAAATACTAGCGAGAGAGAAATGGCGTAAGGAGAGAGTGGGGGTGGGGAGACGGAAAGGGAAAGATGGTTTAGTCATTTTTCTACATTAGCATAATTATTAATTTTTGACAAAGTTCAGAGGTATGAGCAGGCAGTCGGTCATTTGTATAATTAAAACATATAATCACATATACAGAAGGCGTTAATACTTGGATTTATAACGTCCCTTAACTGTACTATGTTAACAGGACAAATCACATGTGCACAAAAAGTCGGTACATACGGTCAAAAACAACAACAAAGAAACAAAAACAAAAACAAAAAATAAAAACAAAAAACCAAACAAAATCATATTACAGGTCAGCTACCAGCTAGCTTAAAGTTCTGATTTTGAAGTCGTTTGGACAGCTTAATGAATTCATGGACAGTTAGGAATATGTGTTTGTTTTCTGGAAGTAGCAGGTCTAGGTTACCGTACAGTAGTGTTCTAATATTGGTTTGGTTGCTAGGCAGGGTAAGTATTGTTCTTCCACGGATGTTAAGGTAGTTAGGACAATGAAGGAGGTAATGCTCGGCCGTTTCTCCAAAATAACCACAAGAACATTTTGGGTCGGTGCTTAAATGGCGGTTAACTAGGTCATTGTTAAGGTTACTCATTTCTAGGCGAAGGCGACAGTGAATGACTTGTGCATTTCTTTCTCCAAAGTAGTAATAGGCTCGAACTTTACTGTCGGACAAGGACAATGATCGTTTAAAAACACTTAAAGATGTACTTTGTTGAATGCTAATGGGGAGAGAATTCCACTCTGCTGTGGTAGATGGAATGAAGGAGTTTCGATAAAGTTCACTTTTGCATGTAGTCACGTCACTTTCTAATGGTCTGCGTCTGTGGTACGGATTAATGTGGGCGACTAAAGGGGGTAAGAGGTCACTTATATATTGTGGACATAGACCTAGTATCGTTTTGTGGAACATCAAGAGTTTATGCCGTTTCCTTATTTCCTTTAATGTGCAGAATCCGGATTCTTTGTAAAGTTTCTGGTGGCTAGTTCCGCGTATACCTCCTATGGCTTCTAGGTGCAGGTTTTCTAGCATTTTTGATTGAGTGTCGGTGCAGTTGTCCTAGACAATATCAAAAAGTGGGAGGATGAACGATTTGTACATAGTTTCTCACGCTTTTCTGATTATTTTGTACTTATAAGACCGAAGACAGGAAATTAACATACTTGTATTGTTTATAACAGACCTAATGTGTTCATCCCATCTGCAGTTGTTTTGTAAGATTATTCCTAAGTGTTTGTGAGATGGTGTTTCTTTTAGAGTTGTGCTGCCAAAAGTGAGTTGTTGATTTTGATTCTGACCTCTAGTAAAGTTTAACTGTTCAGTTTTTTCTTCGTTAAATCTAACTTTCAATTTTTTGGCCCATTCATTAATTTGTTCTAAGTCATGGTTCAGTATTTCGGCATGCGAGTCGGGGTAGTTTAGTGCCAACGACAAACTAGTGTCGTCTGCAAATAATTTGATCACAGAGTCAGTATTGTTAAAAATGTCATTAATCTAATCAGTTGACAGTCGAGTTGAAGGAGGTCTAGTGGTGTGTCATCTTCGTGTTCTAGAGCTGACTGTTTAATAAAGAAGTCATTAAAAATGTTTCCCTTTTCTTTATTTGAATAGTATACTTTTCCATTAGTCTGTTGGAGGAATTTCATCATTGTCTATACTCTTTTCCAGGAATGCCCGGACAAACCGCCACCAATTTTTCTGTCTAAAAACGTTTGGGTCAGCTGCTTTTCTATCTAGTTCATTTAAGAACTCACTTTTCCTATGTCTGATTTTTAATATCACGTAAGTCTTGATTTGGCGTAATTTTCTCCAGTCGGCTGCTCGATTACTTTGTTTTGCTTTTTAATGAGGGTTTTTTCCCGCTTTTCTATTAATATTTCGAAGAACGTATCAGTGAAGTTGGCGGCGCTTAAATCTATCGTATCGTTTTCGATAATGTTTCCCACTGAACATTAGTGAGTAAGTTGCGGAATTTGTTAGAGTCCAGTTTATTGTAGTTATATATGATTTTTTGCAATTGTTTATTTTTAATCAGTGTTTCTAATGTTAAATGTTGTTTTCGACTTTATTTCTCCTTTCATAGCTTCTGTGATCAATTTGGCTAAAATTTGATCTTGGTCTCGTTCTTTGAGGCAAGAGACCAAAATAGTTCATACCGTAGTTGAGTCATCTATACTGTAATTCTTTCGCAGGTCTATAGTCCTGACAATGAAAAACAAAGAGTATTTCATCTTCTCTCTCCTGACTACACATTGGGCAGGTAAAGGCAGGTGCTGTTCGGTGGACAAACCATTGTTTGTGACTTTTAAGTGCACACATTAAATCTTTTTCAGTTTCAGCGCATATTTGTATCAATGAAACCATCTGTATTCATCGTCCTTTTCCATCTCCGAATGCCAGTTTTGCTTGTAGCAGCAAATAAGCACGTCTTTAAATTCATCTATACAATGTCTCATAACAACACTTTGGCCAAACTAATTTTCCACTCAAACAGCTTTAACATTCGTTATTCAGTTCTGTTTGCCCGCTTTGTGTTGTAGCAAAAGCATTTCATATGCCTGTGTACATAGTCTTGTCATTGGTAATCTGGTGAGTTTTATCCAGTACTTAATATACTTTACATATGTTGTGATAAACAACCTTCGCAACATTCGCAACCTCTCTGCTATTTCAGAGAGAGAGAACAAACCGATAGTAGTTACCATTGGCTACCTACCTGGGTATCAAAGGGGTAGTAGGTGATATCAATGTCACACGCTGTTTCAAAGATCCCAGAAGGGTTCCACAAGACTGTTCCACTTTGCTGGATTCGCAACTGTTCAAAGTCGAACAGGGCAGGGGATAGTTAGTTACATCGTAACCGAATCATCCGTCAAGGTCATCTCAAACAAAATGTAATAAACCATAAATAACAAATCTGCTAATAACAATGAAAATATCACACATACACACACACACACACACACACACACACACACACACACACACACACACACAGTGCTCGGTGTTTGGCCTTCGGAAGTGCGCTACGACACACAGTTGAATATACCTTGAGATTATCGTAGCCTAGCTCTTTCTGTGTGGATACGGTGTTGCCCACCACGATGTCCGGCAGCCAGAGCCGGGCCTGTCTCATCAGGATGGAGGATATGTTCTGGTGATCGGCTGCGGTCCACGACAGGTACTCGTCGTCCCTAAAAGAATGGTTACACTGCATTGTCGTTGGTGTCGTCGTCCTGGTGATTTTCGCTGGAGCGGTCGGTCTCTTCAGTCATGGCAGTCGTCTGCTGTACTTTTTTCTCGTCATCATTTTCGTTGTTGCTGCAGCCAGTCAATCCATTTTATTCGAGTCATGATCATCATACTTATGGAGGCAGCAAAAATCACCATCCATCTGTCTCGGACAGAAAGCCTCCAGTGGTCTGCTAACAATCTGACCGGAAAGATCATGCAGGTGGTGACGCACCATGCCAGTTACACTAGTGTGGATCCCTGCTCTCCTGTCGTCGTTGCTTCAGAGGCAAAAAAAACAAACATCATACGGACATTATTATCGTCCCAGATAGCCGGAAGAACGCGACTGACCGCGCTGAACGTCAGCAACAGACCACCATCTTTTGCTTGTACCAACTTGTACCGACTAGGGCTAACGCACTGAAAACTGCCTACGTCAGACCAGCACGCTCTACATTCTGGCAACAGCTGCGGGGCAACACGGAATCATGCTCGATCACAGAAGATTTAGGGTAGTTGATACAAATGATTTTCGCTTCTCTATATTGCTATTGTAAAGCGGGCGCACTCTGCTAATCACAGTTATGATCGGCTGTTACTATTCGTATATTCACTGTTACTATTATTATCAGTCGCTGTAATTATAATTATTATTAGAAGAAGGAAAAAAAAAAGGCAAAGAACGGTTCCTGTACTTGGTTCTGTGGAGCTGTGCTGAAGAACTGTGGTAGGCCTAGTACTTAGCACCGAGAATATCCACTTCTTCGTTAGTCCTGTTTTTTTCTAGACGGGTGAAGAACAAGGAAAACGTCTACAGACATATCTCCGTCAAAAACAAAAAAACAACAGATAACCGGAAATAATAATAATTATATATATAAATATGAAATCATTCACTGAGAAAAATATCTGTACATCAAATAAATCAATAAGAAACAGCCATTTGATTCTTTTCCCTTTGACTGTCTTTCTTCTGCGTTAGTTAGCATATGTCGAAATGTAGTGTTTAAAAGAAAAGAAAAAAGAGGGGATCTATTGTGCCTGCCTTCTTCTCGGGAGTAGTTTTGCTCTCCGAATTTTTCCTGCTTTTGTTGAGTTGTTTAAATCTCGTCAAGTTCTTACACTGCTTCTTCCACTACTTGTGACACCACCATCACTACCATCATCAATACTACCACTGTAGGTCTTGCTCATTAAGATTGAATATAATCGTAACGAAAATACTTGCTAACACTTACCACTCTGTCTCCAATATGGTATTTGTCTTGAGGGTCTGATCATTTTCATTGACCTGTTGAACACACACACACACACACACACACACACACACACACACACACACACACACACACACACACACACACACACACACACACGCACGAGCACACACACGCACGCAGTTCACAACGATTAGTTCTGAGTCTACAGCAAAGACATGGGGTGCCCGCAAGAGAAAAGACAGATTTTGGGATTTTAACGTCCTGTCAACCACACAGGACGCACTTGGTACTAAAAGTGCAATAGTAATCATGTGCAGGGACAAATTTCGGATTCTATTCGGCTGTCTTCAAGCACTGACTGTGCATGTCGACGCTGTACATTCACCTGATGCTGCAGTAATAATAACAATAGAAACGTAGTTTTAATCGCGATGCTGGTCTTGTTTGGCACTCACATCCGAAATTGGAAAACACCTGGACAGGATAGAGAATGTGTCTGGCCGAATCAGCCAGACGCCGTTTTCTTTGGCATTTTTAACCGAATAGTGGGCTCACTGCTTTAGGCGGAGCTATCTATCTCAACATCGAACTTCTCGGAAAATGTTCTGTTCTGTATCAAGAACTCAGCGCACAGTGGACTACACATTTCTCAAGGGCCCGGTCTCAGGACAACACACTGTCCCAATAGGCCAGTTCAGCGGGTTTATTACACACACCGACCCATTACCGCATTCGCCTGCAACTGACCTCAATGATGGCGAGTAGGTGCAGAGCCAGGTAGATGAAGGTGGTTGTATCGAAGTCATTGACGGGTCTCACGTCACGAGAGTAGTTCTGGAACAAGACCTTCAGCAGGTTGTCATAGTCGCTTTTGCTGGCTGCACTTGCTCCCGTAGTCAGCAAGGCTACGCTCAGTAGTAATGCCGTAGACCAGCATCTGGGCGGGGACATGCTTCTGCCGAAACAGCCAGTGACAATATCTATACTGCGGAGAAGTTCAGTCGATACCCAAACACAGTCGCAAATAAATACAAAACATTAGAGCACAGCTAGCTTCGAAGTTTCAACTGCAGTAGCCAAACTATTAGCAGAATTATTGCACATACCAAACTGAACTCGTAAACCACAAGAAGACTCGCGACAGCGGAGACGTGCAAACTGGTCGTCGTTGTCAAAAACGATGGACTGCAAACAGCCAACCAACACACCACAATGAAATGCAGCACAACATTCTGTAGCAGGGACGTATTCTTGATCGAAAGATCGGGAATTTGAGTCACAGCAGAAGCAACAGGAACATTTTCATCTCCGAAATCAGAAATTCAGCTCCTCTGATTTTGTTGTGTTTGTATACAATTCAGTCAGATAAGCAGCTGTACTGACGGAGACCGACAAAGAAGGAGTCGGTCTAGTTAAAAACTTTAATCATTCTCATAGGGAAATTCAGCTGAAAGAAACAGTCCAAGGTTTTTTATGTATGCAAACTGACCATCAAAATGACTGACAAATGAGTCGCTGATTGAAAATGGGTCAAATTTGTACAATTCACACGAGCTGACTTTCATGCTGCGGTTCAGTCACGCTCATTTCTGTAGCGAGCACTTCACTGAGTGCAAATTTGTAAACTTTATGGCGGAATACTCAATGGGTTTTACTTTAAAGCAGAATTTGTACGGCTGTCTCCCAATCAGGCAAGCAAACAGCTGACACCAAATGAAAGAAACAAAACACCTCAAACTACATCAAAACCCCAAACGGTTGCATCAGGTGGAGGGGAAAAACCTTGCATCAGGGGAAAAAACAAAACAAAACTACCAAATCACAACAGTCCACTGTCTGCAACAAATGAGACATAAGATCACAGAGCAAAAATAACTGCCAACGACAAAGAGATAGAAAACTAAACTAACCATAACTCTGACTAACCCGGCTTCCATCTAGAAAAACAAACACTGCAGACTGATCAAGCAAAAACACTAATCAGGACTACCGATGACAAAACATCCGGATGTAAACAAATGCAGCCGACAAAAGAAATGCAAAATGGCTGCCCCAATCAGGTAAGCTAACAAGCGGGTACGAAATGGCCAATCAGCCAAAGTTGAAAAAAAATAAATGAAAGAACGCATGGTGAAAAGTAAGGTAAAAAGAGAGAAGAAAAAAAAAATGAATAGAAAGATCCGTGTACACGATACAACCTACTTAGCAGTCACAACAACACGGCCAGGCAATAGACGCTCACGAACTACCCCACACAAAGATAGATTGTGAACATGGCGACAGAAAATGCTTGTTTGCGTGTATTTCAACGTATCAGCTCTTACCTGAACAGACTCCACACACGTCTTTCGCTAGAGATGTCTTTATGTAAGGAGCGAAAAGTGACGTAGTTTCCGGATATTTTGTAGCACGGAAAAGCTCGCAAGTCGTCATCAGAGGTTTTCATCCGCCAAAACATTAGCACAGCGAGGTAAGCACGTAAACAAAGGAGGGCAATAAATCTATACTATACCGTGGCTCCGAGTCTCCGTCACTCCTGGCAGTCTTGAATAAGGCAAATGCGTATGCTGTTCTGACACTCTGACCTGGCTGGTCAATAATCAACCCACCTCCTTTCGTAATTATGAGACGAGACCTTGTGGAAGCTACGGTCAGTAGTAAAGCAGAGGCTACAGATAAACAATTTTCGACTAAATCAACGACTTAGTTACTGCTACCCTGCCCAGCGGTATTATTTGTGTCTTTAACCAGATTTAATTCAGGCTCTTTTTTCAGAACATCTTTCTCTATAATTGTACATCGACAGTGACAGCTGATTTTATATCCTTATAAAATGTACCTATACATCGGGGAAAAAGCCTCTGGAAATAGTTACTGATAGTAAAAATGATCTGTTTGCGTAACGAGTGTGTTTCGGGCATGCCTTTGGGCGTTAATGTTTTCTTTTTCTTCTGCTGAAATATTTACGATTTTGTGGCCTGAAGCTGCATTTATTGGCCCTTTAATGTCCTCACATGTGAAAGAGAATATTAGGGACAAGCTGCCATATCGACTGACTGGTGCCGTGGCTTCGGCGCGGTCCCGTGAGAGTGCCGCTATTTTCTCCTAAACTGTTGGTCTAAAATGTGCACAGGCCAGCCGAGTTTACCTTTCGGCTTTTACTTTTCTCTCGGTTGTTTTTATTGATTTTCTGCCTCGCTTTTGTTTTGTTTCTTAGACAAAGCAGGGTTATTTGTTGGTAGTTCCCTTCTTCTTCTGCATTTATTACGAGTTCATTCTTGCTGAAGATTTGTGTGTACATTTTCCTCTTTTATTGATTTCCCTTTCATTTTCTGGAGGGTTTCCTGAAGTGCCCATGTGTGGTTGATTAGGTACATAAATCCAAGAGCTAAATAACTTGAACATGTGCAATGGTCCAGTCCTGATATGGTAGATGAAATATATGAGTATATACCGAATCTGCATGGGAATCACACATTGTGCTACTTTATGAATGACTGCAGAATTATTTTAAAACAAAAGAACCCGTCGGAAAGGAGTGATGTAAGATCCTCCAAAAAGCGAAAACAGCAAATCCGTCAGCAACCACAATGTTAGCTGTTGCCCAGTGACAGATTTCTTGTTTGTGAAAAGACATGCATCTTCTCTGTAGAGGTAAATAAGTGATAGATGTCAACAAAATGTGTCAACACACCTCATCCTTGTTGAACAGTCACAATGCAACCATGCATTGATAATGCACATCGAAAGGGACAGCTTTCAAGCACTCTTCATATTCTGCAGTTAAGGCAACTAAAACCATTCCTCGAGAAGATAGCCATGGCTTGCATACTGTGAATGGAAAAGTGGGAGGTATACTGGACAGACTGTTTTTTCATGCCGCAAGACCTGGTTGAAATCCAGGTGGAGCAACCCCAATAGGCTGTTTGAGGCTGACATATATATACATGTCTCAGCTGGACATGCATTTAGTGACACTCAAAGTAAGGGACATTCAGGTTTGGCAACATTCTATGGCACCGGCTTTGGTATCTTTAGCTTGGAAAAATACGCCCAAGCTATATAATCAGTAGTAAGAAATAAAGAGAATAATGTATTTTTCTTTTTCTTTTTCTTTATCAGATAACAATTTCAGAAAGTCAGTAATGATCTGTCAAATCATTTGGTGAATCTCTTTGACATTTCCTAGTTGTTCATCTGTATTCTTGGCGTTAATAGCAAAGAGCCTGCTGACTGCCAGCTGATACATGAAACTGTCTAGTATGCTGAATTAAGCCAACCATAGATGCGATCCAGTGGCATCAGGCTCCTAAACCTAAACTGTTTTTCTTGAACAAAGGCAAAGCTGGTAAGTTTTACATTATTATTACTGATCACTTTTATATAGTGCTATTCTCTACTTTCGAGCAGACTCACTGCGTTCGCATGTGATTTTACATGAGTGAATAGCTTTTTATAGCGCGTTTTTGAATATCCACCGAAGTGGTGTACTTACAGCGCTGGCATGGCTGGTGCCACATGAAACTCCTGCCATCTCGGCGCGTTCTGTGTACACCATACAACCATGCACCATGTCACTTCATGCAAAGCCACATACTAAGGTGTATGCATGTTTAGCTGTAACTGCCACCTGCACTTTTGGCGGAATGACCGGGGTCTACTGAAGTAACACAGGAGTGGAACGGACAGCGAAATAAGTCAGCGCAGAAAGTTGACCATGGAGAAGAAAATTCTCCCCCCGCTCCTGCAGAGATTCGAACCCGCAACCTTTCGATCACGAGTCCGGCGCTCTAACCACTGAGCTATCCCCGCCCCCGTACATACATCGGGCATGTTTCTCTCCTATCTTCCATGGGGTATAGAGTACTGTGAAACTGATTTCAGGTTAAATGGAGGTAGACCAGTGAATAAGACAGCACCTGTAGCGGTTTTGTGGAAGTAGTTTATTGAGATTTGAATATATGTGCATTTTTGAACTTGAGTATATTCTATTCGTCATTCTGACGTCATCTATTAATGCAGGTGTTAATCAAACATTTTCTGTGACTCTTTCAGTCGCCATGATATATTTGGTGGTAAATGAAGCACTTTTGTTCAATATTTTTACAGGAGCATTGTACAAAATTATGCAACGTGACATTTTCTCTTTTTTAATCTTCATTAATCCCACACGTAATTCAGGCCACCATACCTGGGTAAGACAACAGCAGCTGCAAGATACCAGTATGTGCAGTATTTCTGTGTGTCCAAAAATGGTATGCCTGTTGTTTGGGATTTGGGACACGCCCATTTTAATAGATGCGGCTATGTACCATCTCAGATAATCCCTAAAAGCAGAATAGTTCATCTTGCAGACAAGCAGATATTAAAAAGACACGTACTAAGCTATCCAAAAATCATTGTCTCCAAAAAAAAACCCGGGGGGGGTGGGGGGTGGGGGGGGAGGGTTTCGATACCTGGCCCATGGACTAAAAAGACCAAACCACAAATGTTGATGGCAAAAAAAAAAAAAAATGGCTGCCCTAATCAGGCAAGCCAAATGAAACAAACAAAACAGCTAAAACCACCTCAAAAACCCAAACGGTGGCCTACCTTCAAACAAGGTGGAAAAAACACCACAAAATCACAACAGTCTAATTAATAGACTACTGTCTGCAACAAATGAGTGGACGACTACATTGACTACATTTGTTGCAGCCATAAGAGCACAGAGCCGACAAACAGATGGGAAGCCAAACTAACCATAACTAACATTAATCTTAACTAATTCCTCACTAACCCGGCTTCTGTCTAGAAAAATAAAGGCTGCAGACTGATAAAGCAAATCACTAATCAGGACTACCGATAACAAAGCAAACAAATGTAAACAAATGCAGACGAAAAGAGAAATGCAAAATGGCTGCCCTAATCAGGCAAGCTAAGAAGCGGGTACGAAATGACCAGAGCCAGGGATAAAAAAAAAAAAAAAAAAAAAAAAACGCATGGTGGAAAAGAAGAGGAAAAGAGAAAAACAAAACAACACTTTCTGAAAAGAAAGTGGAGGCAAGAAGTGTCAGCGAGCAACGAGACAAAGGCTGGATACATGTAATCCGTGTACACCATACAATCCATTAAGCCGACAACAATACGGCAGGACAACAGACGATCAGGAACTACCCTACACAAAGAGAGAATGAGTGGTTCGTTAAATATCGGGAGTACCCTCCTCACTCGTACATCGTAAATGAACGATATAACTCGAGAAACAAAAGAAAAAACAGTGAATGGCAAGAACCGGCAACTAGCCCAACCCCAAACCCTAACCCAGGGAGGCCACAAAATCGCTAGTCTACTGGACTAGAACGAACAAACCCTTTTGATCACATTATGATGAAACAAACAAGTCTAAACTGGGAAAATAAAATAAAACACCCATTAAACGGCAGGCTCCCTGAGGACTAGACCTCCTCAGGGAGCCTGTAGAGTAAACACAACGAAAAAAAACCGAAACACCACGCACCTAACAAAGCTCGAGAAAGGTGAAATAACAAAGGGAAAATAAACAAAGGCCGAACTACTGAGTTTGTGACGTCACTGCCCGACCGTTGACCTTTAGCTTAAAATAGCTCTCGCGGAATCTCGCATTCAAAATGGCGCTGGTTTTGAAACGTTCAGTTGACCGTTTTCTCCGAACTTTTTGCCAAAAGAAACGCATTACAACCTAGTCGAGGCCTGAAAAAGTTTTAAACAAGTGAGTAATAGACTGTTTCTTCTCTTCGAACGTTAGTACGGACTTATATGTTGTTTTGAAATGATTTGGAGCGATTTTGAACCCCACAACTGCCTTTCTAGGCCTTTTAACACTGAACAGAAACAACAGTAATAAGAAATAGCCTTAAGCCCGTTCTTAATTGGGCGAATGTTTGTTCGCCGGACAATGTTCGTCGGACATTTCGACGAACTGATTTGTTTCTTAATTGAACTTTTAGTTCGCCGAATATGGACAGTCCAAACTTTACTTCATTCTCAACTGGCTTGTAATGAGATGCAAGCTTCGGCCCGAACTTGCGGCAGACGCGCAGCAGACAGCATGATCGAAAATGTAGGTTAAAGTCAAGTCCAGTCAAGTCAATATACTTTCACAGGGTAATTCAACTAACTGCTATCTCATTCTGGGTCTCAGAGGAGTCAACAAATCAACAAATTCCCTCCGAAGCGAGTGAAAACCCTAGCGAAACTGTCATCCATTTTTTTATTTTTTTTTTTTTTTTTCTTTGTCCACAGGAGAGTTCTTCTCTCAGCCAATCAGAGGCAATGATCGTCGAATAGAACGAATGTTCCCAGAACATGTTGAGCGAAGCTTTTTGGACCCCGAAAATAGCTTCGACGAATACTTCCAACTAGGTTCGCGAAGAAAAGTTTGCCCAGTTAAGAACCAACTAGCTTCGTCGAATACTTCTAACTAGGTTCGCGAAGAAACATTCGCCCAGTTAAGAACGGGCTTAAAGCAAAATTTCCCAACTCCTGGTTGGCATTACACGTGAGTCAGCAACTGTTTCTATATGTTTCCCTTCGTGACCAAATACAGGTAATCGTTCCCTGCTGATGAGACTGATGAAGCATCGGAGGCAGTCATTATATATACACACTGCCCGCCCTCTTCTGGCCTGACGTCAGCCGATTGGATTATGGAGAAGACCACAGGCTCTGGAATACATTCACTAAGGAACAATTCACAATAATTCATTGTAGTCAGGATTTGTCTCTGAATAAGCGTATAGCACCGCAGCTGTGTGTTCCCTCAGCTGTATAGCTCCACTGCTCTATGTTCCTACAACTGTATAGCTCTGGATACAGCTGTATGTTCCCAGGGCTGTATGCTCCACTACTCTAGTATCTACAACTGTATAGCTCTGGATACAGCTGTATGTTCCCAGGGCTGTATGCTCCACTACTCTATGTTCCTACAACTATATAGCTCTGGATACAGCCGTATGTTCCCAGAGCTGTATAGCTCCACTGCTCTATGTTCCTACTGTAACCGTGTGCATTGTGTGTGTCCAGGGCCATGACCCTTTAACCTTTTCTTTCCCGTCGTCCTTTCTCCTTTTTTGATTGGTTGGGAGTTTTATAGCTCTGAACTGTTAAAACTTCCACGCTGGGCCCGCTGCGTCCTCTTTAATAATAATAATAATGCAGAATCCCTTTAGTGGAGTTTTATGGCCCTAATTATCTGAAGTGTTAAAACGTGCGCTGGGCCCACCGCGTCCTCAGGGTTCCAGGCGAGATCAAGAGGACGGAGGTGGAGCTGGACCCTCTAGTTAGCCCAGAAGAGATGATGAGCAAGTTGTTCCTCAACAGCAGTGCAACGGACAGCAGTTGCGCAATGCACTAGTTGCTGCGCAATGGCGAGAGGACACCGCCTTAACACTTCAGTTGTTCTGGCGGCGGTCCACGGTCTCTCGGTCCACGGTCTCTCCGGTCTTTTCGGCTCTTTCGTCCTCTTCCCCCTCCCCCCGGCCCTAATAAGCCATCTCGCTTCCGTGGACGTTAAGCAAAATGCACTCGTACTCGCCGCGTCCTCTTTTCCCCAGTGTCCCGGACTGCAGTAGCAGGTCGTCAGTTAGTTCGAGCTGCTGCTTATGCATCTGATTTAGAGGAGAGCCTACACTGTTTTCTGGTTGGTGTAAATAAAAGTTATGTTATAGCAACCGCTGACTTGTAGGGGAGCGGGGTGGGGAGTGAGGGAAACAGGTTGGAAACATGAATGAACAAGTCAGAGGTTGCTATAACAAGTTTTATTTGTACACCAAACAGGAAACAGTGTCTGTGTTGGAAAAGACACAAGCAAACAAAACATTTAGAACATGAAAGCAAACGTAAAGACTAAACGGCAGCAGGTATCTAATAAATACAGTAACCATGTAGTTTACCTGTAGGTCACTATAATACATGACGGTATCTGTGACAAAATTATTAATAATCAAGCACATAAACTGTGTGCATGACTTCCACTGAAAACCCGTATCTCATAGTGTCGCGGTGAGTATACAAGAGATGATCAGTCGGTTAACTGATATAGTGTTAAAATAGAGCTGTGGGAAGATAGAGCTGCGGGAAGATAGAGCTGCGGGAAAATGGAACCGTGGGAAAATAGAGCCGTGGGAAAATAGAGCTGTGGGAAGAGTAGAGTTCTAGGAAGAGATGGGCATGGGAAAATAGAGTAGTAGTAGTATTTTTGATTTTAATGTCCTGTCAACCACACCTCAGGACAGTAAAACTCAGGTCTAGTAAATACACATTTCTAAACTCTTCTCACATACATATCAACCTTCTGTGAAGTCATTCTACTAAACCAATCACTTTGCAAACATAAAACTTACATACACAAACATCAGACACAAATTTCGAAGAGTTAGTCTTCAATATAACTCCTGTTAAAAGAGCACATAAGGCTAGGACATACTGGTATCGTCGACCATTCCGTCTAATTTATCGATACCAGGTTAAAGAAAAATATTAAAAAAGCAATGAACAGACACGATATATTTTATTTTATTTTTATAAATGCATAATGGCAAAATACCAGTGCCATATGGCAGCAAGCTGCACATACCACCTATCAACTATCATCTCCTAGCTGCTTAAAGGACAAGTCCAAGGTTAGGGGTGATTTTTGACAATATTTCCGTTAAAGCTCGCTGAGAACGATGAGGTAGGTGAAACTGTGATCTGAGGGTTATAAATGCACGAAAAAAAGGCATTCTCTGTCGTACCGAAAGCGCCGCCATGATGCCCAAATCAATCACGTGACCATATGCCTACTACGTCACTCTGGGGAGTCGCTGCAAAATGGCCAACTCGAGCTCCGAAGACGACACTGATACTTTGCCCGAGAAACCCACAAGGATACAGCCGTATCAGTTTGATAGGCTGGATTTTGAAAGAGTACCGGAACATCGTGTTAGCTTCGACATGCGGCCATGGGGTTTGCGAAATCGCACTCACTGAAGTGCTCGCTACACAAATGGGCGTGGCGCAGCAAGAAACTACACACAAATCTTACCAGAGCTCTGTTCTCTCACAGCTCTATTTTCCCACAGCTATAGCTTCTCACAACTCTATCTTCCCACAGTTATATTTTCTTGCCAGAGCTCTATTCTCCCACAGCTCTACACAGAGTCGTGGTAAAACAGAGCTGTTCCACACAAAGCCGTGAAAAGATAGACCCATGGGAAGACAGAGCGGTGGAAAGAAAGAGCCGTGAAGACAGAGCCATGAAGACAGAGCCACGAGAAGACAGACGCGACCCCCGAAGGGAAGGTATTCGTTCAATGGCCGGCAACATTGCAAAGCTCGATCATTAAACGTGACACTGGCAAACGGCAAGAAATGATTAATTATGCAGTTTTTGTGAACAATAGGTGTTACACTAAAACAGGGAGAGGGGAGCTAAGAGGTCGCAAGAAGACGACTGGAGTGTAGTTTCTCAGACTGATCGAAGGATGAGCGTGTTGTTACGCAACTCCCGGGGGGACCGATCGCTGCGCACGTTTGAAATGTCGACATATGGAGGTAGCGATTCTCACGTCGCTGTCCGCGCCTCACTTCGTCCTCGAATGCGGGTAACCACCAAGGTCGACAAGTCTGCTCTGGTCTGCCTGTTCTACTTCACATTAAATTTAGTTAAGCTGACCCCCACCTCGCTGCTGAAGTTTTTAGTTTTCTTTGTTGTGAGTCTTTCTTCTTTTACATATGATGAAAATAAAGTTGCTGTTATTCTAAAGTGTGTTGTTCATAGATGATGATGATGAGTTGATGCTTAATGTCCTCAGATGTCATTTGACATATTAGGGACAAGTTGTGACCAATGCCGAAGCACGGTTCAATAAAATCCACATACGTAAGGTGTATGCGTGTTTAGCTGTAACCTGCCACCTGCACTTTTTGGCAGAATGACCGGGATTTTTTACGTGCTACTGTGGTAACACGGGGGTGGAACGGATACCGAAATAAGAGTCAGCACAGAAAGTCGACCCTGGAGAAGAAAATTCTCCCGCCGTTCCAGCAGGGATTCGAACCCGAGACCTTTCAATCACGAGTCCGGTGCTCTAACCATCGAGCTATCCCCGCCCCCGTTGTTCATAGAGATAATCAAAATATTTTATACTATCTTGCATTGTGATTCTGCATTTTTTTATATATAAAATCGAATGCGATGCCAGTCGACCACCATTGTACTTGAGCACCTCCGGGCAGACGCCCTGAGATAACCGTAACGGCTGACTGGGCGTAAAACACCAAATTACTCACTTATTCCGGTCAATGTTTTGATATCGACCATTTTCTCAGTGAAGGTCATTTATAAAGTTACCTCATGTATAGCGGACTAAATGCGACTTAGGACACAAATTGCAGTTGCTCACTGCAAACGTTGCGCACTTGGTCCAAGCAACGCATGCAGCGAATTTCGCTAACCTCGGTCAATGGGAGCCGGGATAGCTCAGTGGTTAGAGCGCCGGACTCGTGATCGAAAGGTCGCGGGTTCGAATCCCTGCTGGAGCAGCGGGAGAATTTTCTTCTCCAGAGTCAACTTTCTGTGCTGACTCTTATTTCGGTATCCGTTCCACCCCCATGTTACCGCATTAGCACGTAAAAGACCCTGGTCATTCTGCCAAAAGCGCAGGTGGCAGGTTACAGCTAAATACGCATACACCTTATGTATACATTTGGCTTTGCATGAAGTGACATGGTTTATGGTTGTATAGTGTACACAGAACGCGCCGAGATGGCAGCAGCCATGCCAGCGCTGTAATTACACCACTTCGGTGGATCTTCAAAAAAACGCGCTATAAAAAGAAGCTATTCACTCATGTAGAGTCACATGCGAGCGCAGTGAGTCTGCTCGAGAGCGGAGAATAGCGCTATATAAAAGCAATAAATAATAATAATAATAATGTGGGTTGCATGTCACATGAAATTGTAGGTCTGCAGACACTGATTATCTAAACCAGTTTTGATGTTACTAGAAACGAAAAGAGAATCCCAGTAATTAGTACAAATTGATACTTATCGTTATGTCCGTCCAAGCGACGTCACATTCAAACACAAAATAAAAATGTGTTTTCAAAATATTTGTGAGTGTATTCAAATAAACACAACTGCCGAACCGTAACGAATGAGCAGCCCACATGACTTGCACTCACGTCAAAATGCTGGTCTTAATTCTTTCTATGACTATATTTATATAAATAATACCTGTAATTTGATATCTACTCACCAGTTGCTTAGCAAGAACTAGTTGTTAGACTGGTTTTTGACTGAACCTAAACTACAATCCTTGTAAAATAAAGTTTTCGAGTTCGAGTCTGAGTTCTTCCGTGTCGCATTCACATGAAATGATCATTAAAATTGTCTGTTGTAAACAATACAAACCTGCGAATAGTTACTTTTTCTTTTCTTTTGTACTTCGAATCACCTCGCCCTGATATAACCGTAATGGTTGACTTGGCGTAAAACATCAAGTTACTTACTTACTGCTTCAAAATAAGCTTAATCTTTAAGTCACAGATCAAACAAATCCACTTTGAAGGTTACAAGTCAGTCACTTGCACTTAACTATTGGGGGGAAAAGTCATGGCATATTTTGCCAATGACATCTTATAACGTCCTACAACAGGAAGATTATTTAGCCAATGACGTCTTATGACGTCCTACAAGTAAACGGGATGCATAGTTTGCCAATGACGTCTTATGACGTCCTACAAGTAAACGGGAAGCATATTTTGACAATGACGTCCTGCCAGTAAACGGGACGCATATTTTGCCACTGATGTCTGATAGCGTCCTACAAGAAAAGCCCGTTCTTAATTGGGCGAACATTTGTTCGCGAACATAGTTGGGAGTATTCGGCGAATATAGTTGGTTCTTAATTGGGCGAACTTTTGCTTCGCGAATATAATTCGGAGTATTCGTCCAACTACGACGAAGCTGTATTCGGGGTCCAAAAAGCTTCGCTCAACATATTCTAGGAACATTCGCCCTTTTTGACGATCATTGCCTATGATTGGAACTCAAGCAGAGCTCGAAGGGATTTTTTTAAATAATTTGTTGACTTGTACAAAAATAGTGATAGTTGACTTTGTTGACTTGTGGGAGGCGCAGCCTTATCTCTGGGACCCAGAATGAGATAGTAGTTAGTTGAATTACCCTGTGAGGGATGATTAAAGTATATTGACTTGACTTTAGCCTACATTTTCGATCATGCTGTCTGCTGCGCGTCTGCCGCAAGTCCGGGCCGAAGCTTGCATCTCATTACAAGCCAGTTAAGAACGAAGTAAAGTTCGTCGAAATGTCAGAGCTATGTGCGGCGAACTAAAAGTTCAATTAAGAAACGAATCATAGTTCGTCGAAGTGTCCGAAGTATGTTCGGCGAACAAACATTCGCCCAGTTAAGAACGGGCTTAAGCGGGAAGCACTTTTTAATATATAATAAAATTTTAATTATTCAGTACTACCATTAAACTGTAAATACGTCAATACAATTGATTAAACTGAATGTGTAGAAACATGATCAAAACTCTTAGAGGTTAGTTATGGGAAGACATCACAACAAATACCGCACGCATCGTTAACCTTTGAGGAAGGTGCCGGAAAGCGATGCACGGAGTGTGCTTCCCCCTCACTGAGTTACAAACAACTCAAATTATATCAGACGTTTGTTTTATAACTGACCATGTTGCTTACGCCAGCTCAAATAAAACCAAAATCGTTTGAATCGAGAGGGAATGGGGGCGGGGACAGCTCAGTGGTTAGAGCGCCGGACTCGTGATTGAAAGGTCGCGAGTTCGAATCCCTGCTGGAACGGCGGGAGAATTTTCTTCTCCAGGGTCGACTTTCTGTGCTGACTCTTATTTCGGTATCCGTTCCACCCCCGTGTTACCACAGTAGCACGTAAAAAATCCCGGTCATTCTGCCAAAAATGCAGGTGGCAGGTTACAGCTAAACACGCATACACCTTACGTATGTGGCTTTTATTGAACCGTGCTTCGGCATTGGTCACAACTTGTCCCTAATATGTCAAATGACATCTGAGGACATTAAGCATCAACTCATCATCATCGAGAGGGAACTCCTCTTTTTACCGGGGCTGGATGCGCCTCATGTTTACGTGCGTGTTTGGGCGCTAGGTTGCTTCCACAGTCTTATCGGTGGCCGAACCTTTCGGAGGGCGCTGACCGCGTTGCTGGACAGCTGCGCGGAGATAAAGAGTGCCGCTTCAGTGGCGTAACTAAATCTGGCAGAGTTTGGAGGAAGGTGCCGGAAGCTCGGAGTGTGGAGGGGGAAGCACACTCCGAGCATCGCTTTCCGGCACCTTCCTCCAAATTCTGCCAGATTTAGTTACGCAATAAGTAAGTAAACATGGTGTTTAGCGTCCATAGAAGGGGTGTTTAGCGTCCATAGAAGCGTCCATTACGCCACTGAAGGGGCACTCTTTATCTCCGTGCAGCTGTCCAGCGACGCAGTCAGCGCCCTCCGAAAGGTTCGGCTACCGATAAGACTGTGGGAGCAACCTAGCGCCCAAACACGCACGTAAACATGAGGCGCATCCCCCCCGGTAAAAAGAGAAGAGTTCCCTCTCGATTCAAACGATTTTGGTTTTATTTGGGCTGGCGTAAGCAACATGGTCAGTTATAAAACAAGCGTCTGATATAGTTTGAGTTGTTTGTAACAAACTTACTTCTGTTTGAGCACCAACAAAAAACTGCTCGTTAGCTGACATTTTTTTTTGAACCTATGGCGTAACTAAATACGGCAGTGGTTGAAGGAAGGATGTCGTAAACCACTGCTTGGAGTTGGGGGTGGGGGGGGGGGGGGGGACGAAAGAGTGAAGGCTCGACCGCGAATACCGCCCGAAAGAGACCGGAGAGACCACGGACCACCTCCAGAACAATGGAAGTGGTGTCCCTTCGCCATTGCCCAGCGACTAGCGCACTGCGCAATTGCTGTTTCAACTGCAGTGCTTGGGCAGAGTCACAAGGACAATGTCCGTTGCACTGCTGTTGAGGAACAACTCGAAGAGAAATAAGTCCAACTTTCGCAGCCCAGCTCCACCTCCCTACTCATGATCTCCTCTGGGCCAATTTGAAGGTCCAGCTCCATCTCCCTCCTCTAGATCTCTTGATCGTTTGATCTCGCCTGGAACCTCCGAAAGGTTTGGGTACTGATAGGCTGTGGAAGCAGCCTAGCGTCGAAATGTGAGCCGGTTTGGCCTAGCAGTAAGGCCCGTTCTTAACTGGGCGAATGTTTTTTCTCCGAACATACTTCGGACAGTACGAAGAATTTACTTGTTCTAAACTGGGTTGAAATGAGATACAAGCTTCGGCCCGAACTTGCGACAGACGCGCAGCAGACAGCATGATCGAAAATGTTGGCTAAAGTCAAGTCAATATACTTTAATCATCCCTCACAGAGTAATTCAACTAACTACTATCTCATTCTGGGTCTCAGAGACAGGGCTGCGCCTCCCACAAGTCAACAAATAAAATAATTCCCTCCGAAGCGAGTGAAGAACCTAGCGACACCGTCATTCATTTTTATATTTTATTTTTTCTTCATCCACAGGAGAGCTCTGCTTTCAGCCAATCAGAGGCAATGTTCGTCGAATAGGACGAATGTTCCCAGAACATGTTGAGCGAAGGTTTTTGGACCCCGAATATAGCTTCGACGAATACTTCCAACTAGGTTCGCGAAGAAAAGTGCGCCCAATAAAGAACCAACTAGGTTCGCCGAATATTTCCATCTAGGTTCGCGAAGAAACATTCGCCCAATTAAGAACGGGCTTTAGGCTGGTAAGCGGAAGGACCTCGGATCGATATAGCTTCGGCTCTCCTTTCTCTTCAAAAAGGTTGTGATTTGTGGACACGGTCTTGTGACTTTGTCCATTACATCCTACTGAAACATTAAAATGGCTCTCATCGCTGCCCATCTTAATGCAGAAGTCATTCTGGTGGTGACAGTGTAGCGATAGATATAATCTCCCTCTCCCCCCACCTCCATACCCCCGTTCTCCCCGTCCCTAATAAGCCTTATGGTTTCTGTGGACGTTAAGCACCATGTTTACTTACTAGCGCCCAAGCACGCACGTGAACATGAGACGCATCCACTGACCCAGGGTAAAAAGAAGAAGTTCCGTCTCGATTGAAACGGTTTAGGTTTTATCTGAGCTGGCGTAAGCAACATGGTTAGTTAGAAAACAAACGTCTGATATAATTTGAGCTGTTTGTAACAAACTTTCTGCTGTTTGAGCACCAACAAAAAAACTTCTCGTTAGCTGACAGTCGTCTGGAACCTATGGTGTAACTAAATACGGCAGTGGTTGAATACGGATGTCGTAAACCAGTGCTTGGAGTTTGAAGGTTGATATTATGGTGTTGGTGGAGGAAGAAAGGAAACAATGTACACTCATCACGCCCTTTTGCTGTGCACCCAATCAACAGTTTGCGATACATTCACAGAGAACGATATCACCGTCTGACGCTTACTTCTCTTGCTGTGTTGCCAAGGCCGCGGAGATAGTGTCTCTGTTTGAATGATTTTTGTCGCTCACGGAAGCGACGAATTTTTCGTCGTCCATATTAGAAACTCGTGTGAAAAAATCAGGAGAGATGTTCAGTCCCTTGACCCACACTGCCGGAAAAAACACGGTTTGCACGACCGGAGAAATCACGGCTCAACACAGACGGGTCGGGCCGGGCGCATTGTGCACGGCTCGGGGCGTCGCCAGTGATTGGGAAGAGTGGCCCGCACGGCCGGGTCCGGGTCCACTGTGCACTCAGCCTAACTACAACACACTTTCGGCATTACGGCCTAAACCCAAACACGCACTTCTCTTCTCCGTTCCGCGACAGTCCTCTGTACTCGGAGCATACTCCGTAAAAAGCTTCAAATTTCGGATTGGCCGATCACCTCAAACACATGCTTAACACGGTTTGGGTTGGCCAATCTTTTCACAACGTTTCCACTCATAGCAGCACATTCCCCGGCGTGCAAAACGGATAATTCGTGGACTGGAGAGCACGAGAATAACGACGAATGCATTTTTGTTACCACTGCTGAAAGAGCTGTCGCTCACTTGTTCGCTATCACGTCGAGTTGATGGAGACCGCTGATGATCACACATACGTTAGAAACAGTGTGAAATTAGTAAACATATATACTTAATTACAAACAGTTGATTAACTCATTATCTCTCTGAATTACTTATCAATTAAGCTAATGATATGAAATAAGTCAAGACTCTCATTCCTGAAATGTCGGCGGTTGGGCAGAGGAAAGCGAATGATTGGCTTAAATGTCGATTCAAGTGTCTGTGCACACACTTACAGGAGTTGTTTCCCTGCCCACCGAAAGTGAAACGCTGTCGCAGGAAATTAAGTCCTTGTTTGTAGAGACTGGGCGAGCTGGACAGATGGCAGACGTCTGGCGGTAGCTTCTCGTGCACACAGACAGCGGGGTGACCTATTCTGCACAGAAATAAGAATAATCAGTGACAAAAATGATTGCAATTCACATGCATTTCTTCCGTGACTTGTACACAAACTGAGAGCCTCTTCGTGTTCTGTCCGAGACGCCAAAGGCATTCTGGTGACGTCAAAATGAAGTGCGGGAAAGTTCTGTGAGAGAACCATCATTTCTGCGTCTGCAGTACCCCAGTGCTAAGCCCAGTGTGGCTTGGAAGAGAGGATGATTGGATACAAGGCAGTAGCAAGTAAGCGTCACCTGAAAGACAGCTTAAGGTCTGTGTGAATAAAGGCATCTCTCTCTCTGTCTCTCACCATCACTCCTTGTGTGCGTGTGTGTTTTTCCTTTGCCAAGGAAACGAGGATGTAAACAGACCAGTCATTAACTGAGCATATTTAACACTCCCTGAATTACTGTCTGGCTCAAATATCACAGCTAGGTTAAACAAATTCTCTAACGCAGCTATGCAGATGCAGATAGACAAACAAAAACAGGAAAAAAAGGTTATTGTAATATTCGGTTTTCTTGCCGTTTAACATGCCATCAACGTAATTTAAAAGGATCAAAATTAAAAGATCGTTCAAACTGAAAACCTGCCAAACAAGTTGATGGAGAGCGATCTGTGGTTTGACTCGAATAACATGATACACATGCCACGCATTGGCAACCAGAGATCAACACGTATACACAGCTAAAATCACGTTTAGGCGACAGTTAAAAAAAATAAAAAACGATTTATGTGCGGCGTTTACCCATTGCTATTAGTACTCAAAGGATTGTGTTCCCCAGTGTGTACAAAACCATCAATGGTGTCTACTTTGTTGTGGCTGTGTATTCGGTCACCGTGGCGACGGTGTTGCTTGATGGCGTTGTTGCTTTTGGAGTCGGTGAGATGGGAGGCCTAACGACGGGTGGTGGGCACGGTCTGTCGGCCATGCCAATCTGCTACAGTTAGCTGCTTGATGCAACTCGAATCACGATTAAAAAAAAGTCTGAAACGTCATACTTTACGTTGAAAGAGGACTGAGAGGAAAATAAGTCAGTAAAATATGCATAGCTCGACAGCCAAACTGATTCAGGGAAGTGGGCAAATTTATATCTCTGACCCACTTGACTGAGACTCATGAGCATGGAACCTTTGCTAGATGTACATGCCGGTAGAGGGGAGCCACATTCGCGACTTGTTGCCACCTCACCGTTGTTGTTGCCACCTCACTTCACCGTCTTCACATGGTCCAGGGCTGCCTTCGACTGAATTATGCAGCGGCCCTTTGATGGGCCCTTCCTGTTTTAATGCGCGAGTTAAAAAGAAAAATGGAAGAAAAAAACAAACAGACGGGCTCCTCACAACGAAACATTTTTGTTGTTGTTGTTGTTGTTGTTATTGTTGTTGTTGTAAATTATTATTTATTTAATGGGTACGACCGTTGTCCGCTTAGCGTGGGCCGGGTGTTGGAAGAGCAGGCAGGGAGGGAGGGACTGGAACGGCAATGAACACAGAGCTGTAGGGTGGAAAAAGAGGAATGGAAGTGGATTTCTAACGCCCAGGCGACCACGACAGTTATATCAGGGCAAAGTGGAAAAAGAGAAAGAAGGGAAGAGTGAGGGAGAGGTAGGTGACCAAGTGACTCGATCTGAGTGAATTTCGAGTGAAGGAAAGGGGTGGGGAGAGAGGAGATTGAAAATGGGAAACTCAGGCTGACATGTCTTAATCTTCCACCTCCACATTCGAACATTTGTGCATGTACTGCTCTGGACAAATCGGAGTCAATGGCAATGACCGAGTAGATCGAATGGCGGGAGGCAACCATTATGTCTCGGAAGATCTAAAGTGCTGAGGAGCTTGAGACACTACATGCAGGCACAAAGCCAAGAACATCACGCCATCGATCGCCTTGAGAGAGGCGCAGACGACAGTCCTTGGAAGGACGAGAAAGGGCTATCATCAAATACACCAACATCGGCGGGCAGCATTGGGGAAACGTCTGAATAATGGGGCGGAGCGCATTTGCTCTTTTCTGAACGTATATATACTTTCATGAACTCGACTGGATGGAGAGAGAGAGAGTGAACAAAGCACGCACGCACACACACACACACACACACACACACACACACACACACACACACACACACACACACACACACACACACACACACACACACAGAGAGGGGGGATTGAGAGAGAGAGAGAGAGAGAGAGGGGGGGGGGTCTCGGCGTTCTCCTCGACATCACACTGTCCACGGTGCACTTCATTAGTCAAACCTCCAAATTATGCTATACCAGCTCCGTCGAATTAGTTCTGTCTGGAAGTATCTTTCCACCAAGGCTACAGTGAAACTGGTCACCTCACTCATTCTGTCACGCCTCGACTACTGTAATTCTCTCCTTTCTGGTCTGCCTGCTTCCTCGTCGCATTCAGAACGGTGCTGCTCGTCTCATACTGAAAACAACAACAAACAAACAATACACACGTAAAACTGGCCACATCACTCCTCTCTTTCGATCTCTCCGCTATTTCCCAATCTCACAAAAAATTCAGTACAAGATAAACACTTTCTGCAATAAATGTCTTACGCGCACTGCTCCGTCTTATCTCTGTGACTGTCTTCAACTTTACACCCTCCCATGCTCTCCGCTCTGCTTTTGATACTCTCAGCTTCCAGATTCCTCGCACTAGACTCTCCACTTTAGGTTCCCGTGACTTTTTTGTTTTCGGTCCGTCTACATGGAGTGACCTTCCCCTTCCTCTCGGACAGAAACCCTCTCTGGACTCAATCAGATGTAACCAAAAAACGTTTCTTTTCCCGGGACTGTAGACCGACCTGCCATGTTTTCTGTTCCGTGCTGCAGTCTTCATCCATCTCAAGTCTCTGCTGCCCGTTTTAAGCTGTATAAATTAAGCTTTGTGTAGGGGAGTGGGGATGGGGAATTGAGGGGAAGCAGGTTGGAAGCATGGATGAAGAGTCACAAGTCAGAGGTTGCAATAACATAACTTTTATTTGTACACCAACCAACCAGGAAACAGTGTAGGCTCTCCCCTGATGAAAACACATGAACACCGGCCGCAACAGTTAAACAAACAACCTACCTCTGCATGGACACTGGGGGAAAAGGGACGCTGCCGGCCCAGCACACAACTTTTAACACCTTAGATAATTGGGCCATAAAAAAACCCCACCCAATCAAAAAGGAAAAGGACCGGAAAGAAAAGGTTATAGGGTCATGGCCCGGAACATGTATACAATACACTCGGTTACATTTGTATAGTCAGAATGCTCGTGTGTGTGTGTGTGTGTGTGTGTGTGTGTGTGTGTGTGTGTGTGTGTGTGTGTGTGTGTGTGTGTGTGTGTGTGTGTGTGTGTGTGCGGGTATACGCTTAGAAGTAAGTAAACATGGTGCTTAACGTCCACAAAAACCATAAAGCTTATTAGGGACGGGCAGAAGGAGGGGGGGGGGGGAGGGGGTATGGAGATGGGGGGGGGGGGGGGGGGCGGGGACGGAGATTGACTTCTGCATGATGTAATTAAAAACAACAACAACAGAACTTGCGCCGAGACGGCAGCAGTTTCACGTGGCACCAGCATGCAAGCATAGTGTGACCTACATTTCAACACACATTTGAACATGTCAGTCAACCACGTTCGTGCGCTAGACTCATGCGGAGATGAGCACTTCGACATGGTCCGTCAGTATCCCGTAGCTTAGCTAGTCACTCATTCGCCTACAACATAGCTAGATGGTCAGTCAGATGCCCACAACGTAGTCAGATGGTCAGTCAGATGCCCACAACGTAGTCAGATGGTTTTGATTGATTGATGATCGCTTATATTACGCTATTCTCCGCTCTCTTGAGCAGACTCACTGCGCTCGCATGTGGTTCTACATGAGTGAATAGCTTTATAGCGCGTTTTTGTGAATATCCACCGAAGTGGTGTACTTACAGCACTGGCATGGCTGGTGCCACATGAAACTGCAGCCGTCTCGGCGCAAGTCCTGTGTACACCATACAACCATGCTCCATGTCACTTCATGCAAAGCCATATACGTAAGGTGTATGCGTGTTTAGCTGTAACCTGCCACCTGCACTTTTGGCAGAATGACCGGGATCGTTTACGTGCTACTGCGGTAACATGGGGGTGGAACGGATACCGAAATAAGAGTCAGCACAGACAGTCGACCCTGGAGAAGAAAATTCTCCCGCCGCTCCAGCAGGGATTCGAACCCGCAACCTTTAAATCACGAGTCCGGTGCTCTAACCACTGAGCTATCCCCGCCCAGCTAGTCACTCATTCGCCTACAACATAGCTAGATGGTCAGTCAGATGCCCACAACGTAGTCAGATGGTCAGCCAGATGCCCACAACGTAGTCAGATGGTCAGCCAGATGACCACAACGTAGTCAGATGGTCAGTCATATGCCCACAATGTAGTCAGATGGTCAGTCAGATATGACGCCCAGGGCATTGTGAGACGTTAGTCGGTCAGTTAGATGTCCATAGCACAGTAAGAACAGGGTGGCCAGCCAGTAGCCGTAGCACAGTTGGATGGGCTGCCACATGTCGCTCATAGTCAATATTTTTTGTTAGGACTTAAAGAGGAACGGAGGCACGCGGCGTCTTGAAATGGTGGTCTGTCAAATGTCGCTTATCACAACATTAGATGTCGCCAATAGCATAGCTGGATTTCGGTCAGTCGCCCATAGCATAGCCAGATGTCAGTTAGTCGCCGATAGTATAGTTAGATGGTCAGTCAGTCGCAGTCAGTTACCGATAGTATAATTAGATGGTCAGTCATAGCATAGCCAGATGTCAGTCAGTCGCCCATAGCATAGCCAGATGTCAGTCATTTCCTGATAGTGTAGTTAGATGGTCAGTCAGCCGCCCATAGCATAGCCAGATGTCAGTCAGTACTGCTCCCATATCATAGCCATATGTCAGTCAGTCTCCCATAGCATAGTTAGATGTCAGTCAGTCTCCCATAGCATAGTTAGATGTCAGGCAGTCTCCCATAGCATAGTTACATGGTCAGTCAGCCTCCCATAGCATATCCAGATGTCAGTCAGTCGCCCATAGCATAGTTACATGGTCAGTCAGCCGCCCATAGCATATCCAGATGTCAGTCAGTCGCCCATAGCATAGTTACATGGTCAGTCAGCCGCCCATAGCATATCCAGATGTCAGTCAGTCTCCCATAGCATAGCCAGATGTCAGTCAGTCGCCCATAACATAGCGGTATGTCAGTCGGTCGTCCATAGAATAGCCATATGTCAGTCAGTCTCCCATAGCATAGACAGATGTTAGTCAATCTCCCATAGAACAGTTAGCTGTCAGTCAGTCTCCCACAGCATAGCCGGATGTCAGTCGGTCGCCAGTAGCATAGCCATATGTCTCCCATAGCATAGTTAGATGTCAGTCAGTCCCTCATAGCATAGTTAAATGATCATTCATTCTCCCATAGCATAGTTACATGGTCAGTCAGTTTCCCATAGTATAATCAGATGTCAATCCTTTGAAAATAGCACAGTTAGATGGTCAGTCAGTTAGCCATAGCATAGTCTGATGGTCACTCAGTTGGCCATAGCACAGTTAGATGGCCAGTCAGTCGCCCATAGTATAGTCTCAGACGGTCACTCAGTTGACCATAGCATAGTTAGTCGGTCACTCAGTTGGGCATAGCATAGTTAGATAGCCAGTAAACCGCTAGTTAGACGGTCGGTCATTGTCCCATGCGTAATTAGATGGTGGGATATTAAAACAAAAGCCGGGGAAAAGAACAAACACTGAGAACACTATAAAACATGCAAACAACTGACCTCAAAGAACATGAAACAGCGCCGTCAACGTTTACAGCTGTAACCACACTTTTAGAAACGCTCGACCATAAATAAGAGGACAAGACTGATCAAAAGCAACTGATGTGTGCAGTCACCGACAGAGGTAGGCGAGGTCGGCTTCCAGAGGGCACTGTGACGCCTGCCACTCAGTCCAGCCGTACGTCACAAACATATAGCTTTCTGCACTGGCCCATTGTCTCCATGGCCAGTCAGCATCGACGGAAGTGTGTGTGTGTGTGTGTGCGTGCGTGCGTGCGTGCGTGTGCGTGCGTGCGCGTGCGTGCGTGCGTGCGTGCGTGCGTGTGTGTGTGTGTGTGTGTGTGTGTGTGTGTGTGTGTGTGTGTGTGTGTGTGTGTGTGTGTGTGTGTGTGTGTGTGTGTGTGTGTGTGTGTGTGTGTGTGTGTGTGTGAACGCGGTCGCTCGTGCCCAAAGTAAGGAATGTTGTAGCATCCCCCTGCTAAACACTCTGAAAGTCATCTTCAATATTATGCTATAGTACATTGACAAATGCATTCTTTTTAGTGAAAGGACTGCATTTGTAACCGTTTTATTTATTCTTATAGAAATATTCTTATTCTCTTTCGGAGGATTTATCCCCATTTTTGGCGGGTAGATGCCAAGGAGCTTACCACGACTGAAGATAGTCCCCACATAACTATACAGCGCATACTGACACTGTAATGCTGTTGCTGCTGTCACTGTGTTGTGACACACCCCAAGGGGGCAGAAATCAGGAATAAAGAGTTGTGTTCCGTGGCCAACAACCCTGGAGAGCCGGTCTGGCCTAGCGGTAAGGCGGTAGGCCGGTAAGCGGAAGGACCTCGGTTCGACTATACCGCTTCGGCTCTCCTTTCTCTTCAGAAGTTGTGGTTTGTGGACACTGTCTAGTGACTTTGCCCCTCACAATTAATTAAACATTAAAATGGCTCTCGTCGCTGCCCATCTTAATGCAGATCATTCTGGTGGTGACAGCAGCGATAGGTATATACTCTCCCTCATCCCCACCTCCATATCCCCTTCCCCCCATTCTCCCCGTCTCTAATAAGCCTTATGGTTTCTGTGGACGTTAAGCACCATGTTTACTTACTTACTTACTTGCCAACAACCAGTGGCACGCCCTTTGGCTTCGGCCAGCTTAATAGGCTCAACAGACACACTTCACTGAATGCTCCTGACTTCTGAAAGCACGCTTCAATGCCTACAGTGAGACACGGTCGGGAAGGGGCGGGGGAAGGGGGGGGGGGGCCGGGGGGGCGGGGGGGGGGGGGGGCAGAAAGCAGGAGACCTCTGTAAAGTTGGGCATAAAAGAGTGGTGCGTGTGGGTTTGACGGGTGGGGCAGGCCTCTGTAACTACATTAAAATAATGAGAACCGACTGAACCGCTCCATTGAATGGCTCACACTTGTCACGGTGGGGTCATGAAAGTACATTCTGGTCTTGTTGGAACAGTTCCTTGACGATAAGGACTCATCTAAACTGAAATACTGTTCACTGTCAACAAACCACTTATCTGTAAAGGGGGGCATTCGAACTGAATGCTACTGCAGAATTTATTGTAAACATAAAATGCTGTTGTCTACAATCATTGATACTTTCTTGCATATCAACTACATGAGACATGCTATGACATTCCGAATGGCCAGTCCTACTGTTGCTGCTGCAGCGGCGATGGGGAAAGACACCATAAATAAGCTGCATCTCTGAAGCGTTGTTGCTTGTGAGCCCCGGCTGCAGCTTGGCCCATATGTATGATCAGAGACAGGATACTACAGGGACTGCCAACTCGCTGCCAGCCTAAATGGAGTGGCCGCGTGAGTGGGCTACAGTCAAACACAGGCAAGCGAAACTTCCGGTCTGTGCCGTGCAGTGACCGGCTATAGAGTGTTTTATACATCTAAACCGTCACTCCATCTAGAATTTTATTCTTTAACATTCCGGTTACTACACATTCACTGACTAGCTAGTCGGCCGCCACGACTTGTGCGTGCGTGCGTGTGTGTCAGTGTGCGTGTGTGTGTGTGTAGTCACATACGACTAGAGCGCAGATACAGAGATGATAGCGCTATAGTTGCCAGTGTAAAGCGCTTTGGGCTCATCTCGAAATGAGGCACTCAACAAGTACTCGTATAAATAAAAAATACAAATTTGAACCTGATCTCCACACAACAGTTGAGCTGGACACCTGCAGAGTGGCGCGTGGTTGTCAGTCATAACCGCGTTACAACACACAGAAGCACACACAAAATGTGTGAATAGAAGGATCAGCTCCCATTCAGATTCCCCCTTTCTCCAGGTAAAAGCTTTGCGGCTTTGGTGAATAAAGAGAGGTACCCCTAGCCCTCAACCCTTCCTCACGGAATATCATTGCAGCCTGAGTGGTGAACTAAATGTGCTTTTGATTTTTTCACACACTGATGACCAGGACTGAATAGATACATGTGTGTGTGTGTGTGTGTGTGTGTGTGTGTGTGTGTGTGTGTGTGTGTGTGTGTGTGTGTGTGTGTGTGTGTGTGTGTGTGTGTGTGTTGTTTGCTTGTTTATTTGTTTTCTTCTTTCAATATATTCTCCAGTAGGGCTCTTTGTCGATTCTCTATGACTTTGTGGTGCGCAAGGCTTTTTGCAGAATCTTCCCTTGCCGTGAGACAGG